>JAHFWJ010000812.1:609731-1219462 GCA_028555115.1 Himalopsyche japonica
CAACGTATTTAAGTCTTACAATTTTTTTTTATAAGATATAGTTGAAAGCCATTTCGGCTCATGCCATAGTCTTGACGATGACGTGAGCCGAAATAGCTATCAACTATATCTTTAAAAAAATGTAGAACAAAAATATATTGCTATTTTTTCACCGTGAAATATTATATATTGCTTGTAAGAATAACGATTTTCTTTGGATTTCCTTACTGTGAGATCGCAGAAACTCGCAACGGGTCAGCTAGTATATATTATTTTAAACTCTCAAGAACTGAAAGTACACAAGTGCGACTCGAAAAAAAAAGAATTATTTAAAGAGTATTTAATGACGATTGCGTTTATATTTGAGTACAACACTCAAACAACCGTAGTATTTTACAGTATTGAATAAAGAATCTTGGTTGGCGTATATACATTATAACACTGTATGAAAAGACAATAATTCTATTTCAAGATATAGTAAATTCAAAATGTTAGCTAGAATTACTTGCCATTACGAAAAAAAATCTTTTTGGGTGTATCCAGTTTTATAATAAGACACGCAATTTTGTGTAAATTATTAACCTTAACAAAACGTAGTAGACAATGTATCTATACTGAATTGCGTCATTAATGTTCACTAATTGACTCCCTCGCTGTCTCCTTTGTCCCGAAACTATTATATATCTGAGCGGACCTGCAGGGCAATCGCTTATAAAGTGCATTAGATGTCATGGAATAGTTAAATAGTTGGGTCTTGCGAACCCGCAGCAGCTGCAAGAACATTCTCTGACTAGCTCCAACTAGCCCGGATCACAGCTCGCGCAGCTAACTCCTTGATCGGGTCTAATCCGCTAGTTATACCCGGTCGTGGATACGAACTTATTCAGGGTACGTATGGAAGCAGTTAGTGATTGGCTGGAAGGAATTTATTAGCTAAGTATTTGTAAGGATACCAGTGGCGTTACAGACATTGAAAAATATTGTATTTATATTAATTAACCATTTGGGAAAATTGAATAATATTATTTAATTTATGATATCAACTGAAATTGCTTGATGGAATTTCAATATCAAATTTGAATTGTTACAACTTTGTACGGTTCCACATATTTTGTCACTTAAGACCCGTAACGTTTCGTCAGTTCTGTCGCATCCGTATGATAGAGTGCCTGAAGATGCCGAAAGGCGAAACCCGGGTCGTTAATGACAAAACATGTGAAATCTTACAAATTTGTAACAATTCAAATTTATTATCGTGTTTTTAATGGTCAATTGTAATTTCTTATTTTTTAAAATTAATTTGTCATTTTTACTGCCCATGGATTTTTGAAGAGCAACTAAAAACATATTTTCTCGGTAAAATATCATTTTCCGTCTTTATCTTTTTTATAACTGGGTAAGAAAATTGAATAAAATGAAATATTTAAAAACTGCTTCAACTGATACATATCTAATGTAGGTAAGCTAGTCTATATCTCACGGTGAAAAAATATCGATGTATTTTAGCTCTACGAATTTTTGTCGAACTAAAATATATTGCAATTTTTCAACGTTTTATAATGGAGTTCTGCCAAGAAAATGCCGATTGAATCTGTTAGTCTATATTTTACTAAGAAACTCAAGGCTGCGCCTGTTACGACTTAACAGCTTTCCCCAGGCATACTCGAATCACAGCAAAATTTAACGATTTAAAACTATTTCTAAGGTATTTGAAATGCAGTGACTTAATAATCATAACCTAATGTTTGATTATAATTATCAAATGTCTACATCTATATGATTCTAATATCCGAAGAAAATCATACCAAAAGATATGACAAACAAAGAGAACATCAAAAGGAAATTCGTTAGGGAAATCAATTGTGTAATGCTGATGATTGTTTTTAATTTAATATATATATATATATTTTTGATAGAATTTCAAGCGATTGTAAAAGTGAAAAAGAAGTATCGGTCGATTTAATTTTCTTATTATTATTATTATAAGCACATCAAATAACTATTCGACGCATTACTAAAACATAAATGGCAATAGTTCAATTTTATCAGTCCCTGAGGAAAACTCAAAATCTTACTACGCCCGTGGAACTGAAGTAAATGGGTTAAGTTGGTGCATAAAGTGGTAAGTGGAGGAAGACAGCTATACGTCGGTTGGCTTCGGCAGACGTTCCCAGTAGACGGCTGCAATTTCGAGGCCTCGAATTCTATTCCAGCGTTGCCCGGGAATGGGTTAGGTTGTCTTCAACACAGTGACATTACTTTCACGACAGTGGTGATAGGGTAAGGGTCAAGCACGTGACCAATAAAGGATTATATTTCAACAAAAATAAAAGATATAAAAAGCTTATCGATTGAATTGGAATCATACTGGGAGTTATTTATTTCAATAATATCAATGCATTTATATTGCTTCGAATGACGTCATATTCCACGTAGACGATAGTGAATTATCCAAATATGTGATTTTTTTAATGTACTTATAGTCAATTTAACCTATTTTTTCTTGGTTGAAGTCCTTGTTATCCTTCTTATTTTTTTTTTTAATTTTCAATGTAGTTTTTTAAAAATATTTTCTAAGTTGCATAAGTTTATTAATTATAATTTTTGTAACTTATATGTACCAAATAATTAACTATACGTTAACTTTGATAGCTTTTAAGCTTCACATAATTACCTGTACGAAAACATGTATTATACATATCGCCTCTACAATTTTTTCTCCCAATACATGTTAGAAAAAAGCGACTGATATCTAAACAAAAGTTTTTTTATCTCATTTATTATTAATTCGATAAATTGGTATAGATGACTAAAATAATATAGCAAAAACGATATCAAGTAACCCACAGAAGAAAAAAAATGATATGTCTGTATAATCTGAATGTATATGAAAGGAAGAATGAATATATACGGTATAAGTAATGATGTCCGTTTCTCTACATTCACTGAAATCCATACTTAATATTCTTTTTACGATATAAAACGTAAGAAGGGATTGAATAAATGAACAGAAAATGCTATGCATAATTAAGATATCGGGTTCTGTATATTGTTTTTATGAAAGGTGTAGATTTTAATTATTTTGCTTAGTGACTTTATGTATGTATCTTACCTTATATATACCGTTTTTGTAATTAAATATAGTCAATATCGTTACCATAGATTAAAATTCTCAAGAGCTCAATTCCCTGTGCGAATAGTTTCAAAAAAATCGATTTAATGTTTATTTTCAAAAAAAATAATGTGTAAGCCGCGATAAAAGTATATATTGCATAGAAATAGTTAGTTGAAATGTTATCAAGTGTCATTTGTTTCTTTTGGAGTAAAAAAAACTATAGAACCGTCAACTGCATTAGCCGGCTAGGAATTAATGTATTCTTTTTCTTGGGGACCGTGTACCGATAGTCGACGTCTGCATGCTCGCACTACCCTTGGGACATCTGTGTGACATCACTTGAATCACTCTGGTATATACAATCCCTTGGAATTGAACTACAATGTGCACTTCCTTCAATGACGGCTACGTCTTTAATTGATGGAATGTTTTCAAACCTATTTTTAAAACCTTTAGATAAACATTCCGTTAATTTCATTGACTTTTCAAAATAAAAATACAATATAATTTATGATATCGACTAACAGGTGTTTCGTGGAATTTCAATATCAAATTTGAATAGTTACAACTTTGTACACATTAAAAAAATATTTGAGTCATTTTGCAACGAGTTTTATGAATGTGGTACGAGGCCTCAGAGAAAATGACATACTTTGGTTTTACTACCCCAAGACGTATAACAGATATTGTATACAAAGTGAGTTCTTCTATGGCCGAGTGTATACAGTTATCAATTGACTGACAGGGATCAAAATCACTGACGAATAATGCAATGCAACAAAGTAATAACTATTAATCAGATAGTGTAAAAGCGTTGATGCAAGTACAACAGAAGGAGAATTTCTAGAAGAAGTTAGAGATGCAGCCTGTAAGTCATTAACTCGATTCCACTGTTATACTAACTACTTGCAGGACGTGTAATTCGATTATTCTAGCGCACATTGCATTGTGAAATAAGTCACCGGGGATAATTGGCAATCGTTGTGTTAAGTTGTCCGCTGGCAAACAGTACATAGTTCTGTAAATTTAATGTGTTACGTTAATAACTGACGAAGTCACGGATCATAACTTAATATAACATTTTCACAAATTTTTAATACTAAAAACAGAGTGAGTGGTTGGTATAACTTAATCCGACAGCTTGTTTGAAAATGAGAGAATAAAACACATTCTTTCTCATTTTAAAGCATATAAACCTGCGTCAATGTGTAAAGTCATCAGTAATGTCTTTTGTAACCCAGTTCTTCACCCTTTTTACATATGCAGACTACTAATAGATTACAAATACTATGATAAAAAAAGGAATTAGATTTTTTCTGACACGCAAGAGATAACAATAGTCGTTTGTATTCAAATTCTAAGTCAAAAAATATTTGGTGTTCACTATTTCTTTTTAAATATTTTAATATTCAAGCCTACCGAAGAAATACAACTATATATAAAATGTACAAATTAAAAATTTATTCAAAAAGTCAGTATAAATTATTTTAAACGTAACGTAGAACTAAACAATATATAAAAAAATAGTTGTCTTGAAAATGTATTAAAAAATATAAATATATTTTACTAATAAAAATCCAACATGAAAATTTGTCACTAAACGATGTCTACTGATTCTCATTCTTTGATTGTTGGCTTATTGGCGTACGCCTTAAAAATATCTTTGGACCTCAGTGGAAAACATAGAACAGACTTAAAATGTCATCATAAAGAATAAAACATCATTTTTATGAAGATTAGTCGAACATGCTTCATTCGTTATTAAATATTATATAACGCATCTTGTTCATTAAACCACTTTATGTTTAAATTTCGTTATCTTTACAACATCACAATTTGACAATCCATGCAAAGTTTACACTACGAAATCGGTAAAACTTACAATTAATAATAGATGATAAAAATGATAAATTATTTGCTTATTAGAAAAACTTCAGTTAAACTTTAAATTTGATCAATCTTCAAACTAAAAGTGCGTGCAAAATAACATCATTATTGTTTGAATTTATCACCTGCTTCGTAAAGCAGATGGTCGAATGTGTTGTCGAGTTTTTGAAAAAGGTGTAACTAAGCATTTTGGGCATAACCAATCATGAAAATGATATTCCTTTAGTTAATGCCATATTTGGACTAGTAAAGACCATTGATTTTATTTCAAATAAAGAACTTCTCAATGTACATAGAAGATAAAATGCATTTAATAGAGAAAAAAAATCATTAGTAATCGTTACCTAATTGTTTTTGCTACACGCTTTTTTTAAGATCAGATGGGCGTGATAAAATTTTAGACAGTTTTTTGAGATTTATGATAGAAGTTCATAAGTCGCTAAAATTTATTTGTAAAGTCGTCCGTTATAAAACTTAATCCGGTGAGCAGCGCAATCGAAAAAAAAATCGTTGACATCTACATCATAAAAATTACATAATCAAAATCTACGGAATCAAAATATTTTCATTTGTTTTTTTTATCCCTATAACGAAACAAAGGTAACAAAATATTTAATCATTTATGTTCAAGAATATATGAAGAAAGTGAAAAAATTTTTGCTCAGTTTCTAAGAAAACAATCATCAATAGTGTATTTTTAGCTCTGGTACAAATAATACTTTCGCTTGATATAATAAAAGATGTCCTGAGAATAAAATTAGATATAAGCCAAAATGTACTCACCAAAATTTAAAAAATGCGGTGTGCAATGTTTTTTTTTATATTTTAAAATTTATTGCCAAATGTCTTTAAAATATTGAAGATTTTTATGACATTATGTTTTAATTCAACAAAACTGTCACACTGTAAAGCTGAGATTGCATTATCATATGTAAAAAAATACATCAACTGTTTTAAGTAGATTTACGTAAGAAATTATAGTTTGAATATGAGACATATGAATCAGAACAACACGTGCTATCAGCATAAAAATCGAAGGAATCCAAATACAACTACATTGGTTTTGAATTACAGCTTAAGTTTCAAAACAATTTACTATTTTAAAAGACTACATAAATTGAAATTTTACACAAATCGTTTTATATTGAAAGAAATGCAAAGAAAGTGGCGTGCATTTTTTTTAGTACATGTAGTATAGTTACTAGCTTTGCACATAAAATTTTACGTAATATTATTTAATTAAAAAGATAATTTTACTTGTGAGAATGAGGTAAAAACCATAAATAAAGCAGTGTACATAATGCTACAAGATATATTAATTAAGGCATACATGTTCTAGTTATGAAATTGTTTAAATTGTTTGAATTTTCGAAGAGCTTATAGTGTCAGTTGCTTCTATATGTAAGCTATTTCCAAAAAAAATATTATTTTTATAGTACAGCGACTGGCAAAGAAACGTTCTCCAAACAATTTAGGTAACAGAGTAATCATGAATTGACGTCAAATCTTCTTGTTTTTGGATATAAAATTGGTGGAATGTTAAGATCAATTCTCCGATTTTCCTTTGTCTCTTATGAAACTTATGAACAATCGTCGAACAGAACCTTTTTCGGCCTAAAACGATCATTAAGTACAGTCTCATTATAACTGTGTAGCTAATAAAACGTATGGTTATAATGTATCCTATTTTGCTGTGAAACTTTTGAGAAGTCTCACGATCGAACTCACGAGTTGTCATTTTATAGTCATTATGTAGCAGCGAATTGCGCTCGTACCACGGTGCATTACATATTTGTGGCAATAACTTATTTTAAACAATCTGAAGTGTCTTCAGATGTTTCTGGCGAGCATAATCTCACACTGGAGTAGCGTACAACATAATTGAGGAGTTATTGTTATATACAGGAGCAACTTGCTTTTGAGATTAAGCTAACACATAGCATTGAGCATAAAGCTTATTAATACTGCTTTTTCCTCATAACCTACCGCTGTTCCACATCAGGCGCAAAAATGCGTAAAAGAAATATGAAGTATAACATTTGTAGATTCATACAATTTTAATAAACAAAGATATCCCTACATTAGAAATTATCATTACTTTATATAATTATTACGTTGATAACCTTCATAGATGTCGTTGAGTAGTGAGGGAGTAACAACCGCTCATACCCCGTCTCGACCGGGTCGTCGCCTTTCATTTTTCCATTTTACCTTACCTCCGGGGGCTAAATAATATACTCTACGTAGGAAACCTTAAGTATATCTCAGAATATCAAGATAAACTTTATGATTTTTAACAATGTTTCAATATCCTTATACATTTTTTTTCTTTAATATGTTATAATATATATCTATTACATAAAATCCAGGAATAAATAACCAATATTAAATTATCACTTAACATTTTTTTTAAGCAGTGTCAAAATATATAATACTTAAAAAAAAGTATAATTAAATATTATTATTTTTTGGAATCTACCTAGTCGGTAACTTAAATATATTAGCTCAAGACTAGAATAGACTTCCAACCTGTTTCTTTAGACCAGGGATACTCAAACAGCGGCCCAAATAGCTCTTATGTTCGGCCCAAAATAATTATAGTCACCAAATATTTAGTTATATATGGTAAATATATAGTTCAAAGTTTGACTGAATATCATAATTCGCATTAATTTTTATTTTATTTTTCTCTTTTAATATTAAATTTTAAGTTTTAAAGTTTTATCGAGGAAACTGCTTTTGGCATCGAAATTTCCTTTTATTGCCAAAATATTTTGTATTTTGTTCTTATACTGGTAAGTCTTCTTTAATAAATACATAAATATTCACAAAAAATAAAAAAGTTTTATGTTGACATCATAATACATACATATGTATGCATTACAGTATGTGTTACATTTACAGATTACTATTAATATGTTGCGGCCCACATAGAAAAGCAAAAATCGGAATGCGGCCCTGAGGAAAAAAAGTTTGGGTATGGCTGCTTTAAAGCCCATGAGATGTAAACTTGAGTATATTAGTTGGCCTATTGCAATCAATAAACTTTAATGTTATTGTCGATAAAACTATTTAAAATTTGGGCACGCAGTCGTCGACATCGTAAGGCTGCAGCGACGTCGGCGGTGCCCCATAAATTAGTGCAGGCAGTCGCTGCGGGGTACAAACCCAAAACGCGATCCACCCTACCACCCTCTTATATACCCCCATGTAACAATATTTCTAGAGCGGGCACGCCATGCGCCGTAAATGCGCTTTGCAAGAAGGTGGTCTTAGTAAATGCATTAACCCTTGAAGAGGTTGAATAAGCGAGTTTTAAGCGGCCAAAAAGATTATCATTTTTCATTATCAAAGTTTTCCCACTGAACGATTTTCGAAATGACAACATAAGTTTTGAATACAAATAAATTGTCATTTTAATGTCTTTCTTTATTAATTCACCAATAAGTACAATAGATTACTGTTATTATCAAAGCATATGTATTACTTGTACACTTGTCGATTGACGTTATGAACCATTTCAGCTTCCAATGTAGAGTATATTTGCTTTTAAAAGAGGAATCCTAGCACATATTTTTAAGCACACTACTTGTTACACAGAAAGAGTTGAAATACAGGCCAAGAAAACGTAACGTTGCAATTTTTCGCTTCGTTTTAGGATAGGATAGGAAGGTAGTTGGGAGGCCATTTCAGACACCACACACATCCAAATTATTATATGTATACATGTTTCATACAGTTTTTGAAACAACAACAAAATGTATGCGCTTACAAGAACAAAAATCTGATACAAAATTAACTATTTCCAGCAATGATTAACTTGCTTTTTTGAGGCTTCAGATCAACTCAAAAACTAAATTAATGTGGGTTGTTTTAACTCGTTTCCTGCTGAGCATATTAAATGATATTCCAACGCCTAGACTTCAAAAATTTATAGAATAATATTTGTTTAAAACAATCTTATTGAGTTTGTCAGGACAAATCAAGCAATGCGTTAACTCAAATATTAGCGACTACAAGAAGGGCGACTACTTTTTGGGGTATCAACTATCAACACAATAAAATCAGCCGTCTCAACAGTTGAGACGTTAGCAGTCAGAGGGCTAATATATATTTACTCTCGTCAAATAATAACACTTTTTAAGCACCTGTATTTGGTATGAAACTTTAATAAACAGAACTATACTATAGAAGTCGTTCATGAAGCATTTCAAAATATTTTTTTTAGTTCGTCACATAAGCTCTTAATTACTCTATTATTGAAATGTATTTAAATATTTAGCTTATAGTTTTTTCTATGCCCGTTTTTGTAATCAGATAATGCGTGGCTCCAACGAGTGGAAAAAAATGATATCGGTCCAGTTAACCAATAGATGATAATAATTGAAAGTCTTTAAAATATAGATTAAAAAATAACAATTTAATAATTCTTTTATGACAGTGGTTCGAAAATGGTTAAATACATAGACATGTTTATAAATATTCTTATCCGCACAAACAACGAACGTTCACAAGACAAGAAAAATGTCTTTATACCATCCAATTAGCCATACGTTTTCTGTCTTATGAGGTTTACCCCAAAACCAGTTTCATAATATCAAAATTATTCTTACAGTAATGTTACCATAGCGTGCTTATAATAACAGTGTTTAATACTAAATATATTATGAATCCTGCAATTAAAAAAGCATTTAAACTTTGTTGCAATAAAAACATCTTACTTTGTATTACATACAATATTTGTTTGAAGTCATATAAATTATAATAATGAATTACAATTCAAAGTAAAATTTTCACAATTTTATTTTATTACGGTCAGTACCGGCCTTACTTATAACGAGCATTTTTAACATCTGTATGATATGTGTGTATGATAATGCCCGCGATGAGCGAATCCGATTCTAATCTTAATAGTAGAAAATGATTGAAATAGTACTAACCATTGTTTTTTATTATTTAAATACGTTATGATGTCTTTCCACCAAAAAGTGACAGTTAGCACCTAAAAATTAACAGCGTTATATTCATAATAAATCAGTAATATTTTTTATTGTTGTACTCTGATTATTCGATCACTTAAGCCTAGTGGTAATAATCTGGGTATACATAATACAGCTTTGAATCGATTGGTTTTTGCATGGAACGTTTCAACTTCCATTCACTCTGCCATACGGCATTGATTGTGTATATAATCATTGAAATAATAATTTGATTGTTTTATTATTTGGATATTTTTCAGCGCATATTTTTGTCACAAGAAATTGTCGTAGACTGTGAACAGTAGGGACACGAAATTTAAAAATTTCATACTGACTGCCAATAATATTATATATCAACTGCGGTGTTTCCAATTTTCAAGAATATACTTTGTGTGTGTTTTTTGTGAGGTTTTGCTCTCTGTAGTATTTTCAGCGCTTAAAATTACTACTAGTGTACTACAACTATTAATGTACGACATATACTAAATATTTTGTGGGTATTATATGAGGTGTGATTATTCTTTTTATTTAATATTAACCATTAATGTTTCAAGCAATTAGCTTTCAATGTTGCAATGCGAACGTACGCAATTTTTCTCAAATTTAAGTACACTTTACTTTAGCTGCCAAAACTGTATTCTGCACGCAATGCAGTAGCGCAGTCTAAATAAAAGAAGTGAAAAATGAAACACGTACATAATACGTTCAAAGTGAACGCCGGCTGGGTGAAAAGTAGGCACGTAAAAGTCCACCCGTTTCCTTTCTTACCTTAGTATTTATAACCTAGACGATTGAAAGTGAACGGTGATAGGTATTCAAGTAAATTTTGAAAAATTAAATCTTAAGTTGCCTTCTAAAAAACATCGTGACTTTTTGAACAATTACAATTTTTTAGTGGTGGCACAACCATAATAGCTTAAAGAATACAAATCAAAAAATGGTTTGATATCCGTCAATGTCTAGATAAAATTTCTATCCGATATTAACAGTCATGCATAATTTCTTGAAAATGAAGTGACTGAAGAAAGAAACGTTTAAATGGCATATTTTAGGTTAATCGCAATAGTTCCATGACTACGTAATTGTCTAGTTAAATGTGTCAAATTAATTGGTATTAAAAGAATACTATAATAGTTAAATGCGCTCCTTACGAGGATATTATTAGCTCTGATAGAGCAATTATTGTTTTGTTTTTTCAGTGAGTTTTTATTAAATATTTATCAAATAAATATAACATACTTTGATGAATATAATTCGATTTTTTTTCAACGGACTGGCGCTCACTTTACCCAGAGCAAATTTCACCAGATACATAGGTTCGCAGACAAAATGACGTCAGTAATTCAAACTGACTGCAGTAATTTAGACCCGCCGAGTACCGAGAATAATGTCTGACATCAATACTTTTGTATCTATATTTGACACTTTATATCCAAAGCTATAGTTAATAGCATTACAAACCAAATAAAACTATACAACTCAACTAAAAAACAAAATATACTGGAATATAGAACAGAAACTTAATTATTTTTCACTGTAAACATTCAGTAATCGATTGTTTCATTTTTGTCAATTATTAAAGACTTCAGAATTTATAAAAATGAATATTTATGGCTATATGAACCATTTAAACAAAAGCAAAATGTCAACCCTATGGAAAAATAAGTCGTGTTTCGGCTTTAGCGCCTGGCATATCCACGTTTATAAAAATTTTACCGAAAAAATTGTCTATGTTTTTTATTTTAAATAATGCAATGAAATGTGATTTAAATATTAATTTTCAAAAATCTTTATTCCAGAATTAGAGTAATGAAATGAAATCTTTAAATTTTAATCAGATTTCGACGTATCTATATTTAGCATTTTTTAATTTTAAATCTGATGTAAAGTTTAAAAAAAACAATTTTTATTAGGTAATTTGTAAATGCATAAATGTTTTTTCAAAAACTTTCAACAGTTCTTATTAGCAAATATTAACTTTGATTTTAATGCATATTTTGCTTAAGAATATTAAACTGCATAAAAAGAATTTTGTCTGCCATATTTTTTTCATAAATATCAAATTAAAATACAGGTTGAATTTTTCACAACCAATTAACTTTCATTAATATTTATTAAATAATTTTACAATTTTTTAAATAATTCTTCATCTTTTAAGTGAGTGTCAATCGAAAAATTATGAATAAAATATATGAAACATTAGATCAGTTTACAGACTGTATTCAACATTTTCCGTATTCAGATTTCGCTATATTTAAAAGCAAAAGCTTACAGCTGTAAATAAATAGAATTGCCATACGGAGAGCGCATCGGAAAGAGGCTTGCAAGATGCAGCGCGCAAAGAAAGACAAAAGCTCAAGGGGGGGAGGTTGGAAAACGCGTCTCGAGAGCGTCGCGACGCGTGCTTTCACAATAGGCTCTAGCGAGAAGTACTTGGCGTCTGCAGCGCGAACAATGCCTTAAAATGCCAAAGAACCTCACTCATACTTGATACATATGCTGTAATGAGAATAAGGGTATTTGCGAACATGCTGCGTGGCGAAGAATGTTTCTTTTATGTGTATTGCAAACAGATTAAAGATTCTAAAATCTAGTTTCTGATAAAAATCTTTTTACCTTTTGAACCGAACTATGATTGGTATGTTAATATCCTCTTCTTAAGCAACACATATTTACTGATCAAACGTGTATTTTTATAAAGTTTGCGAAACTCCAATGAGGCCAGGGGTAACTGTTGAAAGTTTTCTTTCGACTCGCAAGACTCATTTCTATCAAATTGATCTCAATCATTCTATCAATCGATTAACGAATTAAATCGCATGATGAATAGCATATAAATCGTTTTATCGTGTATTTTTATTCATCTATAAATATAACAAATGGTTCCACTGAGTTGCATTTATTACCATTATGAAATACTTAATAGTAAAATAATATGGACGTAAATCAGACATAAAAAAAGAAAAAAAAAAGAAAATTAAATGAAACAGCGAATCTTTTTTCTATAAAAAATATAACACACTAAGCTATCACTTATATGCCACACAACAATAAAATATTCCCTTTGATATATTCAATAAAATTGGGTTCATTATACTGGATGCAATTCTATTTTTACATTCCGACGGAAACTCTTTAATCATTCAGACTTTTGAAGTGCTATCGATAAAGTATTTCAAACATGGAACGTGCCGTGGTGACAAGCCTTTAAATAAACAGCATTTCTTAGCGCAAAATATGAATAGTAATCATTTAAGATTATCGCCAGCGACGGATCTATAGCCGACCAGTTAACATAAAAATAACATATACTCCTCCGATTATCCCCGTGAAATCGTAAATGATCCATAATCGGCGGCGAGGTGGAATGAGCACAATTTTTCACTGAAAAACTTAGCATTCGTTATATGTATTTCAAGCCCACTTTCAAACTATCATTATTATTGACATACAATAAGTGGCAGTGACATTTGTCAACACTCACGCTAGTAAACACACTCACACTGTCACTGTCCACACAAACCGTGCATCATATACAAAATAAAGTAAGTGCTTAAAATAGAAATGCATTTTAGTTCTTCAAAATTTATAAGATATAGAGATGATATCTATTTCGGAAAGAACTATAATTCTGCTGAAGAAATAAGCCGAAATACCATGTTATCAATTTTGTAGAACTTAAAAACAATGCTTTTTCTTCACCGTATTATAATGGAGTTCCATCAAGTAAATGCCAATTCAATCAATACTTTACTAAACTCACGTGGAATATTTGTGTCATGTGTTCCACATTTGGTATGTAATTGGGAAAAATTTTGTGCATACATCAGAATGAAAAATGCTATAACAATTTAATGATGTATGAAAAAATAGTGGATTATATACTACAAACGAGAATTATAATACATATTTTATCGAAACAATTATATGACAGATATACATCATAATATTTATAGTATCAATAATATTGTTGTGATTTTATTCCGTGGCACTGCAAAATACGCCGAAGTAATTTGCAATTTTAATACTCTACAACAGTTTCATCCTTTGTAGATTTTTTCGGAAGTAAGCCTATCCGGTTCGCTCATACTGTGCAACACGAGTCAATATTATAAGAGAAAAATGCTTTTCTTTATTGCATACAATCTTTCATAACAATAATTACATATTATAGTTAGCTAGATCCATGGTTAACTTCGTTGGCTAAGGTTGCATAATTGACGAGCTTTTATTTTGGACAAATTTTTGTTTTCAATCGTTTTATTAAGTTTTGTTTGAAGACATGGTTATTTTCATATTTGTTGCAGTTATTGAAACCTAAAAATGAGAGTGACAGTAGCAATCAGTTAACCAAAATACATTTTCCAGCAGCATCTATCAATCACTACCCATTCAAAAAAAAAGAAAGCTCGAGGAACTGAATAGCAACGAGTTCTGAATTAAAACTATTGTTGTGATTTTTTTTCTGTTAGGGGTGCACGTAATCATAGGGGCAAACATTTAAATTATTATTTCATTCTTTATATACGTATAAAAAATCAGAACCGCTCTCTCTCATTTCATGCATAATAAACTGATATTCGTTACAAGCTTTGCCGATTCTCTTTACATCGATTTTTCTAAAATTGTAAAATTAGTACAAAAAAATATTCTATCTAATGATTCGTTTTAAAGAATTCGGTCGCCTGTGTGGAAACATTTTACGACCGCCCATTTAATAGTATAGTAAGTTGTTTATTGGGGAATTTCAAAAAAATATAGTATATAGATCTGGATTGGTTAAATTAATTTAAAAAATAACATTTTTACTGAAATGTATATAAATACATTACTTTTAAATTATAGAAGATCTACATCGTTTTATAAAAAAGTAGATCATGCTATTTTGTAAATTGAAATAGGTTGCCTAGATTTACAAGACTTCTCGTTTTATTTTTATACACTAGGCAACTTTTTTTAAAATTATTTATCGCCTACTTAATTAAGTTTTAAAACTTTTACGATTACATTGAAGATGACTGGTAGTGAAATCTATACGTGCGAAAAATACAATTCAATTTTTCAAATTCAATAAATAATGCATTGAAACGTGTGATTTTGAATCCTGTTTCGTATTCATATTGGTCGTGTTGCATGCAATTACGCAGTATATGCGAATTGTTCCATCTTTTATTTACAATATTTCTTCAAAATAATGTTTGAAATGTCAATATAAAGCATGAATAACGATATAAAAATCGTAAAATTTATATAACCTTATGTTAAATTGTTATGTTAATTGTTCTTTCAGTCGTCGCATCATTATTTAAATTATTATCGACATATTTACTTTCTCTTTTATTGAATGTTTTCCGATTAATGCCTATAAACACAACCATTTTCTCATCGCCATACTGGTAAGAATTGATACTGTGCGTCTTAAAGTGTTATGCTACATAATTTCAATGTCTAAATATAAATTAAATTGTGGGGACCTTACAAAAATAAAGTAAGAGATCAATAGTTCGTTCATAAAATCACGGAGGAACAGTTTCCTGTCTGAATGTACATTTATAAAAATCTCTGATTGAAAAAATTGCATTTTTTCGAAAAATAAAATTAACAGATTTATTATTGTTTCTATTTAATTTAATCTGATTTTATATTTCCTAATTAAGTCTTAAAGATGTTTATTAATAAAGTGGCCATGTTTATCAGCATATTTAAGTTTATTAATAAAGTCTTAACATGTATTTTCAGCCCAGGATAGAAAAATGTAATGTATTTTATGCGTTCACATTAAACAAGGAAATTTATTTATTTTCATAAAATAATTGAACTGTACGCAAATAAAATAATATTTTCGATCTTCATTGGAAAACAAAAGTATTTGTTGTCATGTGCATCTTTATAATTGAACCACTTGTTTGATAAGTCTTTCGTAAAATAAAGAAATAACAGTTCACATAGGTTTAGATGTGATATTTCGGTGAAGTGCAAAATATTGCGGAATTCTGAAAATGCGTCCGAACCTTCGAAGCACTTATTAATTTTGAAAAAAGTTAAAAAATAATGGTTTCTAAATTCAGAAATCATTCAAACAGGGTCACACTTTTCCTCAAATTATTTAGTTCAGTTACGATTTCAAATGGCTACCCCACAAATTCAATTTTGTCAGTAACCAAAAACATTAAGAAAAATAATATTAATATTTTTGAAACGTAATATTTTTAGTCAGTATGATTGAATAAATCGAATAGTTTTAAATTCTACAATATAAAAAATCAATGAAAGATATATTCATATCATGGATATAAAATCATTCTTCCATAACGGTAGAGACATTGGTCGCTATGAATATATACATTTTTTGGAATTCTTGTGTATGCAAAAGGAATGGTAAAACAAGCAATGTCTCACAGCACTCAATTAAATACAATAAATCAAGATAAGTACGTAGCTTGAATATTATTATGATGATTATACCAACTGGTCACCATGGGAATCCCCATTTAAACGGCCTTGGATTTCTGTTACATCACCGGTATGCTTAAGCAAAACTGCATCGTAAATTATATTTTACAATAATTACAACATAATATACATAATATTGGAATGCAATTATTATTTTTATTCGTAATACAAGCCTTCATATTGATTACATTATTATACACTGTTCAACAAACTTTTCCTATATATTTTTTTTTTTATTTTAAGATTATATCGGCCTGCATAACTGTTTTTTTTTTGCTTTTACTGACTCAGTTACGGGGTGTGTTAGATAAAGAAAACATCATTAGTAGACTAGTTAGACTAGTACTACTAAGCATAAATGATTATTTAGTTACATATTTTCTCAACCATGATTTATTATATCCTTAAGAGTAGGTTAAAAAAAATTAACAAACTGTCTATTGACCTTTTTCTAGCTACACACTTCTCATTTCAACCTTTCCAAAGAAAGAGATAGAATGACTGAAAAATCAGTAGATTTACTTTTTATTATCTATTTAGCATTATCTAATTTAGCATTAATGTCATCTTGAATCAGAACGCAACTTAACTTTCTGAAAAGTGACATTCTAAAAAAAACCAAAACAGAAAATAAGAGAGAACGATTTTGACACAAAAACCTTAACGAAACTCACATTTCACGCATTTCATATTAATTTAACAATCTGTTATGATCACATTTGCTGTAATTATAATCAAAATATTAGTTTTTTTTTTGAACTACTCGAATGGCAGCTTGCCCGACCTCTATGGTATTGAAAAAATCAATACACAATAGCCTATTGGTGCACGATTTTATATTCATATTATATACCGATGTGAATATCAGATACACTTTGATACATTATTTTTCAAACATCGTCAACTTTAGTTAATTCATGTTTGATATGAGAAATCTATCGGCTATGTTCTACACATATTATATCAAAGGTTGAAAACAACAGAAAATGAATAAATCTTTGATAAATAAATGATTGTTTTTTGTAAGTCTATTAATTTTATATAAGTATTTATTTAAGGATTAGAATCGGTGAGATTGAAAGTCATCACGAATAATAGAATAGTGTGTATGTTTAGATACGAGAATTTATATGTTTGTAACGTCCTCGTTTTTAAGTACAAAAACTACCCCTTACACATGAAAATTAAATTAATATGTTATTATTTAATAAATGAGGATGATTCCAGTTAGTTAAGATACCCCTTTTGTCAGAACCATAAAAAATCCAGATGTTATTACAATGCCAACCTACAGTATTTTCTTACTGTTAATTTTTAGTACAGAAATACCATTGTATAATTTACTAGGCAAGTGTTACGATTTTTTTTTCAAAATAGAGTTGATGATTGCTTAACGAATATAATCCGTTCCAAGACTATGTTCGCTATCCAAATAGTTCGTTAAACGATTTTATCGATTGCGTCAATTAAATGTAAATCAATTAGTTTTACAGATATAACAAGTAGAATTAAAATGATCGTTTTAGTTCGTTATCCGAATATTTGTTCGCAATATAAATCCAAACTCAGCGTCTAAGTGTTTGCATCTTTATAATAAAGGTTGCAAGATGACGGCTTTAGAACAGCTGGAAATCAATAGATATCAACCATCACAAAGAATTCTCAACGAACAAACTAATATTTGTCGATCGCCATTGCTCAACACACTACGGGGGTTATTTTGTTTCCGAAATAGATCATTTCCTTGCCATATGTAAACTTATTAATATAGCCGCCTTTTTAGTTTCATTAACAATTTTTAGTATTGTTGTGAGCAATAAACAAGCTAGGTCGGTTAAACAGGAGAGAAGATGTCTTGTCTACCTTTTGTACAAAGCATAGTTCTGATAGTATAGTCATAGTTTCGTGAGCCGAAATAGCTATCTTAAAAAATATTTTTTAGAACTAAAATACATTGCTATTTTTTTTATCGTGTTAGTAATTCATAAGTTGGCTTAAAAGTCAATAAAAAATCCACCCGTATTTACCAGTACTGTACCAAAATCAACGATTTTTACCAATCAAAGTGGGAATAATTGTTCTTAGCTGTTTTAATTTTGCAATTCTTATTCTTATAGCAGCCTTATTTACACACCACTTACAATGTGTCAATATCATTCACTTCATATAGTATAATTTTAACGGAAGTGATTAAATAAACTTGATTATAGCAATTCTAACAATTTGTAGCCTATTTTTGACTTTGTAGCCTATTTTTTTGTAGACATTTTTAAACAGCAGTTAATCGAATGACGTCAATATTCTATTTTGTATGCAGTTACAAATTAGCATTGGCGAGAAGAACCAAGTTCGCTTCTTTATGTTGTAACTCGGAAAGACTCTAATGTGAGCGGTCTCTCGTCGGGAAGACGATTTAGTGGTAGACGAAGCCACGATGGATTTTATTGAAGGCAAAATGGATGGACAGTGAGATGGTCAGATGACGCGATAAAAACTATAAATTCTGTCTTCTGCGCCAGTAATTCTGATTCAATTGAATTGGCTTTGAAATTGATTTCACATCGTGAATCGCCACTCGCCGTTTTCTTTTATTGCAATCATTGGATATATAATAAAAGAAAATTTAAAAACACGTAATCAGAAATGGTTTATATTAAATATTTAATTCCGTACCATTTGTGAACTATATTATATGGATTTTTGATGGAACTTATATCGACGACCTCTCCATAGATTTTTTGATACAAATTGTAATAATCAATAAAACAAGAAAAACTCACGACTTCGACATATGAAAATGACTTTCCTTAGTTCACTTATTCAGGTATTATATTTGCATATATGCATTTGTGCTTGCGATTGTATGCATGTGTATTCGTGTTTGAATATAGTATATGGAGAGGTTTATATAAATATATAATACTACATATAATTTCCATGTGACCTGTATTAACTATGGATTACTCAACTCCGCAGCGATTAATTTATGTTGACAATGACAAAAAAATGATCGCAATAATTAAATTAAGACGCAAGCGCGTTATATATCGTAACTCTCCATCAACTTGACATAAAAATCCATACAAGAACAGCTTGTTAGTCAATTCCTCAACATCTCTTTTTTGGGTCACGTAAGAATAGAATGATATTGCATAGTAGAGGCAAATATCACCTTTTATGCGTTTTACACCTCTGAATAATGGAAGCCACAAAACGAACCTTTCATATCTTTAAATTTGTACTCAAAATTTCTTTACGTACTTTTAAATTCAGCAAAGGGGGGATTGATAAAAAGATAAAATGAGGAATACAATAATTTTCAAACCTGAAGAAGAGAAAAATAAAAAAATGAGAATCGTATGCATGGATACATACTAACGTACTTATTTTTATTATGTAATTTTCCGTGACTGTTTCCAAATAAACTCTTTTAGTATACCGAAACGAATGTTATATTTTCAGTATTCGAAAATGTCGTTGTACTTATTCAAACAAATTAAATTATTTGAGTAAAAATTTTACTCAAATAATTTTTCTCATGGGTATTTAATTATTTCACGTCAATTACTAGAGCAACATTTTTTAAACAAATTTTATTACGAAACAAAAGAATTTCAATGAAAAAAACACGAAACAACTATTTCAGCTGAGAATACTGAAGGAGCTTATTAACAAAACGGCAATGCCTAATGTAAAAAAAAAACAGTTGTTTGCTTCTTGAATGCACTCTACAATTTCAATTATGTTTATTTATATATAATCACGATTATATAAAGATAAGCCAACAGTATGTACGAGAAATATGTTAATCTTAAATAATTATATGAAGCTTGTTCATATCGCACGGAATAAAAAATATTTAATACATGATTTTTATCATCAACGAAGTGATTATATTATTTCAAGGCAAAAAGACCATTAAAGCTGACCTATCTATTCCACCTACGGTTCTTTGATTCTCACGTACTAATAATTATATTTATTGACCACTTTTTATAATGCATCATAGTTAATAAGGGAAAATTATTCATATGTAAATGTTTGTTGTTGAAATTACAGTGTACCAATATTTTTTTTAAGCTCGTTAAGCAAAGTTCTCTGTCGTAATCAGTAAAGAAATTATTTCAATCAAACTGACAAATATATTATATTAATTAAATATCTACTAGTATTTGATGTCTAGTATTAATAATATAGGTTTACATAAGATAATTATGAGCATTTTATCGAAAAAAATGCATTTTGGAAATGGGTCTACAGGATAAGATTTATGTGATATTTCATCTGTTTATTAAATGTTATTTACAAATTGAAAAAAATCGAACAAGAATTTTCCGTTATGTTTTTTTTTCTTCTAAATTATCATAGCCATTGTTTCTAAACACACAGCTGTGAAATGATACCAAAAAACAAACCTTAGATAGTATTCAAATTTATTCAAACCAGGTTTTTTTAATTGATTTCATTCATCATTGTGTAAACTATATTTTTTATTTACTAAATATTTCAAGACACACACATTTGGTTCCAGAAATTATTATAAAAAAGAATGAATATTTAGGGGTAAAGAAATCATAAACATACACAAATAAACTATAAATGTAAATTAATTCGTACATAACTAGTTTTAAATTCAAATACTGACTTAAAATGAATTAATACAAGTAAATCTTTTAATAATCAATCAAATAACTTGATTACAGTACGCTTTTTAGAATGTTCACAATATACAAAAATTAACTAACTGTGTATTACCAATAGTCAAAAATCTGCAATTTATACTAGATCTAGGCAGTATGGATCTTTTAAATCAAAACTGTAATTTTATACAGGAGTATAAATTATATAAAATTATATAAATCCAGGCTAAACAGTTGTAGTAATTCCATTCAAAATTCATTTTTAACAATGACTAATTGATAAAGTCTTTTTATACTACATTAAAATCCATTTTCTATGATAGAACGAATGTAGCTAGGAGTATATTGAACCCCAAGCGAACTTTTCGCTAAGAACTTCAGTATCTTGATTGACACTGATTTGTTTAAAGTCACATAGCCATAAGACTTTGCACTTCTAGTGCTAATAATTTAAAAAAGCAAAGTATCACCGATTCAAGACACCTCCAAGCATTTTCATAGTCTATTCAGCTCGCTGTTTACCCTTTTAGAAGTGATTTGAAATCAAGTCGTGCGCATTCGTCCATGGAACAAGATCGAGTCAAAAGATACAAAATCAAAAAGTACAAGGTAATGGGTATAAGAAGCGAGTAGGAGAGCCCCTCGCTGAAATGGTCGTTCAAGACGTTTCAAAGCCTCGTCTGCCTGCCAGCAAGGTCCATAAATATGCGTGTAATTGGACCCTCAATTGAAACGTGCAGGGAAAGAACCGGCCATTACAATAGCATGAAAAAAAAATTATGAATAATGTAAAACAAATCAATCAATTGATACGGGTATTATGAGCTTTACGATATTAAATCATTTTTCATCAAATTCGGTTTTATTTATTGAATATCCATTTCGACCAATTCTACAGAGCCAATATAATCGGAAAGAACTTTATCATAATGAAAATATCAAATTTGAATCGTTACAACTTTGTACGATTACACATGTTTTGTCACTAACGACCCAGGTTTTGCCTTTCGGCATCTTCAGGCATTCTATCACACGGATGCAACAGAACTGACCCGGAAACCCGGGCCGTTAGTGAAAAAACATGTGGAATCGTACAAAGTTGTTACAATTCAAATTTGATATTGAAATTCCATCAAGCACCTTCAGCCGATATCATAAATTATTTAATGGAAATATCGTTATTTTTGAAATATTTCAAGCCTTAACTGTACTAAAATTCTATCAGATAACCATTTATTGTTAACTCTTTATAAAATATCGTTTTCAAACTTTTACGTAACGTCGATTATTTCATATGTTTTTTTTTGATATTTTGGATGATAACACAATGTTTATTACTTAGAAACTGACGATATATAAACACGTAATCAAAAAACTAGTGTATAATTACAATAACCAAAATAGTAAAGTGCATTTTTCTGCAGTAGTCACCGCAGGGTAAGAATCCAAAAGTGCTTAGTTTTACATTTTAAATATGTTTTTGGGAGCTACTCTTTCTTACGCTACCGTCAGAAGTAGCCTATAATTTATAATAATATAATCAACAACCGTGCATAACTTCGCTATTTCTATCTTATGATGATGAGTTCTACCAATTATATGCCAATTAAATTAATTAATAAAATGTCAAATCTTTGTTATTAATACTGATGATATTAGTTATAAATTTCATAAGTATTTAATCTCTCAAAAGTTGAAGTGTGAATTTTTGACGATCCTGCTTTTTCCCCGGGAACCAGGAATTGCGCGAGAGAAGAGCATGCAAATGTGCGCGGCGAATCATCGACGCAATAAACGCACAAAGAAATAATGGACACACAGGACCTTAACGAATGTCTGCACACATACGACGTGCAGTCCCATGCGCGTGCGAACTGTCAAATTATTATAATAAGTGAGATTTGAATTTCGAATAATTTGCCCCACAAATGGCGATTGGTGGACAGTAATGCGATAAATATAGCGTTGACCAATAATAACGTATAGCACATATACATTTACATTATTAAAAATCATTTTTAATATACGCAACCTTTTCAAATTATTTCATTACGTCTTAATTTGGCGTTTTATAAATCGCGCTCAAGTACGTACACTATCATATATTTGAATTTCGCAATTTTGTGTTTTGATACAGTTTAGTTCTCTTTTTTTCTCGACGGAAAACATATTTCCGGATTTTTTATTTTACAAGATATTACAGCCTCGGTGTACTTATAAATGGATTAAGTGAAAGATAATGCTGTTTTTTAGATATTTACTTTTCACCTATGACACTCTAAATATTTAATATTTATTATAATTTAATAATTCTTTACTTTATTGTTAATCAATTCAAGCTCTATTAGAGCTGTGTGGGTGTGAAACTACTTTTGGCGACATCCGGCTCTGGCGTAAAGCATATTTAATCTTTCAATGAAGCTTATTTTTACAGATTTTTCAAATACAACTTTTGTGTTAGTCAATTAACGTTACGACATTAAGTCACGTTAAGCCTGTCTTTAGTCGCAAAGAATAAGGAAGGAATGAAAAGGTTAAACCAGAACTAGTGGTTAGTTATCTGACTTTGCTACAACCTGGCTTAAAAATAGACGGACATTTTTTAATTACAGATATGCGCAATATTATAGATATACGCAAATTCATAGTTAGTGAACCCCGCGATTCGATGGAACAGTCGATCATGTTTTCAACTTCATAAAAATTATAAAATTATTCCAATATGTTCTAATATCAGTAAAGGATCTTGGAGTACAATTCGAAAGTAAACTAACCTTCAATAGTCACATTAGGACTACCTGCAACAAAGCATTGCAAATGTTGGGCTTTATCCTACGTACTACGAGAGCCTTTTCAGGTGTTAAAATTTTAATATTATTGTACAATACCTTAGTACAAAGCAGACTTGAGAGTGGGTCTATTGTTTGGGCCCCAGGAGATTTGAAATATGCCCTTATGGTGGAGAAGGTTCAGAAGAAATTTTTGAGACTTCTTTACTTGAGAGCATACGGATACTATCCGTGGCTTTATCCAACTGACTTTCTTTTGGGTATGCTCACTTTTAATAGTTTGAAAAATTGAAGAGAAATATATCTAGCCACATATTTCTTTCGACTAATTCGAGGCCAAAATGAGAATTCCGCCATCCTTAATAATGTAAATTTGTATGTTCCGGATAGTTTTTTAAGAAATCGTGTACATAATTTGTTTGTTCTTCCAAAGTGTAGAACCAGTCTGCCAATGGGGATGCCAATGGTAATAGCATTAACAATGTTCAACGAAATTGCTTCGGATGTTGACATATTTCATGTGGACGAAAGTGAGCTCAGACGAATGCTATTTTTTCAGTTAAAGTAGACATTTCATGAGCTTACTTGGTTGACTTTCTTTTTTGCAATCATTATTGATTGTTTTATATTATATATGTTAATATGTTACGGTGCAAAAGCATTGAATTGATAATTTGTAAGTTTTGTACCGTATAGTTGTAATAAATAAAATAAATAAAATATTCGAATATTTCATTTTTGCCGTATAAGATATTCGAATAATACAATTTATGAATATTTAGAATTCTTGCTCACAAGCTTTATCTTTATAGAGTATTTATTACCTTATATGAATAAATTTTTATCTTTTTTTAAATACGTATTTGTCATACATTATAAACACTTTTTATCTCTGGTTGTTCCCTAAGCAAATGGATATAATGAAGTGGTTTAAAATCGGTTGCTTAATGTTTGATATTGATGATATTTGCAAAAGGATTAGAAATTTAATATCAATCATAAATAGCATTTGTTTGCATTAATAAATAAGTTTGCCAATCATATGTAGTGCTCAATAGAGAGTCTAATATGAATAATAACACACATTTATTTATATGTAACGCACAGTAAAACATACGTAAACCTAATTCCTTTTTTTCCTCTCTTTGTATTGTAAACAGAGCAAATTTTCACAGTTGGCAATGACATAGGGTTGTTTTATACTTTTGTATACGTAACTTAAACATATTAAAACATGTTTTTCTCTATCTGAAAGCTTAATTCAACATTAAATGAACATCTTATTTATTATGTTGAAACATTGTACGATTTCACATGATTAACTGTGTAGATTCGTACAAAGTTTTAACAATTCAAATTTTGATATTGAAATTTCACTGGTGAAGATGAATGAAGAGGCAAGCACCTTCGGTCGATATCATAAATTATTTGAAAAAAAAACACATCATTTAAAAAAAGTGCTACCGGTATCGACATAAAAAAGTTAAAGATATTGTCTTACTTAAGAGCACTTACTAAGATTAGGCTCACCTGTTGCATAATTATTTCCTGAACGCATGATGGACCATTCATTTAACTTTCTTCAAAAGTGTCAGCGAAAATAACCGATTTGCAAAATGATGATGGTTTAATAATTATAATTTTGGCACGCGCCTGCTCAATGGAACCATTATTACCAAACCAGTTCGCGAATGCACCCAAAAACGAGTTTATTTTATTTTAACATGGCAATGTTACGTAAAAGATCAACCACTCTGATATCATATGCGAGTTGTTTAATGTGTATCGTTTTTTTATCGTATTCACTTAATTTCTGTCACTGCTTAATCTCAACAGACTGTCATGTGTATTAATACATTAGCTACCCGTTTTAAATCTACAAATTGTTTTTTTTTTCTTTGTAACATTTCTTTTTGGTTATTTTATCATTATCAATCTTAATAATTATTATAAAATAATAACTCATTAATGTGATACTTGCGCTTGTTTCAATACACAAAAGTCCAGCTCACTGCACACCAGTGTGCCGCGGCACACCAGTTGCGGAATACTGGATCAAATTAAAAAATGCTGAAATATAATTATTTATTTTTTATAATTTGAAATGAATCAGAAAATGTATTGTGCTGTGTTATGTTGTGTAAATTTACATGAATCAATCACATTAATATAATATAATGGATTAACAACATAATTATTATTAATGAATCACATAATATAAATTCAAACTCAGCCCCTAAATGTTTGCATCGTTGTAGTAAGGATCGGAGAATGACGGCTTTGGAACAGCTGGAAATCAATAGACACCAATTATCACAAAGGATTCTTAACGAACAAACTAACATATGTTAATAGTATTGCCACTTGTCCAGCCGTTGTACAAAGGGGTGGTCTGATTTGCTTCCAGAAGGACCACTTCCGTCCCACATGTAATCTTATTGTCATAGACACCTATTGTTTCATTTAGAATTTTGAAAATTTGGTGTCATTGTGTTAAAGTAACAAGCTAGGCCGTTGGAACAGGAGAGAGGATGTGTTGTGTGACTTTTCTGCACAGCTATATATAGATAAGCGAATGTTAGTTTAAGCATAGTTCTGACGATGGCGTGAGCCGGAATAGCTATCAACTTTTTTTCTTAAAATAATTTTGTAGAACTAAAATACATTGCTATTTTTTTCACCGTGTTATAATGGAGTTCTACAAAGTGAATGCCAATTCAATCGAAGTCAAGAATCAAGAAGTTTTTAGTTTATTGAAGAATTGCAAGCTAGAGCAATTACTTCTTAAGGTGTCTAAATGGGGTTATTGTATCATAAATGTAAAGCTTCTTTTGTTGTTTAATATTTCATCATTTTTTTTTTAAATATGTCTCGTCCTGTGTGAACTACGTTTACAGAGTAATTTTAGCAATAATAGTTTCATCGAAAAGGGGTTTTACTTCAGTTAACTATAATACAAACGGGAAAAGTTAAGAGAATGACACTTTAAAAAGACTGTATGTCATATCGTTTTGACCAATACTTCCTGCTCGTTCATATCTGGAAATTATCTTACAATATTATCTATAATCTTTATCATATTTGTATAGCCAGTTATGAGTTAACTGGCCCGGAACTGCACCATATTCTTTTAATTAATTACGCCCGATTCTAAGATCGTAGTTTGCAAATTTAGTATGATTTACGTGTCGCCAAAGCAGAAATTACCAATCATTATATCCGCCATTATTCCGTTTTTATTTCCACGTGTCACGACACACGCACGGATAGACATTTTGTGACACATGTATTTATTGTAATCTGACATTTATGGATTCAATCAACACGCACATGACGGCCAGTAATGCGTCTGATATGGCATTATATGACGATATAACCACCAATTTATTTTGTCGACAGAACGTGAGCATGACCGTTTATATTTAATTAATATAAAATTATTTCGTGATAATTTATTCATCGTTAATTTGTAGACATGAAATAAGAACAATACCACAGCCAAGAGTTTTTTTTTTTTAGTAAATTATCATATATTCATTTTCATGAAGACTTACTTAATCTCAATTAAGCACAATTTAATGATCATACAGGCCAAAAATGAGGAAGGACAAATCGTGACATGAAGAAGCCAATTTCAATGAATTCATATAGTATATTAAAGTGAAATTTTTGCTTAGTCTGCACCCTTCATTTTTAAGAACCCTTAATTGAAACACTCGTTACTTTTTTCATCGACGATTCCAAGGAGCAATATACTGAGGTTCAGCACTGTTAGTTCATTTGCGGTATTCACACAATTAATGCGGTATCAAGAACAATTTCATCGATAAAATTTTGGACCACCTTATACATTTTTGCTTTAATACAAGGATATATTTTTCGTCTAAAATTCTCTTCCATTTAAACTGATCCTAAAATAAAGAGTAACATGAACGATAATGTAACCCACTCGTGTTGTTTTATATTGTATGTACTCTTTTTAAAAAAGGAAATGTTGGGCATAGATGTAAAAAAAACAATTCTCACATCATAGGCGTAGTAATGCATTTACTAAGGAATTACTGATCTTTTTAATTGGCATTAATTAATCATGCAAATCTGCTTAATTGTGACAGTAACATCTTTGCGCTAGTTTCAAAGAAACAATAATTTGGTTACTGTGTTAAGCTAATGTGCCACTTTGCTGAAATAATCAGTTAATGGAGTCAAATCTGAGTGATTTAGCCATCGCACCTGCATTTGGCCAAAGGCCAACACCTGTCTTGACTAAGCTGCACAGTCATTATTAACAGCACATGATACCGTAATATGAGAAAACGACCTCTGTGAGTAAATATAAGAATATAAGTGATAATTTGTATGAGCCCAAAATCAGTCACAAAAATACTATAAGTTTACCTTAACTGTATTTTTCTATTGTTCCATTTAAAAAAAATAGCAAATATTTTTTCTGTATATAACAACAACCTCTTAAAACTGAAAAGAAATTATCGCTTATTGATTGAATTGACATTCACTTAGTAGAACTCCATTATAATACGGTGAAAAAAATAGCAATGTATTTTAGTTCTACAATTTTTTTAAGATATAGTTGATAGCTATTTCGGCTCACGCAATCGTCAAAACTATGCTTAAACAAATATTTACTTATCTATATATAGCTGTGTAGAAAAGGTACACAATATATATTCTCTCCTGTTTTAATGACCTAGCTTGTTTCTTGTTCGCAATAAAACTAAAAATTGTAAATGAAACTAAAAAGGTGGCTATATCAATAAGTTTACATATTGTACAGAAATGGTCTATTACGGAAACAAAACAGCCTCCCGTAGAGCGTTGAGTAATGGCGATCGACATATATTAGTTTGTTCGTTAATAATCCATAGTTTACTTGTTTTTTATAATATTATTTTTATTTAGAACTAAAATGTGTTAAATATTTCTGAATGCTATTTTGGCATCACAACGTTGTCTGAAATATAATAATGTTCTTACTAAATAAGTACGTGCGCGGCCTCGCAGTACAAGTAGCAAGTCCAGTTGCACTCATTTTGGGCTACCCCGTACCAAAATTATTTTTTAAAGAAACACGTGTTACATGTTATTCGTGTATTGCAAGTTGCTGTAATACACATTGAGGATGTTCAATTGTAGAAATATATTATAAATTATGTATCGCCTTAAAAGATGAACATTTTAATAATTTTTAGGTTCATCGCAATATTTATTAATGTAATATTTCAAACATCAAGTTCGGAATGTCCAAATCCAGAAAACGCTATAAATAATTAAACATTTTTTTGTTAATTAATAAAGATAAAAATGGATTTTTTACTAAACACTAATAAAAATGAAATGCATAAAGTTTGAATTGATTGTTTTCTACGTAAACTATATTTTACTTAAAACAAGAATTCTGTTATTTTTAATAATTTTGGAAATGTTATTTTAATAGATCATATTAATTCTTTGTACTGTTTCGAATTTTTACAACAAAAATACTCGGAACATAAGCGATGCATGCAAAAATTTTGGGTTTTTTTTAATTATCTGTTGAATAAATAATTTAAATTTTATAGTATAACATCAAAAATACTATTTTTACACGAAATATGACGTATTCATATTTTACGAAAAAGTTTAATTTTACTGCGCATTTGTTTGTTTGTCCCTAACAGTCCTTAGGTAAAATTTATAGTCACGCAAATTCTGATAGTGACAATATTATGCAGGAAAAGGTCATCAGCAATATTTAACGATCATGGCCAAGTTATGAAAAAAAAGACTTTGAAAAAAAAATCATTTAGATAAATACATAGTAAAATATAATTTTGTTGTATGGTTGATCCCAACGCGATGGAAATGGAATCCTTATAAAACATCATGATTATCATGTGTCTGACCAAACTTGATTGTTATACTTGTCCGTTCTTTATGTTTTAAAATAATGATGAATAAGGATATTATAACGCTAGTTATTATTTAATCGCTTTGTCTGTGCAGAAGAAATCTACGGTGTCCACCGGTTCGAATATTGGTACATAAATTTATATATATTTGTTGATTAAATAAAGCCATGAATATCTTTAACATAAAAGTTTTTTTCCGAACATCTCTCATTCACCAAATTGTACTTGCCATACGTCTTTCGTGTAAATAAAGATACATAATTTTGTGGGGTCTCAATCACGCATTCTAGTGAAAATAAACTCACAAACTATTGAAAAAATCAATATTTTATCGTAAATTTCTATTAGGGGGTTTGAGCCTGATCTCATCTCAAGGCAATACTATTATTCCCTATGGAAGCCTAAAATTTCAATGAATAATTAAGGTAGGTGAATATTGTAACATTTTTAATTTTATTCACCTGAAAATCATAAATCCACTTGGTAATAAAACTAACTTTGACGTTTTATTACTTAATATGTTTTTCCTTCTGCGAAAGAATTTAAATTTTTAATTATCATCTGTCATGATGCATAATTTTTCTCTGTATCCTGTTTATAATTATATCACGATAAGGTGGTTACAACATCTGCTTTTAATTATGCATAAGCAAAAATGTTTACGCATTAAAATGCATTTACGAAAACTCAATAGGTGGTTTTACCAAACATAATTTCTGAAGAATGTTTATTTTTGAAAAAAATCTTCTGGTATTACAGCTATCATCCACGATACCAGATATTTAATTTTCTATGGTATAGCCATCTAATTCGAGAATATGAGGCATCATTAATAATACATTTTCCAAAAATTTCAGAAATAAATAAAAAAATGGAAAAATTATATCAGAATGTAATAATCTCAAACCCACCTGATGGCTGGAGTAAACCTTTTATCTTTACGACAAAGAGGCAGGTACTTATAACGATAAATATTTTTCATTCACATGTACACACAATGTTTGTCTTTCTCTTTGAATCTTCGGTTGTATTTCGATTGCTATTATAAATTATAATAACTGAATAAATATATGTAAGTATAATTAAATTGCCTGATTTTTATGATTGCGTTTGAACTGGTCTCAATTTGTTGATTTTGACGATAAAAATGCTTTTAAAATTTCTAAAGACATCAACTGACTTTATAAATTGATAGTTTTACTTAAAATTGAATTAATATTTGTCACAATACGGTAACATGTTAGTTATAATATTAAATTACCATTATTTTTCAGAGTTATTTATTATATAAAATATTATGTATATCTTCGTTATTCGACATGTTGCTTTACTTAACCTCAAACATGTTTCATCAGTTTTAGAAGCATCTTTAGACTTACTGTATTGAAAATTTTTGTTATTTAAAATATGTTTCTTGACATTGGCTATCTCCAAGGATGGTAATTATTTATCAGTTGTTTCATGGAAAATAATATTTCAACTATTTTGGATTAAGTGAAATTAACAATCCAACCTAACGTTAATTTTTTTCAATTAACATTCATCTTAGAAATAAATAGCTTTGCAAGACAATTATCCCCATTAAGTATGAATCGACGGAAAAAAAATAATTTTTAATTTAAAAATAAAAATTAATTTCCACAAAACAAGTACTAAATCCAACGAAAAGAATTTTGTTTATATTCTTGAATATTAAAAAACAATATGTTTTCCATGGCTGTTTGTAAGAAAATAGTATTTCAATTATTCATTTCATCAATTTGTTTCGCTATATTAAAAATGTTTCACTGAAAAGCACTTTTTAGGTTTTATCAATTGCTGCTTTGTCGGTTTCATGAATGAAGTAAAATATTAAAAAGATTCATGTATGAAATAAATAATGTCCAAGGTGCATAATATTTTGTAGGATAAGTCTATTCCAAGTAAGAGATCATGAAAATTTACTTGTCAAACGTAATTTATTTATAACTATTATATAAATTCATACATCACGATTTCATACGCAACTTCACTTAAAACAATGTATATTCAATATGTGGGAAGAAACAAAAACAAAGAAATCCAATAATGTATTATGAGACTTTGTTGTATTTGTTTGCACTGTGGTTCATCGCCAAGTAATCCAGGTGTCGGCAACTATTTCAATATACACGGACAACATTAAAGTGTTTAGGAATTTAATTTCACATCAATGGTAAAGGAAGCAATGAAAAAATATATATTATATGAAACAAATAGAATTAGGGATCGTTTCAAAGTTAACTTTTTACTATATTTTCAAAAATATATTTCTATATTTTCTTTGTGTTTTTTTTAATATTTTCAATGAAGTTTTCAGATTAAAAGGTTATTACTTTTAAGGTGTTAACTATCACTTCTTGATGGAAAGGCATGATATTTCAAAAAATAAAAACACATTTTTTCAGTTGATAATGCTCGCGGTGAGCGAAACCGGTCCTGATAAAAAAATATTGTGGAAATAATTACTAAAAAATGTGCTATTATTGTTTAAAAAAATTAAAGTTTATTTTTTAAAAAGCACTTCGACAATGATTGCATAAATTTATGTAGCTAGCAGTTCTTTTGCGACTATAAGGAATAATGGATTATCGATCAATTGAGAACTTCCGCTGGATCTTCACGTACATATTTCACCAACTATTGGGATGAGCGGATGTTGAAGTTAGCGACATGCATTTGTCCTCATCCACTCGACTCGATTCTTTGGAGAAGCATTATTGCGGAACATTCGTGCGAGGACAGCGTTTGTTACTGCTTTGTGGTTTCGTTAAGGGTGATAGTACACCGCCAAGCCTGATTGTTTTTTTTTTGTATAGGAATACCTTAATTTTCGGCTCAGAATCTCTGGATAAATAAATTCATTACTGTCCACCGTGGTTTTACTGGTGAATTTGACAAAATTCGATTGTGGTGCTTTAAAGCAAGATGCCCAACTTCTTCTGTGACTTAAATTGAAACCATGCTAAAAGAAAGATGTTCTAAATTGGTCCAATAGTTGGAAATATGAAAATCTACCAATTATTTAAAAATCGTCGTTATGAGATCGAGTAAACCTCAAATTGTAGCGAAGCTTTTCATGTATTTGGACGAATTTATTTCCATACACTGAATTGCATGCAAATCACGTTTTGGGTAGAACTAAAAAACACACTGTAGATACTCTTTACTTTTTTAACGCAACTGTAAACTACCAAAGAAAATTAATAGATGGAAAAGCAGTGATTGATTGAGAAAGGCAAGTAAGAAATAGATTGAATCTTCATTCATTTCAGAGTTTGAATTTTTATATGAATTATTTCAAGTACTTCTCTGAAAATTTTTATTTCACATTTTTAGCAGTGATTACAAGAATCCGTCAAATATTAAATAAACTAAGCATTCAGATTAAAAATTTCTGCATCTTAAAACACAGAAATTGCAGTGTTTATAACGTGATAATGAATTTTAAAGCACTACGAGATTAAAACTAAATACTGACAATATTATCGTCTCGATAGCCATCGGTTTTCGATTGCTGTAGTTATCAATCGATGAGAAAAAATGCAAGTTATTTATTACACGTGTGTCGTCCGCCATCAATCGCTAGCACTTTCGTGTGATTTAGTGCGTATGGAAATACTTCTACTACAAAATGTAAAATAACACATAATGTAGTAATATACGAGAAGCAGCAGTAAGTAAGTAATGTCAGCTTTGAAATGGTAACTTCGGTAGCAATACCTTTACGGAACCGGGAAATATGTTTTACCGTTATATTTTTTTTTTGATTTTAATATGAAATTATTCTCGGGAGATTTTATAATCAGACATACAGAAAGAACGGCTTATCAGTCAAGCTTCCTTATTTACGACCTTTGAAATGTTTTCTCTAGAATTATCAGGTAATGTCTTTATTTTACATCGATAAAATATATTTTTTAATTCTCATTGAACGAGAAATGTGTATGTCGGAATGAAGAGGGATCCACAAAGGTTTTGGCTTTTAGTAGCTTTGATATCAAATTATAGATTTAGATTTGGTTCGTTAAGCCAACTGCTTAGGGTAAAATTTTAAAGCTTGCTCGCCCAAAAACTATTTACTTGAAAATATGGAAAATAGTTATTCTTTTAAGAAAATAACATCAAAAGAGTAGGTTAATAAAGATTACTTTTACTTGGTAGAACTCCATTATAAAACAGTAAAAAAAGCAATGTATTTCAGTTCTATATACAAATATATATCTTATAAATTTTGTAGAACTAAAACACATTGCTATTTTTTCACCGTTTTATTATGTAAGTTTTATTTAAATATTTTAGTTTGTGATAGTGTCGTACCACATCGATAAATTTGATTTTTTTCTATACCTATGCAGATAAACTGTTTTTTTTTAAATTTTTGGTTACCGATTGATTCAATTTGATTTAATTGGTCGAACACATATTTACTCTTATAACTGGGTAACTAGAAGCGAAAAAAACTCCTGTTGAGATACAATCTATATATTGAAAATATAGAAAAAGATTATATATATATATATAGAATCGATTGTAAATCGAAAAGTTGAAAAAAAGAGAAAATTATTTGGAATTGAAATTTGAAACGGATGGTAATGGGTGAAACGTTTTAAAACCTGTGGTAATATTGTATTAAATGTAGCTTTTAAAAATCCATTTATACGATGAAAGCTATATCGTCTTTAGCACGCATCGTATAAATAAACAAGAATCTGACGTAGTTTACATAGAGTTAATCGTAACAATTAATTTATGACATTTTTACAACCGCGGTGGAATAATCTGAGAACTTATTAAAAGCCTAGTATTTTATATTCGAACAAAGCGATGATTTTATCTGTCATAAAAATTGTAGTAATAATTATTTTACTTTGCATAAACGCATTTAATTAGCCAATTACATACTGCGTAACCACAGTCAATTAGCATGTAGTTAAAATCTATAGTTACACCTTTTTACTCGCCATAATATGTTTACGAGAATATTTGCATACTGCAGTATGTATAAATTTATCTAAAGCGTGCGTTCGTTGAGGAAAACGCATTTGTTTCTTTAAAAGTATGTTAACTCAAAGCTAATATTTCAAGTTACTTTAAAATAATCGGTCGCGAAAACGGTCAGATTTTTATTCTGTAACATCCGTTTGTTAATGGAAAAAATCTGCATATAACATTTCTAATGCTAAAGTTTAATTTAACTTAAAAATTCATCGTATATGTTTTTATATATTGCATATATATACAATAACGACGGATTGTTTATTTGATAAGACACCTTCGTCGTTATTTAACTACAATTTTCTTTCATATTTATTTATTCATTTCATTTAGTTTTCTAAAATACAGTTGTGGTTAAAGATTCAAGAATTCCAACCATTTTTTTATTTCACATTTATTTTATAGTTTAATTATGCGATTTAGTTTACATTGAGATATGTAGTTTATATGCTCTACATTGGAAGTGATCATTGTAAATATAAATGAATGTAAATTAAGATAACTGGTTGATACATCACATTTAATCCATATGGTTAATGAATGTTATACACGTGACAAAAACCAATGATATATTTCATTTTATTTTGCCGTGGGAGTAGCGATAAATTTATTCGTATTTGATTATTGCATACAAACTATTGCATTTCTACAATAGGTAATTATTTGAACGTTTTCTTTCAACGTGAAAGGATTCGCAAGCAATTTATTATTTGTAGGACGTGGGGGCTTTATTCAGTTAACTTGTTATTTCTGGATTACTTTGACACCATTCACACAAAGGTGAATGATATTAGCTTATATAATTTATATCTTAAATTGATAAGGAAAGTTTTGTTTGGATTTAATTAAAGGCAACAAAAATTTAAAACACTAAGTCCATTCCCTCGTATATTTCATACACTTTTTTGGCGAAAATTACGTATTATTCTTTTTTTTAAATTCTTTAAGAAAGTACAAAAAAATTAAATCTATTGTGATTTATTATTAAAATATAACGCCATTCCACATATCAAAGTAATTTGTAATTCAGTTGATTGAAATCCCTTTTCCGGAGTGAATGACAATGAATATTTTTAGTAACCCCATTGAATATAAAAGCACATTCTCAAACGCTATCGCAGACAACATTCGAAATTATATTAAAAATTATAATATAATATTACAAACTTTCCTACATATTCAAAAAATCCAAAGCTTTCAAGAATAATTGCAAATTTTATATTTTGTTATGAAGCTATTATATTTATATTACAAAAATTATAATAGAAACTTATTGAGCTAAGAGGAAATGCTTTCTTGCACCTCAGGGTATGCAAGTACTGGAGGATAACAGCCACTGTTTTTTATGAGGTATATAGATTTTTCAGATTTATGTGATTATCATAAAATATCGTTATTTAGCTGTCTAAAAATAATTTATACTGGAGTGGGGTATTAAAATATAATAATATGATAATTCCAAGTTCTTGATATTTGTAGTATAAATATCTACATTTTTTGTTATATTTTTTTTAAATCAGAAACATCAATGAATGGAAATATTTTTATTTTTATCCAATTGTTAGTAGGTACTAAATTATAATTGCAGGCTTATAATGCCTGTTTTACTATTTCGATTAACTTAAAAAAAAAATGTGTTTAAAATATCGCTCACTTATCGAAAATCCAAGCCCTTCGTTGATGCGTAGGTTTTAAACACACTAATAGAATTACCGTAGACATAAAACATACGAACTAAATCCAATAATCAATTGTACAATAAAGTCACTCTTGTAGACATCGTTGTAATAATGATACAACACCATTTAACTGTTTAATGTACGTACAGAACATGATGAACTTCGCCAAAAACGGTGCGATGACTCAGCAATGCTCGTTAACTAAGATTTAGAGCTTTGTGTTCAAAATATAAGGAAGAGATAGTTATCTTCCTTTCTATACCTTCTTGCCACCTAATAAATTCTGCGATATGTATCTATAAATTTTATATTACTTAGAGAAAAAAATATAGAAAATATAATCAAAGCTTTATCATACTTGCCGGAAAGTATAGTAACTAGCTTTACGCTCCAAATCATTTTTTTAAAAATGGCAATCAATTGTTTTCAAAAATACTTTAAAAGTGTTTTATTAAAATAAATATCTGTTCAATGTAACATTTAAATATAGATATATCTATATATTCTAAAAGAATAAGAATGGATAATATTTTTTTTTTAATAATTTTAAAATTTTGTGTTGGTTTCATTCCCGTTCTAGACCCGAAATTAGTGTTAATAAAAATATAAATTTGATCAAAAATAATTGTCATTTATTTAGTAGAACTCTATTCTAACAAGGTGAAAAAATAGCAATTTATTTTAGTTCTACAAAATTTGTAAGATATATTGTCGATAGCTATGTTGGTTTACGCTTCATCAGAACTATATATATAAATATATCTATAATTCTGATAAAGTCGTAAGCCGAATTTTGTTTTTTTTTTAAATTTTGAATGAAAAAATATTTTCATAACTTTAGTCTAATCCAAAATCAATAAATTCTAAAATAATTTTTAATTATTAAATAATACTGGCGTTTTTTTTCACAAATATTACAAAAATTGTTCTAATAACGACTAGAACTCAATTTTCGTTAATGAAACAGAAGTGTTTACATTGTTATGTCCTAGTGTCGCTTAGCTTACCCTTTTCGTACAAGCATATCGAATTAATATCATAATTATTTTGCATTGCACCGATAATAAATCATACACTAAACCAGAGGTTCAAAGTAACAAGTCGAAATTTTTTTACCACTCCATCAAAGTCGTCTGCCTAATTGTGGAAATGTACCGGGCGGGTGTAACGGACGCGGAGCAAAAAGCTGTTGACCTGGTGTGACCCTCGGTGGGCGGAAAGTGGAGTAAGGGCGGCTGCTCAGCCAAGAGTTGGAAAGGAGTAGGCGTGTGAATGCCTCCTCACGCAAAGGATTCGATGGGTCTAGCTGTAGACGTTGTTTTTTTACGGGATGTAGCCCATTGTTCAAGTGGCATATTACAACGTCTGTAGAAATGTGATGAAATAACATTCGTGGTATTTTATAGATCTCAAAACACTTTTTCTTTTAGTATTATTGATTTTCATAAGAAATTATTTTTTCACTCAAACTTTAATAGTGTTATATCTTTATTTTATGCATTTTGTAACATAAATCACAGTCAAATAATTAAAACAAGAATTCTCATTAAGTTTTATTCTTTAATGTATTATTTATCTTTAATTATGAATTAGTATTGGATATTATGAGAATATATGTTTGCGATTGCAGATTCTTCAACATGGTCGTCAATTTAAAAGTTCATTTACATAGAAAATTTAATTTATTTTTAAATTTAAATTCAACGTTCAAATTAAGTTTTTAATACTATACTGTTGATTCCATCGAAAAATGATTATTATGGTGATAAAAATGTGTTTGTTCTTATCAAGTATTTTTTTTAACAGGTTTGACTTCTCCAAAAGCTTTTCTTGGACTTATTCCTAACGTATTGAAAAGTGTTTAAGAAATCGTTGCGATGTCAATTATTTACAATGCGAATTATTTTAACAACCGAAATTCATGATCTTCATATACCATCAAATCTTTTTACACGTAAATTTTCACATTGACGTACATTCAAATGTAAATCTGGCACCGTTCTCATAATCAAATTTTCATAAAGCTCTTTTTCTATGATGTTGTAATGATTCGCTTTAATTACTACATACCTTAAATAGATCATTATAAAAACCAAATAACCTCGATATTTATATTGGTGGTTATATGTCATTGTTTTGTAATATTTTCCGGATGAATGCTTTCAATATATTACATAATTCATCGTAAATAAGCGAAGGAAAAAAAATAATTTATAATTAAATGTATCAATTTTATTGGTTATATTTTTCATATCTAATCTGGTTTGTATTTATGACTAGATACTTTATGATCTGTAGCAGTAATGCTTGAAAAAGCATATAAAGATGAAATAAAGAAAAAACCATGACGTTCGGCATAAACGTGTGAAGCATTACTACTTGGGTTATAAAAGTGTCTAGCCACTAATAATCCCGAAAATAAAACCGCGTGTTGTAGATTTTTTCAGTTTTTCTTATATTGAGCTCAATACTTTCAATGTGTAACATCGCCTGTTCACCTAAAGTTGAAAGAATACATAGCTCAATTTACTTTGTTATCGATCACTGAGCCTAATGATTTATTTTCTATTTTTACAGCAGAATCGTACACAGTACACACGTACTGTCCATTAATATTACACGTGTCTTGTACTAAGGCCAGGCACTCTAGCGAGGACAATCAATAACATTAATTTCCCAAGTGATTATCCCCGGCCGTTGTGAAGGCGCGTATAAATGCGCCAGACGGCCTTCAGACTAGGGGGAGGCCGTAAACCCCACACTGCACACCGGTCGCCCTCAACCCCCTTACCGAGTGCAGTTTACCGGGGTAAGAAACGCAAAGCCTGCTGTCTGCCTATACGTACTTTCTATGTCTATGGCGCTATTTTAGACTCCTGAGCGCTACATTTTTGTTTATATATGATAATTATGTTTTCAATCATACTTATTAATTACTTAAATAATACTTTTATGGCGTTCTGTAATTTATATCAAACGTGATATATATAAAACATAACATAAAAAAATATTTGGCTAGGAAATTCATTTATTGATAATATATTATTTTAAGCCAGAAATGAAAGCTTAAATAAACTTTCATTAAAATTATAAAAGTATAAAAAAGAAAGGTGATGTTCATATTACATAGTATAGAACTTAAAACGATTATATATGTTACTAGTTTGCACTTATTAAAGACACAGTATGACGTGGTTTCCATTTTAATTTTAATAATATCAAGTTATCTAGACAAGAAATTATAAAATTACAAACCTTTAACGGTCATAACTTTTAATTCGACAGAATTCCATACCTTATTTATTATACACTGCAATCGTGAAATATTGAATTCCGTTATTTTTCGTATCAATTAACAACATATGCGAACAATAAGTCTTTAGTATTTTTTTTATTTTACTTCAACATTGGTTTCATTAATTATTCACAAAGTAGTACATATTTCGTTTTATTTTATTATTCAGAACATCTAAGCACTCAGTTTTATAGCATCGAACTAAAGCAACTTTTTGATAGAGAACAAAAGATTGCAGAAGTTTAAAAAACGAAATGTCGTGCTCACGCAGACAGACAGCTGATAGGTTTCGTTTTCATATTTAAACTTTATTGTTATACAACGAGCAAATTCAACCCGTTAAAATTATTAAATTAAATCAAAGCGGAAATTTTCGGAACGAGCTTGGTATTCAACAGCAAATTATTATGATTCAATGAAAGATTTCAGGTGAATATCATTTTTTCAATATATTTTTAAAAATACCCTACACTACAATATATTATAAAACGCTTATCTTATTCTGACGTTAAAATAAACCTTGATACAGAAAAGGTTTTCCTATATTTTGGAATGAATCAAAATATTCCATGAATTGTTTTGGGATTTGTTAACAAAACCAATTATTTCTTTTCTTGTTTTGCGTTACCTATATCAAAAACGAAAATTTCAAAGTCTTAAAACAACAAAAAGTTCATAAACATCGAAATGTTTAAATTTAATAATTTGAAGTGTTTGACATATAAAAGTCTACATTGATTTATAAGAAATCAATATTAAAACCAACACAAGTGAAGCTTCAGTCAATAAAACAAGTAAATTTCTTTGAACACTTCATATAATATGGTATAAATAATAAAAATTGTCCTTATGAATCGTATATTTTTCAATTTTTATTTGAACTAACTTATCTTTGGCTTGGTCAAAAATGTGGGTGTAATACATTCTAAAAAATACTTTAAAGTTTGTCTCAAAATCGATAAAAATATTTTCAAATATAAATTAAAAAGATAACATTTTTATGTATATAAGTGTGTTTTTTACTGTGATACGTATTAGTGATCTTCCTAGGAATAAAGTTATAAATTACATAATTAAAATAGACCTTAAAAATTACAATATTAATATTAACTATATGAGCTTTCACAAACTTGCTGTCGAATTTACCGAACATATTTATAATTCTTCAACATCAAATTGATATAATTTTTAAGTCATTCATTTCACTATCCTTTTTATACATATGTACGATTAATTAGTATATTACAATATATACGTATTTGCATAAACTTTTAAGCTATTGTTGTTTAGTTGTAATAATACCACTTTCATTCATACATTTATTGCACTCCCTACGTGTTAATATATTATTGAAGACTTTTATTCGTAAATGCTAAATTAAGTGGCGCGCAAATGGAAGGGGTTTTTATTGTATTGAAAATTATGTGAAATAACATATATGTTATTTCATAGTTAAAACCAAATATTCACCATAAACAAATTCATTCTTTTTTGAATCTTCAAAAATAAAAAAAATATCTAAAATTTGTATTATAGCAGTAGTTGCTAGAAACCCTTTGAAACATGCAGTTTTACTTAGTTTATAATCTTGGTTCTGCATACCATTGGCATGTTTGAAGAAAAATATTCAAAATCACTAGTTTATTTTTTGAAATACTTATTTTCTATATATTGATAATAATTTGTTGTTAAATGTTTAGAATAAGATCGTGGTTTCTTGGCTCTATTGAAGCTATTGGAGTAACTTAACTGGTTACTGATTAAAAACATAAAATTACTGGTTTAATAAAAATAAGTATTTTAAGAAAATTCAATTAAAAGAAAAATTACAAATACTATATCTGAAAATTTTGCAATCAAGAATATTGCAAAAATATTGTTATTACAATATTTACATATTTTAAATCATATTGTTAGAGATAATATTGTTTTCCTTTTTTACTGCACGTTACTGTTAGAAAATAATAACCGAGAGTGTTAATTGAAAATAGGAACATGTACTATCATCTTGACGCTTTCAGCCGACGCACGAGGGCGTCTCTTTGTTCGCTGGGCTTTCCCACGCTGCGTTTGGTTAAGGAAACACTTCGGAAAACTGGGGGAAACTGCAAGGATTTTGCTTAGAGGGGTGTTATGCATGTAATATCTTATCTTCGAGACATGATTCAAATACGTTCTTGCTATCATGGACGTCTAGTAAAAGGGTATTAATTAAAACAAAGACAATGAAAACGTTACTTTTTTATGAGATTTTCGAAGATGTTTGACTTCTTAAGATGCATTATATATTAAAATTCTAGAAAAACTCAATTAATGAAGGCAATAATAACTTTTCCATTAAGATTATATTCATATTCTCACTATGAGCACTAAATTAGTATATGAAAGCTTTGCTCGTTCAGATTGAGCCCCAAAGTTTGATATGTGCAACATTTTTGGTTTATATTTTGTTTTCATAAAGAGCTTAAACTAATTGTGAAAATTGATACGTAAATGAAAAATATTAGCTTGATAAAGTATTGTAATTGCAAGGATTTCTGCCATTTCGAAACTATTGAGTCCCCAATTGCACTAAAGTTTCACATTAATTCAGCCATTTCCTTAATCCCCAATTTTCCCACGTTATTTTCCCTCCTGAGGGTAGGCATTGGAAAGGCAGTTCGGCTAGCAAGGTGGGTAGGCAGCGCACCAAGCGGCCGTTCACCCCAGACGCGCTCGGCTCAATAAACTACCCCCTTGAGCCTCCCCCACCCGCGGGCCTGCCTCAACAGAGCCTGGTGTGAGGCTATACCACTTATTCTACGAACCTCCCTCGCTACGCAGAACGAAACAAAAACAAACGACGTAGATACGGAGCGTGATGCAACGTAGGCCAGACTGGCGGGGTTGATCGTAGGCGAGAATTTGGAGAGTGGTTGGGGGTCTACGCCGCTTCGGGCGGACGAATTCAATATAGCAAAAAAGCTCAAATTTGAAGATGACAGCTTAGTAACCGCAAACACGTTGCCTTTAATATTATTTCAGGAATAATATCAAATATACATATTAAGACTTCGAAATACTGAGAAACAGTATTAAATGAAATTATTGCCTATTTTTATTATTTTGTCATTATCCAACTAAACTATTTAGTAAATTAATTTAGTTGCCATTGATGGGAAATGTTTTCTGCACGTGCTAAACAATACTCTTAACATTTTCTCACTTAAGTCAACCTAAATAAATAAATTGATTAGTATTTCAGCTAAAAAAAATATTTGATTGTAGAAAAATCTTAAGCCATTGTTTTAAATATATATAAACACCCAATGTACAGAAATGTGGCAGTTTTTCCTATATAGGTCCCTCCTATAGCAAATTTTCTATAAAACTTAACTTCCCTATAACATGGGCCCTATGTATCTATAGCTGTGGGGGGTTTGACTGTATATTTTATCGAGTCTGTAAATTTCCTTAATTCATGAAAAAACAAACTTTTTGACTCATTCATGAATGAAGCAAATTATTTTTCGAGTGTGTGAGTCGGGCATGAATTTTTGTTGTGCTTATCTCATGTGTAAATCAAACTATAATATATATAAATATGTTTTGATATAAACGGTTCAGTAGTTTTTTTATACAACTAAACCGAATGAGATCTGTTTATTTATAAATATCGTCATCATTACTTGAAAGACGTAAATTTTCATTTACGATCCCGTATAGAAAAAAAATGATATTTAAAATTTTTTCAATGGGTGAAATTGTACAATTTTCGAAAGAATATGATTTTTTTAGTAGTCTCGAAAATAATATACTCTGTATATATTATAGAACATTACCGCTATCAATCTTAGGGCGCCCTGCGTGAATTTCTTTTTGATAAACAGCTACTGGCACGTTTTTACTTTTTTGTGCGCACGTTTTTCATACAATGTGCTTTATACTTACAACCATAAAAAAGTTTTTCTAAATCAAACGTTCCCGTTCATAACAACGGGTAAAAAATTACATAAAATTACAATCCAAACTCTCATCAGAAAAACATTAATAAATATACTGACATAATTAATGTTTCTGATGGCTTTGTTAAGTAGAGTATAGAAAATTTGTTTTAAAGAAAATCAATCGAAATTCATCCTCAAAATATTATGACGTAAGACAAATGCGAATAACTGTTAATCATTTTATATTAAAATAAAAGTTTCAAAGCCATTAGCAACTCTTAAATTTGATAATGAGAGTAATAGCTTTATGATATCGACTGAAGATGCTTGATGAAACTTCAATATCAAATTTGAATTTAATTTGAATTAATTTGAGTTACAACTTTGTACGATTCCACATGTTTAACGTCACGTCAGTTCTGTGTGATAGAATGCCTGAAGATGCCGAAAGGTGAAACCCGAGTCGTTAGTGACAAAACATATGGAATCCTACAAAGTTGTAACATTTCAAATTTGAAAGTAATAGCGATGAATATTTACGAATATTCGGACTATAGTATATAAAAAATACCACTCGCATAAAAAGTAATTTCAAGAGAAATAAATATTGAATAAATTGATATAAATGGTTGTAGAAATATAATCTCTGTTTATCATTATTGACTGTAAAGAATATAATAATCAGATGGTGTACACTTTAAATCAAAAAGCCTTGTTAAGATTGTGAAAACAGTCACCATATCAATCGGTTTTACATAAGAAGGAACTGCCGCAAGTTTTTCTGCATTACATAGTTCCCTGAAATATTTTTAAGAAGATTCATTATATTTCATGAATGTTTAAAATAACGTTATTGAAAGAACATTTCCACAATAATCCGCCGTGTGGGGTAGCCGCGGTAAACGTGCGACAGACACGCACGCCAAGCTAACCTACGCAAATAACCGACAAGTGCACACCGTTTGACAGGCTACGACCGGACGTTCACCCTAAAACGTGACAGCCAAAGGGTTTAACCAAATATTCGCCGAGGGAGGGTCGAGAGGGGAAAGCCGCGGGAAGATATTGCCATACACAATAAGATTTCGAAGAGTTTTCAATGTCAATGAAATGAGATGTAATTGTTATTATTAAAACTTATTTTTTATAACAGCTTTCATTGTTTTAATAAAAAAAAATATGTTTCATTTGCTTAAAAAAGGGTGAAAATAAAAACTTAGCGGTTAAGTATCACACATAAGGTGGATTCTACTTATGTTAAGGCAACATAAAGGTTTTATTATAAATTTTATTTCAAAACGTAACATCGATTTAGATGTTTGTCATTCTCACAAATTTCGTAAATAATAAAATTTCACATATATAATTTAAAACTAGAAATTGAAAAGTGGAGCTGTTTATTGTTAACGCATTGACTGACTAATCATTACCACAATTTTAACTTCGCTATTTTCAACGTCTGTATTAACAAACATTTGGTACTGGAATATTCAATATGCAGTTGATTATGATTTTTCATTTACTCTTAAAATAACATTTTTGAAAGCATATTAAAAAAAAGCAAACATATTCAAAAATATTGACAAAATAAAATCGATTATAGCAAAATTTTCCTAATACAACAAAAATAGTTTCGGCGTCATCAATCAAATATATTTTTGTCTTCCTATCTGTTAGATATAATCACACGGAATGATAAAGTAACGAATCAATCTCACTGACTGGTAATTCTTTATTTATTAAAAAATATAAAGAATAACCGAAAATAACTTTTTAACCCTGGTGTAGAGGCTCTACGAGTGTTGTTGGTGTGAGGCGTAGGGGGTCCGTCGTCTACGCATCGTAGAGCCGGAGTTCAATGATTTCGTAGAGCAGAACACTGCGCTCGCGTGCGTGTTGGCTAGTCGATGTAGCAATGTGTGTGTAAGCCGTTGCTTTGGATCTATTCATTGGGTTTTTTTATTTAGGTTCCGTCCCAAGCGAGCTTTCTATGTTTTTTTTCGTTCGTTACATCGCGCCACTGAGTTTTTTCGAAGCTTTCGTGTAATTGAAATATTTGAAATTTTCTGATACGGTTTTTATATGCGGAATTCAACAACTTTGGAAACGAAAAGAAATCATAAAAATCAAATTTACTCCCTTTTAAATAAATGCATTAAAATCTCTACAATGCTATTGTAATAAAAAGAATTCTTTCGGATGACTTATATTTGATACTATTGCCGCTACATTTCTATAGATAAATTTCATCGTAACATTGATTTTTTTCATTATATCGTCTCATCTCAGCAACATATTTCATCGACTGTTATCTACGTGAATCAAAAAAAAAATCTTTCTATACCTGTGCAATTCCTAAGTCTATATGTATGCTACATTGATGACAGGTTTTGCGTATAATTTTGAATGTTTAAATGATATTATTCATTCAATGTATATAATTTATCACTTTCAAAATGTTAACTTTCACTTCTTGATGGAAATAATAAAAAAACATTTTGTTGTTACTATTTTCACGATATATATATTGACCAGAACCAGTTTCGCTCATCAGTTGACAGCTCGCGATGAATGACACCATTCCTAATCATAAAACATATTGTGGAAATAGTACTTCAAAATATATTTATATTATTTCAACTGCATAATTTGACTGGGTCTTTTTCTCGCAACGTTAGCTAGCAGAAAGTTATAAAACTCTATTTTGTTATTATTTAACAGTGGTAGAAAAGTTTAAGGTTTATTACACATTGCGTCACTTAGGTCTCTAAAAAATGCGTCATATTGTGTTTATGTTTATCTTCAAAACATCTCTTAATATTTTTTTTTACTTAAAAAAATAATGGGCTTAGAGTATTATGTATTATCGTAGAATATAATCATATGATTTTTATATTATTTTTAAATTACAATAAAGCGAAAAAAATATGCCTAAAATTTTCAGCCCTTTTATAGTGACTAGGATTAGTTTGAAGTATTCAAAAGTTATTCATAGAGGATCCTGATTCAAAAATAACGCGTGGCCGGTATACAACACAAACGCTGTTGAATATTTAAAAAGCTTTCGTAGAGTTAATTATCTAGTATCATGACAGTTCAAACCAGTGGAGGCACATAATTGTTTTGAAAAGTTAAGTTAAAACGTTATAATCTTAATTTTATTAACATGAATAAATCACATTCCAATAACATTGAATGCCAAAATTATTGTGTTTGGAGCTTTGTCAATTTATTTTGAAATAGCATTATGAAAGTTTTCATGAAATAAATAAGCAAGTAGCGTTGAATTAATTTGATAAAGCGACCTTAAAAATAATTGTGCTTCGTTTTATGATATCGACCGAAGGTTTTTGATGGAATTTCAATATCAAATTTGAATTGTTGAAACTTTTTACAATTCCATATGTTGTCGTCAGTTCTGTTACATCCATGTGATAAGATGTCTTTTTTTTCAACAATTGAAATTGTTTCCCACTAATATTTTGAAATTTTTCATACCAAATGTTGTTAAATGTTGTAAAACGAAGAAATAAAAACAAAAAATAAATTAACGTCAAAACCATCATTATATTAGGTGTAGTAAAAAGTCCTGACGTTTTTTTCAAACGCGTGTCTTTGGTCTTCGGGCCTTTGGTTAAATAAGATGTCATAATATTTTTTTTCGTGTTGTGTGACATCTCAAGTTACGTTCCGTATAGAAAAAAAAGGTTCATTCGCCCCAAACAGAATGACCATCTTTGCCCTTCATAAGAATATCTGCGCGGTTGCATGCTTTCTCAATATTACGCCCAGCACTTTGCAGTCGTCGCCACTAAAAACATTTTCAACTGTTAAAGAGACGTGTTAAAGGTTCGACAATGTCAGAGATGGTTTACAAAATTTAAATCTGGCAATTTAAGCATTGAAAATTACCCTCGAAGTGGACGACCTCACACCGTAGATGAAGTCGCCCTGAAAGCTGAAATCGAAAAAAATCCTATGCTAACAAAAAAGGAATTGTCCAATATAGTCGGTACTAAATGGTCCATAACACAAAAGTACCTGAAAAGGCTGGGGAAAATTCGAAAAGTAGGAATATGGGCGCCACACGCATTGAGCGATCGGAACAAGGCGCAGCGACTAAGCGCGTACCGATTGCTGCAAAAAAACACACTTTACGACCATTTTTTTTAAGCCTGATTATCGGAGATTAAAAGTGGGTGTTACATACGAATATATCGAAGAAAAAACAATATCTTAATCGTCGACAACAACCAATTCCGATCCCTCGAACTGGTTTACACCCAAAAAAACTCTTACTTTGTGTATGGAGGGATTTCAAAGGAATAATTCATTATGAAGTGTTAAAATATGGTGAAAATATGACGGCACAAGTATATTGTGACCAATTAAACAAATATAGTGCAGATTTGACAAGAAAGAGGCCGGGCAGGATGAATGGACGCAGCGATAAACTGCAAAACGTAAACGCGTGACCGCATGTGGCGAATATGACCTGGGAAAAAATCCAGGAGTTGGTTGGGAAAACTTTATTGCATCCACCTTATTTACCAGATCTAGCACAATCGGATTACCATTTATTCCGTTCAATATAAAAAACCTTATGGGATAAAATATTTTAAACAAAAAATGACGTGAAAAACGCTATTTCCGACTATTTTAATTCCAAATCAGTAGAGTTTTTATTAAATGGATTTTAGACTTGTCTAATAAGTAACAGAAGGTTAAAGATAGACAGGGAGATTACTTTTTATAAATAAAATTTTAAAAAAAATACTAAAAAAAACACTTTGAGTTTCATTTAAAAAAAACGTCAGGACTTTTTACTACACCTAATATTTCATGAAAGGTCAATTTTCGAGGTATTGGCAAAGCGCGTTATTAATTTATATATATATTCAATCACTCTCGTGCCATGATAAAGCATTGACATCCGCATCAAAGCATTGCTACAAATCACAATTATTCGGTCATACCACAAATATTGATCACAAATTTTTATCTTAAAGAAGATTTTGAAACCCAGTCAAATTTGTTTATCATGCTCGTGCTGACAAAAGTAAAATTGCCGAAAAAGAAAAGATTGGATTGCATTTGTGGACACATCCATCTGGAAACTGATCTCGTACTGATGTGTCTGAGATGAATGCCATACCAGTGTTAAGTCGCTGTTTGCTGTGCTTAATATCAAACTTCATTCAAAAAATTTGTGACATAATATAAGAATTTAGAAATATTGTTGGTCCCTATTTATATTCAATGCGGAATAGATTTACACAGAATACTTATCATTTAAACATTGTGCTCTTTAAAAAATTTAAAAACCTTTTACAAATATTGATCTACTAATTTCAATTAACAGTATTTTAAACTACGTGGCTATAATTATACTTCTTACTATGTATAATTATATAGAAAATAATGATGATGATTTATCTATTCTAAAGACATACAAATGCAAATCTTCAATAATTCAGAAATATAATTTCTAAAGTAAGTGAAATAGAACTTCTCCAATTGTAAGTAAACATTATTAACGAATGTCCATAACGTCATAGAAAAAATTTCTAAAAAATACTTATTTATAAACGCCACTGAAAGTAATGCCTGGTGTAAACTGTTGACATATGTCCATGTTTGTTTCGTTTATGTCATAATCTTGTATTAGAATATTTAATTGTACTGGCAAAGGGATATGCTCTTCGAGTAGCGTAATCGATGCATGATTGTTTTTCATACAAAGGGGGTATATAATTGCTACTTTATGCACAATCATACCATATTAATTTCGAATAATAAAACTCCTTCGCGTGCATCACTCGAAAAAAAATAGACAATGTATATATGTAGTCAATGCAAAGCTCTTGCATTTTTTGTACGTTTATTATAGCCTGAAGTCATCAATTACTCCAAGGAAAATAGCAATTCTTTTTGAGTTTATTTAATTGAACTAATAAAACATACATTTGCATATTTCTTCATACGTATTGTGGATGAATCATTTTAGAGAAAATATATTTCGCATACTGTACAGATATTCCTTATGACGTATGTGAACATTTCATTGTCTAGAAAACTTCGGTATGTACTTTTTATGGTTGTTATTGCCAATTATTTTTAACTTTGTATTTGTCGTCTATACACAAGATGTTTAAAAACTGAATAATTCTAGCGATTGTTGAAATATTCCCTCGTTATAAAGTGGAAACTTATTTGATTTCAACTATATCACTATACGATTCACGCGTAAAAATATTTTTTCGCATACACACATACGTAGTATTCTTCTTATGCTCAAAATAAAACCATTCATAATATTTATTTATTACAACACGAACAACCTTCGAACGGTAAAAAGTTGAACTTATAAAAGCTTCGAAAGTTAACGTTATCAATAACATTCTTAAATCACTCCTTTCCCCAACGTACAGCATATAGACTTTTCAAACGTAACACATAAAGTTTTCATTTTTGAAGAAATGAACAGAGTATAAGACATTTAACGTAATTTTCATTCAGGTATATATGACATTATGAAACATCGAATAGATTATGATAAAAACTTAATGCTCTCCCACAAAGATACGGTAATCATTTATTGATTGCAAAAAATATGTTTTTTAAATTTGCTGCCATTAATTGCTGTGTATGTTTTTCGAATGAATCTTTTTCAGATATTGCAGCATACAACCTTTCATTTTACAGACGCTATATTAAAACATTATTTTAATGTAATACAAACTGTCTTTTGTTTTTTGAACACCATTTATTTGAGCAAAATAAATTATAAGCGATGGACTATACTAAATTTTAATTGATTGATAGACATTAAAATTATTATCTTAAAGGTGATGATATACAAGTACTTAAGCAAATAATTGAAAGTGGGACGTACAGAAACACGGTAGGTTAATCGTTGAACTGGTGAACAAAGAAACGATTTACCAGAATATCGGTCTTTCCGGTCGCTCAACACTCTTAGAAATAAATAGTTATTTGTTAAAAAAATCATAATTATAATTTCGTTGCTACGTAAAGTAAAACGAAATAATATGTCACACCAAAAAATGGTAGTTCGTATTGTTAGTATTACACGGAAACTAGTTTTTCTACGTGACATTCAATGAGATATGTATTGCCAATATCTAGTCGTATTTATATTTAACGAAACTGATATACACATACTTTTAAAATTCATACATATATATATATATATAACTTAATTCACATACAAGAGTAGTGAGTTGCACACAACGCAAGAAAACAGTCACCTAGAAATCATTCTCTTGCTAGTTATAGACCACTATTGGCATGTGCATTTTTAACGATTTATTCATTAATGTAAATCAAAGAAAAATGTTACATTTGGCTCATTGCAACTATTTGAAAGTTGACATATCAATACACAAATCATGAAATTGTAAAATTAGTATAATATATTTTATTATTTTTTCATCATTATTTCCTATATGTGTAATGTAAGTATATATGATTTCTATGATATATTTTTAATATTTCCCTGGGGCTAACAGTTATTTTTGAATGATTAAAACGACAATAAATGATTTCGTACCCAAAATAATAAATCAGTCATATCCTTGTGACATCTATTGTAGAATTTATGCATGAAAAATTTCTAAGTGTGAAAAGATATTGCCTTTTCTACATCAAAGATGCAATAAATTTCAACTGTCTCATGTGAAAATGATTATGCAATACTGTGCACCTAGAGCCTACGACGTAGTACGGGGTGAATACCCACCCCCATAGCGTTCCGTCTGGGTTTCGGGGTAGTCTGTACCTCTGAGCGCCGGTTGGGCCAGTAATTATTGATGTTCTGTCTGTCCGCCGCGTTGCACCCATCCCCTTCGACCACGGCCCACTCGCCGCCCTAAGACGCCGCCCGATGCAGGCCGCCCACCGGAGTGCGCCCTACCAAACTTACAGGCGAAACTACTCGTCTACTGTTTATTATCACCCAAACGGTTACGAGTGAGCATTTCATGATACGGCCATGCTTACCGGCTGAAATTTTTGAAAGAGACTTTTTTTCATGAATATTAAATTTCAAAACTTTTTTTTAAATTACATAATATCACAAAGAATATTAAATTTACTACACTATATAAAAAATATTGTAATTTGAATATTAATTTACTATTTTTCTGTTTCAAATCTAGATTAGTTATAAACAACCATTTGAATCCTCATTCAATATATCCATTCTAAATAAAAATAAAATTGAGCTGTCTTGTCAAAATTGCGTATAATAAAATCACGTTTGAAAAGTAATGATACTCAATTAATCTTTCTCTAGTATGAAGTTACGGAAGTACCACATATTATACATCCCCATCTTCGAGACCTAATCTATTAATCAGTTTAAAAAATAGTTTCAGAAAATACTTTTTCAAGTTATCAAGTTTGAGAAAATCTACTTAAAGGTATCATACGTTAAGTTATTTATTATATCCTGCAAATTAATTTTAAATATAATAAATATATTATTTACAGAAGCTGTATGTGTTTTTTATTGTAATTGTCATGAATTTTAATATAAACCTCATAATAAACAAAACAGACCATGATAGTTTGAATAACATTGTACTAATGTACAAAAAATATTTCTGTAACTATATTTTTGTTTTCGTTTTTAATTACAACGTTAAGTAACTTTTCAGTGTCTAACAATCATCTATTCAAATACAAAATAAATACATTTGTTAGACTATCTATAGAATTTGTGAGGATACAAATACTCTTATCATATTGTAATCACCCATCACCTGCCGAGACACGTAAGAGATATTGATGTTCCAAAATATCACAAAAATTAATTCAATTATAGAGCAAAACTGTAGAAATTATCAAGACAAATCACGGTATGTTCCAATACAAAAAATACATTTTACACGGCAGATTTGTTACTGTAAACATTCTTATATGTACAATATATTTTACACCCGCTTATCAACATACTGCAACAGTTGAGACATTATCAGTCAGAAAACAGTACCTTCATATACCAAACTAAACGATCAGATTTTTTCAATACTGAAGTTCCTGTTTCGAAAATTCGAAACCAGTATTTCGAATGTACGTTCAACAGACATTTAATTTGAAATTTTTCTATATTTGAACTTATTTGTTTGAAGATTCTATCACGATTTATAGATTCTCTGCAATGATGGATTAACCAAATTTAAAGTCATATTTTAGTCAGAAAATAGAAGCTTTTATATTTTCAGTTCAGTCATTCATAATTAATTACTAAAAACCAGAGTAATCACAACTTGCCGATATAATATTCTTGAAGGGTGGCAGTAAAATATATTTTTTAGATAATATCCATTTAGATACACAAATGTTTTAATTACAATATATTTATTGAAAGTAAATACAACCGTTAGAAGGATACAAAATGAATTACTAGCTTTTGTCTAATACTATTAATAAAATTGAATGATTTCAATTTAACGGCTTTCAATTTTTATTGAAATATGGCTTGTTCGTATACAAAAAAGGCTTCCGCAGTTTGTTCCTGGAACTCTTTAAAAATTGTTAATATTTGAGAAAATCTTCGATTTATATCGTTAAATTGAAATTTGAATAAACTGGGCATTCGAAGGTGTTCACAGAGTGACGTTTACTGTCACATAAAATAAATTAATGATCGAATAAAGCGCCAATGTGTAATCCTTGCTCGTAAATGCTGCAGTAGGTGCTTTAGCGGTTCTACGACAATCTCCGATTGTTACATACAATTATTAAACATGCATAGAGGACACAGCGACGCGTAGGAACATAAACAACAAGATAGTCAATGAGAAGACGAAAAAATAAAAACAACAACTGTTTAAGAATTTGAAAAACTTTTATAAATTACACTGAAGATCATATCTAATTAATGTTACATTTAGATTCCATATATTATAATGAACGCGATCATTCATATTTGTGATTTTTAAGAGTATTCGATAATATACGATTAACTCAGTTACACAAAATGGCGATGGCTATAAACGATCAATAACTAAATAATTTGTCAGCGATTTTTACTTATTTTTGTCATAATTTTTTAAGTTTAAATTAAATATTTACTTAAAATGTAGCCGATTGGAAATAGTCAAAGATTTCGGTGGCCGTGTTCACGGGCTTGCATCCCAATTTGGTTAAATATAAAGAAAGTCGTGTGATTAAAAAATAAGTACAAATAATTTAACTCACGAAATCTTTATATGTTTTGTTATAAATGGCCTGAAAATTTTTAAACACAATATACCAATTTATTACAGTGTCTATAAGTGTATTGAATTCACGAAACTTTACTCTGAATTCATAGACTATGTTAAAATTGAATTTATTTATTAATTTTTGAAGCTTATGTTAAAATTGTACTTATTTATGATTTTGGAGTTGATGTTGCTAAATTAATAAAGATTTGAGAATACTTGGACCAATAAATTTTTGTTCTTTCATCTATAAGTTTGAGATGTAAAACTTTTGAACGGGTTGAAAACTCTTGGTATTTCAATAGCGACCCTCCAATTCCTCAACCAAGAACACATATACCAGGCATTTTTTTCCAAAAAAATGATTGTTTATCTCCACAAAATACATTTTGTATGTGGTTAATAATAACTGTTTTGCCACTCACCATCGTCAGATCGAAATAAAAAAATATATATATTTATATTGTAGTTATCACGAGTAAATGCAAATTCAATAAATAAATCGGTAATTATAATATGTATGCAATCATACAAGGGTGAAAACTATTTCATTTTGAACTATGTCATTTTAGTTCATATACGTTTTTTAATATTAAAAAAATACATATCTTTTTGCTTCACAGCTTCCCCTATTTGTAAATGAAATGATGGGAAACGTTCTTTCCCAGATTTATTATTGGCAATTGAAAATGTTTTTACGTTTTCGAACAACTTCAGTTGGCTAATGTTGGTTTACACAATATATATTTAACATTTTTGAAAAATAACAAAACATTTTCTGACCGAGCGAAATACATATTTTTGATGCCCAACTTTTCAGAAGACGGCTAATAAAAGTTTGCGACGAGCTTTTTTATTTTGAGGCTTTTTCTATGATATATTCATTCATTCTATAATATCTTAAAGTACCAAGTAGTGGATACCACCTGTTGATGTATCCACATTGCTTTTACTGACAAAGTATGCATGTATATATGTTATGTGTGTGACGTGTTGTGTATACATTTGTATAATACAATACAGTACAATTAAAAATCATAGATCGGTGTTTAATTTTTGTTTTATATTATAACCAATCTACAATATCAATGGTGACTTGGTAGACTGTTTTTACTAAATTGAATTATTTAACCAAAAAACGAGCGTCTGTTTGCAAAACCGCAACCGACTGGAAGCATTTCAAACTTTGCAATCGTTTACAAGTCGTGTTTAAATAAATAAATTGAATTTTTCGTCTTGTCAAAAACTTCATATTAGGAAAAAGCTCATTTCAAGATGTTTACACAAATATCGTATTCGTAATGTAAGTGCATTTAATTTAAAATCTTCAATGTAAAATATATATTTTGTTATGATGAAAAATGTGTTTATTGAGTTAGTCGCGAGGAATGATTAAGCATTAGACTAAAAATAGAAAATTATTTAGAGAAAAATATTCGTTTTCATAGAACAAGTTGAAATGGCATTACATTTTAAATAATAAAAAAAAACACATTTTCAGTACTATTTGCGCAATATATGTATTATCAAGAACGATTTCGATATTTCAATCAGTTAATAATACTTACGATTAGGTTAATCGGTCCGTATAATAAATATAATAATAGAAGACAATAGTATTGAAAATGCTCTATTTTATTGTTTAAAATTTTAACATTGTTTTTTTAATATTGCAAATATTTTCCGATTATCAGTTGTTGCTTTTCAACAGTAAATAAATATTCAACTAATAAAATGTTACACTAAATATTTACATACATCATTGATATAATTTATGATATCAAATGAAAGTGCTTGATGAAATTTCAATATCAAATTTGAATTGTTACAACTTTATATGATTCCACATGTTTTGTCACTAACTGCTTGCTTAAGGGTAAGTGTTTATTTAACTTAATTAATAACTTTAGTATATAAACGATGCTGACTGTTTATTTTACGTCAGTTCTGTTGCATCCGTGTGATAAAATGCCTGAAGGTTCCGAAAGGCGAAACCCGGGTAACCCGGAAACAAAACATATGGAATCGTACAAAATTGTAACAATTCAAATTTATATACGTCTTTTTTAACTTATTTGAAAAGCAAAACGATCATTTGACACATAATAACAACTTACTATTGTCCGTATTTTTTTAGTTACAGTCTTTGATAAAAAAAATACCTAACAATAATTGTTTAAATAAAGTGATCATCTTATTAATAATAAAAAAGGGTTTAGGAAAAAACCCGTTTATCTAATATATTATATGTAACCAACTGAAAACTGAGATCTTAACTTACGTAGAAAGTCGATAATGTTCATACTATCTGAGTAATATGATATTTTCGTGTCTGTCATGCAACAATAGCCTCGGCTGGTAGCTCAAAATCTAAGAGCAATTAAAAAATAATGAAGCAAAAGAATCGACTGTAACCCGCACGGCCGGAACCAAGGACACCGAATCCTTCTTAATTAAAATCCGCTGTCTGGATTTATGCCTACTTTTTCGTTTTCAGGTACAGTCTGTGTACAAGAAAACGCAAAGCCAAGACAAAACACAGTAAAATCATTTTACTACGTAGTAAATTAACAATCACAAATACTCATTTTACTTCCGAACTTAAAATGAATTTGTATTGTATTATTGTTCTACAACGATTATCGACCCTATTGGCGAATTCGCAATGCTTCAGGAAGCATGAATGCCTGTAAAAAAACATTTTCTCACGCTTATTCAATATTAAAAACGGGATCTAGTGAAACAGTTAACTATCTATTGTAAAAATACTTTCCTTGTATTTTTCATTCAATTTGTACTTCCTTTCATGAGCAAATATATTGATTAACTGAAATAAAAGCGTCAGTTCTCTTAACACAACGTATTTGGGCCGCTTTGTTAAAAGTCCATAAACATCACACTAAACGTGACAAAGCTTGAATATTTTTAAAATGATATGAAATGTTTGAATTTAAAAATTTAAGGTTAAATTAAAAACATTTTCAAAATAAATTCTAATTTATTGGTACTAAATTTGAATTGTTACAACTTTCGATTCCACATGTTTTTTCATTAACGACCCCGGTTTCGCCTTTCGGCATCTTCAGGCATTCCATCACACGGATCCAACATATCTGACAGCATCGTCATAAATTCGATATTGAAACTTCATTAAGCACCTTCGGTCGATATCATAAATTATTGATACTAAATGCGATACAAAAATAGGCTTAACGTGAATTTTTCTTATGTGAAATAAACTTTCAATTAGATAGTTGATCTCGTAAAAACAGCTTCGAATAAAATTTTGATTCCATTATCCAGTCCAGGTATACAGGATGCAGTAATCTTAAAGACCTAATGTAAAACAATCGTTTCCGTTTTCTATACATAATACAGTGACATGTATACAGTAAATGGGCAATCAAAAAAGTATTTTACCTACACGTTTCGTATAATTTATAATTAAGGGTTAACAAGTTAAAATGTATTCTACATTCTGACTAATATGCGGTTCAATGTACTGCTGCACCGTATGTTTATTATTTATAAATACTATAAATTGTCAAATTTAATGTGTAAATATCAATTATATTTAAGCTCGTTGAGGTATAATAGTTGAACACGTTGAATGCAATCGACGATCTCAATTTCCCGGATTGCATCCTCAATCATCACGTTCTCGCCGGCCGACGAGTGCACCTCGCCATAAACTTTGGTACCCAAGACGAATTTAACCCATCAAGAGCTGGCTTTGCTAGACCAAAACAAATGGGCCCCCCTCGACCGGCATACTTGCCTAAACCCCCCCTCCCCCCGCGCGCCACACTCGAGTGCAGGGTGATTCAGGGACCGCTAACGAAGGAGCTTGTATCTAAATAAGATGTAATTTTTCTTTAGTATATATACAATAGTTAATGTATCACAAATCAATAGAATTAAATGAAGTAAAAAAATTATCATGATTAATTTGTCAATCAGTGGCTTTACTTATTATTGACGATTATAACAATTCGAAAAATATTTTTTTTTTTAATTTTTTTACGTTATCTTAATGATATGCTTGATGGAATTTCAATATCAAATTTGAATTGATAGCACTTTCTACGAATCCACGTGTTTTGTCACTGACGACCCTGGTTTCGCCTTTTGGCATCTTCACGCAGGAACTTAATATCTCAGACACGGGACGAGTATCTTTGTCAAAATTATCATTAAGTTTATAATCACAATTTAGTTTTTTTATTGAAATTGTTTTTATACGATAGAAAGTTGAAACATAGTTTTTAATTTAATTCGTAAGTTATTTATCGTGTTTACTTTTGGAATAGCAAAAATGAATTTTGTCGAATGAAAAATAAACAATTTCAATGACATATGTTTAGTTCTTCTAGCCAACGTCTATATTTTAGGTCATATTAATGTAAGGAAAAGTTTTTACAATACTTATTTGTATCATAGATACGGTAAATACGAACATACACATTTCCATATTTTTGTCAATAATGACTCGTGTTTCGCCTTACAACATTTTCAGGTATCCTATCACACGGATGCAACAGAACTGACGTCATACAGAACCGGGGTCGTTAATGACAAAACTTGTGAAATCGTAGAAATACCAACAATTCAAATTTGATACTTTTATAGAACGATCACATTACAAGCATCAATAAGTCTTTCACGACTTTTTCTAATTTTAAGAACAAAATTATTTGCGAAATGTGTAATTGCAATTAAATATACGTATCAAACGGTAAAAAAAAATTGCAATGCATATATTAATTTGTACGTTAAGAATCCTATCACAAAGGATTCTTAACGAACAAACTAATATATTTCGATCACCATTGTTTAACCCGCTACGGGGAGCCGTTTTGTCTCTGTAATGGACCATTTCCGTGCCATATATAAACTTATTGATATAGCCGCCTTTTTAGTTTCATTTACAATTTTTAGTTTTATTGCGAATAAGAAACGAGCTAGGTCGTTAAAACAGGAGAGAAGATGTATTGTGAACCTTTTCTACACAGCTATATATATATAGATAAGCAAATGTTCGATTCGTTCGTTACGCATAGTTCTGGCGATGGCGTGAGACGAAATAGCTATCAACTATATCTTGACTACAACTGAAAATACATTGCTATTTTTTTCGCCGTGGTATAATGGAGTTCTACCAAGTTAATGACAATTCAATCCATAAATATACGTATATCTTAAATATCTTTATAAATATTAGGTGTGTCTTAAAATCGGTCGGCTTCAGGCCTTTGGGTAAATAAGTTGTCATAATATTTTTTTTCGTGTTGTGTGATATTTCAAGTTACGTTCCGTATAGAAAAAAAAGGTTCATTCGCCCCAAACAGAATGACCGACCTTTGCCCTTCATAAGAATATCTGCGCGGTTGCATGCTTTTTCAATATTACGCCCAGAACAGTGCATTCGACGCCACTAAAGACATTTGCGACGTTTATAGAGACGTGTTAAAGGTTCGACAATGTCAGAGATGGTTTACAAAATTTAAATTTGGCAATTTAAGCATTGAAAATTATCCTCGAAGTGGACGACCTCATACAGGGGATGAAGTCGCCCTGAAAGCTGAAATCGAAAAAAATCCTATGCTAACAAAAAAGGAATTGTCCAACATAGTCGGTACTAAATGGTCCATAAAACAAAAGTACCTGAAAAGGCTGGAAAAAATTCGAAAAGTAGAAATTTGGGCGCCACACGCGTTGAGCGTTCGGAACAAGGCGCAGCGACTAAGCGCGTGCCAATTGCTGCAAAAAAAACACACTTTACGACCATTTTTTCTAAACCTGATTATCTGAGATTAAAAGTGTTATATACGAATATATCGAAGAAAAAACAATATCTAAATCGTCGACAACAACCAATTTCGACCCCTCGAACTGGCTTACACCCAAAAAACTCTTACTTTGTGTTTGGAGGGACTTCAAAGGAATAATTCATTATGAAGTGTTAAAATATGGTGAAACTATGGCGGCAGAGGTATACTGTGATCAATTAAAATTACCATTTATTCCGTTTAATATAAAAAAACTTTTAGGGATAAAAAATTTCAAACAAAAAATTACGTGAAAAACGCTATTTCCGACTATTTTAATTCCAAATCAGAAGAGTTTTTTAGTAAATGGATTTTAGACTTGTCTAATAAGTAGCAGAAGGTTATAGATAGACAGGGAGATTACTTTTTATAATTAAAAATTTAAAAAAAACACTTCACAGAGTTTCATTTTTAAAAAAATCAGGAGATTTTACTACACCAATACTTTGACAGCTTTTCGATCATTTCCTGCAAGCACTGTTGGTGTGGAGTTTTAATCAAAAATGCACAAACCGTCTTCAGCGGGAAATGGTCATGGAGCCGACACTGCGAGCCTGGTCCCACCTTTCCCAGGGCATCGCGAAGCAAAGAGACCAAAACAAACCCCCTCCTCCTCCATCATTCAACCCGTACACCGACACTAACCAACCTCCTTCGGAACCCCCCAAACTGCCCGAATCAACCCGATCTGCCCGGATCGCCCCAAACCGCCACATTCGCCCGGTCCTATAACCCTACTTTCCTCCCAGTCGAGCGTTTACGACTTCTGGTTGAACGGATCACTGGGGGGAAGGGGGTTGAATTTACGGGACGGGGCGGGTGAATTAGGCGGTGAAGGAAATATAGATGAATCGGGAAAAATTTAGGGGTGTGCACTAGGCAATTATAATAATCATAGCCCTAATTTAACAAAACAGATGTCATAGTTAATACAAATAAACACTTAATGATAACTTTTAATATTATCGCAATACACCAGTCAACAAGTTACGATTTGTCTCTCTTAGACGCAGTTCTAAATATGAGGAATACAGAATCAAAAATAGAACTAACCAAAAAATTATTTCTACAACAACTAAATGCGAAACGAAACAAATCATAACTTTACATCTGTTAAAAATAATAGTCAAGAAATTCATTATTTGGTTCAAAGCTATTTAGAGCTGAAATATGAATAGTTCTACTTTTGATACTGTACAATTCATAACGTAAATATAATAATACTACAGATATGACCTGTTGATTAAAGTCTATTTCGGTGCTTTATTATTGCTTAGGCACGGCCCGAAATTATAAATTTAAAAATATAATATATATATTATATGACTCACTTATATTTAATTATGTTCTGATAAAGAGAGATATTTTACAAAGCGCTGCGCTTCTCTCTACGGATTTCATGAATGAGACGTGAGCTCGACCATTCTATTAAGTAACATTTAATGACTCAAAACTCGAGCGGATAACGAGATATCGAAAAAAGTTTACAAATAAAACACACAGTGAGAATTATCAACTTAACAAGTCCACCATTCAAAGAAAGCTTTCTGGTAAGTTAGGCTCTGATAGAAGAATAACGTCCTGGATTTTGAACCTGTACGACTGGTTTAATCTTATTATTTTAGCATCGACGTCCAGCAGTCGATATGGCGCAAAAAGAATGTGAGAAAAATTTTCTTTACTTTGGTTTTGAAAACAAATATTACATCAAACTGTTTATGTTTATGTGTTTATAAAAAAAATATAACTTTTATATTTTAAAAATTGTTTATTTTATTTCGTCGGTATATGAAGTCGAATTTGTCGAAGTGCGTTTACATAAGCAGTGCATCGAAAATATACTTTTGACTCATTTTAAGTTTGATTTAATGTTTGCTTTTCTAAAATCAATAAATTGAATAGAAGAGAATATTTTATCGACATGAATTCGTCTACTTATTGTTACCTACTTTTTAAAATAATTGTTATATCAAATTTGAATTGTTACAACTTTGTACGATTCCACATGTTTTGTCACTAACGACCCGGGTTTCGCCCTTCGGCATCTTCAGGCATTCCTATATAGGCATAAAACATGTGGAATCGTACAAAATTGTAACAATTCAAATTTGATATTGAAATTCCATCAAGTACCTTCAGTCAGTCATAAATTAATTATTATATTGCTTGTTTAATTACTATGACTTGCTTAGTAAAGAAAATACTAAATTATTCTATTTTTTGCTGTATCCCCTCTATGGCTTTAATTATATTTTTCTTATATCATCGGACTCAATATCGCGTACTAAAACACGATGCAATGCCTTGAAATAAAAATATTTTCTATGCAAAACGAACAAAAACAAACTTTTCCCCAAATCTTACAAAATATCGATCAAACATCAAATCGTGTGACGCACTGATTTCCCATTTTCGAAAAAAACCAAAACACTCATTTGCCGCCGTCCTTCTCTGGCGCACCGTGCAATGTGTCACTTCCTCGCTCTTACTTTTCGCGTGTCCCCCTCGCAGGCGATAAGCTCAAGTGAGGTGTGAGTGAAATGCAAGACACCCAGACGGCGAGTATCGATCGTCCCGGACCTACGATACTGCCCCACTACCATCCTTGTCTGGCGCAGAATGCACTTCTCGACTACCTACTCGTAGACATATTTTAGTCGCACGCTATCGCATTTCGGGCTTACGGGCTCTTATATACTAAACCGGAACTGAAACTACGAAATAGTTTGTATATGTATTACTAGATTTTAAATATTTTTTTTTGGTTGTAGAAAAGAATGTAAATAGTTAGGATTAAGAAATTTCTTCATCTCAAAGAGAAAACACGTATATACTTGCGCAACTACTTTAAAAATAACAATTTATTCTGATCACAAATTTTAGAAAACTCTAGATAAACTATTAAAATATAGATTTTCTCAAGTTTCACACATACCTCAAGTTATATAAACTTACCACTGCGCATGGCCAATTCAGTTTTAGAAACAGTACGTAAGAACTAAAAAACTAAAGAAAAAAAAAACTATCATCCATTAAACACATCAGCACTTTATTTGCAATATTTCATATACAAAAAAGGTATAAATAACTTCAATATTCTGATACAAAACTGAAGTAATTATAATATCTATACATTATTAATTCAAAAGGTTATTCCCTCTTTAAGATAATATTCAGGCTTTATTTAACTTATGGATTTTAACTAATTGTCTGTTAGGTCTCACCATTCTATATACTCAAATATCGCGATATATTTCTTCACTACAAAAAATCCTTTTATGTTAAATATATGTTATTAAAATAAATTTTTGAAAATATCGTATATTTACAATTCACATACTATACCCGCATCGGGTGGTCGACTGTACACCGAGCTTCGGGAGAGAAGTGTCCTATAGCACGCTGCCTCACGGACACTACCGAAACATCGCGAAGGGGTGTACCCTCCCTAGTCATTTATCCTTCCGAACGCCACACTCCCTTAAAAACCCCCCACTCCGTGTTATTTCGTAGACACAGATATCGGCCGAACGGCAAAAGATGAGTATAGGCATATATCATATAAATAATTCACAAGAAAACAATTTTCATAATTTGCTTTTTGAACATATTTTCTCTCACTATATAAATCTATAAACTCTAGATAGTGCCTTTGAACAGTGATTTTTTTTTTTTAATTATTTATCTCGTCCACCCTTTTCAAATCGAAAAATTGTACAATAATAAAAATTTTAGGTCCGATTGTTAGTCATCCGTTTTATGGCCAGGGATTAGCGATTAGAATTTTTCATACAAAACTTTTCTTCGGTTGAATTAATATTTTTTTCGTGCATGCTAATCGAGCTGCGAATTGAAAAATGATTGAATTAATGAAATTTATCTTGAAAACACTAGATTCAGTTCAATTTTAAGTCACGTTTATTTAGAATAACTAAACACTTTCATTCTGACACTCTTCTCAAAAATAATAAAAATATGAGGATGGAGTAAAGATAAGTTGAAAACGAATACTTTTGTAAGAATCGACGAACCGTAGTCTTTTTGACTATATATACAATGTTCATTCAGGCACTCAAATAATCGATATCGAGATGACAATGGTGTGATATCATTAGTGTGTTTCTCCTCTAATAAAGCAATAGGTGTAAAATAACATTAAAAAATCTACTTCTATAAATTTACCATAATGACTGGATTAACTTTTGTTTTTCTTTTCTATTTTCCAATTTATCGCTCAGCTCTCTTTTTCTTTAGGAGTATACACTTATTTGCGTAGTGTTGAATATGGACATAGTATATAGCATAGAGGTGAATGAAGCTTAAGACGTTGACACCGACAAAAAGGAAATCTCCGTGACATATTTTAAGGGCATTGTTTGCGTAACGAAACTGTACTTTTCATAGCCCCTACTTATTTAGTCAAAGTATTTCTCATATAAATATAAATATATAGCAACATTACAAGAACAAAACAAATCGATAAAATAAATACTTCTGTTATGTTATGATACCAATTAAAATATATGATAATGATACGATTGTCATTTATCAGCAGTAGCTGTCTTTCAAATACTGAATATATTTTTTTCTTGTTCTAATATTTTATTTTATAATCAGCACCGTTTGATCATCGCGAGCTTTTAAGCTCGAATAATATTGACCTTGATCATCGTTAAAATATTGCAAAATTAATTGAAGATTAATTGTTGTTGTATTTCGTTTAAATTAAAACATTAACAATCTTCTTTCGCCCATTCACGTTCGCACAATATTCTAATGCTTATCCGTTTATAAACATCAACATTGACAAACTAGCTCGAAGCATGTCTTGATATAGTTGACTGACATAAATATGACTTTAACGATTTTCTCTTTTATAATAAAGTCTATTTCACATAGACATATTTGGATCTACTAGAGGCAAATATTAATAAAACTTTCAACTTTTTTTCAAATAAACGTACGTAGGTGTTTTTAACAGTTTCAATATCAATTTTCATGCTGAAAAAGCTTAAAAGCTTTTGAAAAGCTCACGCTTTATTTTACTAAAAATTTGATTTTCTACCATTAATAATTAATGTATTAGGAGCAATTAAGTACACCCAAATTTGTAATTCAATAACAAACGCTTTTAATGTTCTGTCAAAAAAGCTTTAAATTTAGGTTTTACAGTGACTAAAAAAGCACAAAGTATTTGATGAGACAAGCTTATAAATTTTTATGGAATAAAAAATTCTCAACTCACATGAAACACGAACATCAGGTGAGGTTACCTCACCTGCTTCAATAAAATGCACATATAACTAAAATTTCCTTTATAAAAAAGAGGTGAGTGGTAATAAACCTGCAAGATAAAATTTCTTACGTATGTTTAGTGATAAAAGCTTTGCCCTAATGACTATGTGAGTCTGGGTTCAAGTCAAAGCTATTTGAATTCGTGATCTTGTAGATGTATATATTTACGATGTCAACCAAAGATGCTTGATGGACTTCAATATCAAATTTAATTATTGATACCAAATCCATTTTTTTACTTCCCGAGTTTCGCCTATTGGAATCTTCAGGCATCCCATCGCACGGATGTAATAAAACTGACAGTAAATAGTGTCTATCGTCCTTATACAAGAATAATTATAAAAAAATTAAGCACTTTAGATTAGGAGACATATTTTTGAAATAATTTAAATAAATACTAATTGTTTTATAATGACTTTCAAATTTAGGAAAAAATGATTTTTATAACAAAAATACGGTTGTATATATAATATAGTATTAGAAAAATACACAATAAATCACTAGCAACCTACCCTAAACGATATTTTTAACAGATAATAAATCTTTAATATACTTCTGAATTAAAAAAAATGGAAAAACATAAGTTACAATGACAAAGAAACTTGTCATTAATTTAATAATTTCGAAATTTATCTTGAATTATTTTTATTTTAGCATTCATTATAACCACTAACGCCCTCAAGTCATCAACGGTTGAAAATTAAGAAAGGGAATCGCTGTTAATATTTAATGTACATTTAATCTATTATGAAAAGCTATATAATGTCATCAAAGCTCGGCTACGTAACAAACTGCTAAGCGCTCACATCTCTTCGCGCTTTGAAACAAAGCGAATGTATAAAACTACCCGCGAAAACTCGATTAGGTTTGTTTAAGAAAAGGGAAAAGTTTTTCAGTACTTTTTTGGGGCAGCGCAACCTTCCTCAAGAAGAAAGGAAAACGAATGCGCATGCTTGTAACAAAACGCATCTGCACACAGATGCAATTATCGCACACAGTCACAAGGACGGGATGCCCACGCAAACACACCCACACGAGGAAATTCGAAGCAGGACAAAGAAAACCGCAGAAGTGCACTGGGAAAGGGACGAGCCACGTTTTCAAGCTTAACACATTAGTCACCTTCAATATTAATTCTGAAGGGTATATTACACGATCAAAGATATTCATCATAAAGGAAGTATTTAAAATCATATAAAAATTTTACTTACTGTTAAATATATTCTCGTAATTTATAAATATTTGTGCTCTCGATAGAACATTTCAAAATTAACACGGTGAAAAAATAACAATGTATTTTAGTTTTACAAAATTTTATAAGATATAGTTGATAGCTATTTCGGCTCACGCCTTCGTCAGAACTATGTTTAAACAGTCTAGTCTAGTCTAGTATCGTATTACACTACAATGGGGATTAAGGGCGCGTTTAACGCCCTTCTTTCCCTTTCGTCGCTGGTGTGTTGTGTATATTTTTTTTATTGGATCCTCTTATTTTTTAAAAAGCGCCACGCTAGATTTGACACTTTTTCGATCTCTTTTAGGGCAAGTGACACGCAGGTCGCGTGTCACTTGCAACACCAGTTAAACAAAAACATGGATTCTATATAAACCAAAATACATTAAATGTACAGTGATTCTATACAATCCAAAAAAAAAAAATGATAATGACGGTCTCGGCGGCGAAGTATTTGGGTCCAAGGGGTTCTGTTTTCGCTTGCTGCTGCCCGGAACCGTAGACGGACACCAGACAGTTGAGTAGGGGCGAGGGAGATCTGTGTTGTGGGAGGGAGAGGATCTAGGGAGGTTTCAGTTTTAAGACATGACAAGGTCTTGTGTAATCGGATGGGGCATCAATGTCGAACGCTTCTATGCATGATTTGATCGTCGGATTCGTGTGGTTTTCACAGTCGCTGTAGAACTTTGTCGACAGTCGCTGGACGTGGTCATGAATTGACTCTATATTAAGATCGCGATGTAATGTAGAACCGCGGACGTACCACGGGGCGTCCACGATTGTACGTAAAATCTTGTTTTGCGCAATTTGCAATTTATCCATGCGAACTTTTCCTACGTGTCCCCATATTGGGCACGCGTAGGTCATGATCGGTCTGGATATCGCGGTGTAAAGGAGCAGTTTGCTTTTTAAGGCCTCCTTCTGCCTATCATCGGGTATAACCGACCCGTGATTTGGGAGACCTGGCGTATTTTTGCATCGGTATGCTTTTTGAAATTCAGCTTATGGTCGAGCGTGAGTCCCAAGTATTTGTCCGACTTGTCCCACTCGATCTCGGTACCAAGCAGTTTTATCTTTATGTTTACACATACATTTACTTATCTATATATAGCTGGGTAGAGGAGGTACACAATATATCTTCTTTTCTTTTTTTATTGAACTTAAAATGAAGCTATGGTGTTAAAACAGGAAAGACGATGTATTGTGTACCTTTTCTACACAGCTATATATATTACAGTTAGTAAAAATATGTGTTTAAACATAGTTCTGACGAAGGCGTGGGCCGAAATAGCTATTAACTATATCTTATAAAATTTTGTAGAACTAAAATACATTGCTTTTTTTCACCGTGTTATAATGGAGTTCTAACAAGTAAATGCCAATTCAATCAAAGAATCTCAAAATTACTTTATATAAAAGACCTTGTTGTATTTCATTCGCTTTTTCAGATTGACAAATAAAAATACTAATGTGCGGCTCTTTGCCCATTTGGCCGCAGAGACTATTGGTTTTTTAGAGAATTTTGATTGTAAGCCATATAATGTCGTATAATCCCATGCAGATTATAAGCCATTCAATAAATTCTATGCGTTATTTGAAAAGAAAACATGTCACTGTATCTATATTGAACCACTTCTTATATATCACACATTGTAAAATATTAGACATAATTGACATGAAACTATTTTCAAAAGCTTAGCAAGAACAGTTACTCAATAATTGACATTTATACGTTTTAGTTTACTTACAAAAATGGCTTCGTATAATGGAAAACTTTTTTCATTCAAGATTTATCGTTTCTTTAAAAACGAATAATTGAATGTTTTTTATTGTATAGTGCATATAAGTATTTTTATTTTGAATTCTTACGCTAGTAGCAGAAAAGGGATTACGGTTTTCTTATATAAAATTGTTTAATGTCAAAATATTTTCCTAAAATGATGCTGATTTTAGGAAATGTCATTGTTTCTGAAAAAATCGACAGGAAGGTAAAATTCAAAATATACGTAAATAGTTAAGAAGCTAATAAAATCGTCACAGTGGGGTAGATTTACCTACTTATTAATAATTAATACTCGTGATCTCAAAGAGTTAATGGCGTGGACTGAAATTGGAGGGGGTGGACAGGTGGCGCTAGTGTACTCGGTGGTATGAGAAATGGAGACGGTGGCGACCTCGCTTCTAATGGCGATGTCAAAGGTTGAGACCATCTTTGTTGGAGCTTCTCGTCTTGCCCGCCTTGCACAGCGCCAATTTCGAATTGATGAGAAAATCCTTTGGGGCGCTTTCAAACGCGGAGTGATTACCATCAGTAAATGCATACCGGATGATATACATTTGTACTGAAATCTATGTATACTCCTATATATACAAACATTCGATTCCTGTTTATCTGAACTTATATTGAAATATATTCAGCAAGATTCGTACAAATTTCGTTACAAGTAATAATGTACATACAACAAAGCTTACCAAATGCCCTGAATTATCATGCTCCGACCTTAATTTAGATACCCCTGATATACATAATAAAATAAACGACGTATCCAATGGCGTATCTACGAAACTAGTGATCATCAAGACATCCAAAAATTCATTCGTTTCAAACAATTATCTTATAAACGTATCCTTGATATACAAAAAAACACACACATTTTTTAATGTATATAATCTGCTACGATTTGGCAAACTGGAAAATTTTTAAATTTTAATCTGACCTCTTCATTAAATAAAATATTGATAATAAGAACAGTCCACCGGCATCTCAATAATGTTTGATATTTTTTTGATTGATAAACATCTTGAATTGAATAAAATAATTACAATACAACAGGCTCAATCAAAGAATTTTAAATTTAAATTGCTACAACTTTGTACAACTCCACATGTTTTGTCACTGACGACCCGGGTTTCGCCTTTCGGCATCTTCAGGCATTCTATCTCACAGATGCAAAAGAAATGACGTACAATAAACAGTTAGCATCGTGTATATACCAAAAGTATTGATTAGTATGGTATTATTGAAAAGTATGGATTGATTGCTTGATTTGAAAAGCAAGCAGGATCCCGATTCTACAATCCCTACACATTTATTGGTCGCTAATCTTCGACAGAGTAATTCTCTAGAAGAAGAAAAATACACCACTATTAGATTTATGACGAGGAACGCCATATTTCATTTATATGAAAAAGATTTACTATATTTACCCAGAACTAGGTTGAATGTGTACGGTAAATATAAAATAGCACTATCAAGTTTCATAAGTGTAAGTTTATGTTGTAAGGTGTTAAGCTTAATATTGAATGTACTGTCTGAAATTTATGTTCTAAGCTCTAAGTGAAAGAAAATATTTGCGTTGCTAAGCAAACACGTTGGACAAAATAGTAGGACAAAATTTTTCAAATATTATTTTCGCCGATGGAATTAAAATTTGATTCAATAATGGTGGACGTATTTATGTGTTGGACGATTCAATATATTATATTATTGCAATATTTCTCGAATAAGGTCAATTCTTGTAAAAATAAAACGTAATATTTATTTATTATTGCTTATTTTTAAGTATAATTTGGTAAAGTTTCAATACCTAATGATTTGTTCATCGAAACCGGAGTGAACTTGAGAATACTGTAGTAAATATTTTTACAAATCCTCTGAAATAAACATGATTTAATCGTTTGACAATGGCTCTGTTGAAATAATTTTAATAAGTATTATATGTTGAAGTTAAAATAGCATACATAGAGACTAAATTCCAGATAGAGACAAACCAAATTACAATTGTTGTAACTTTGTACAATTCCACACGTTCTGTCACTCACACGGAGTTTCAATTGAAATCCCATCGAGCATCTCAGTCGACATCTTAATATGTAAAAACACATTATTACCTATACAACCATTTTATATAACATTTGATTTTTTGTTATTATTTTATTAATACTTGCACCATTTGGAAACATTTCAAGGCACCTATGTACCTGTCATTGTTTCAGAGCTTTTGGTTGCAATTAGTCGGTAAGTAAGCCGTTGGCTTACTTAACAGCTCTCCTATATTCAAGACCCAGACAAACACGTGTTTTCAATCCATTTAAGTATAATAATTCCCTCCCATATTTCCAAGCATAATGTGATATAGTATAAGCGATTAGCTAACCACCAGTTCCTTCTTAGCCCTATTTTTTCCATTACCATTCTCTTCGAAAATAGAAAGCTCTTTATCAATTCAGTAACCAGTAGTTTTTGTAGAAACACTTCTGTTGAGACATCTGTATTAAGAGACCGTATACTCCACATTGGTAACGAACATATATAAAAAAAGCGTATTGTACAGCTTGTGCAATATTTATCGCTCTGTTAATATATTGCGGCTCACACGAAAATGAGTTTGATAAAGACTGGATTAAAGTGTTCGGAGATAAAATTCCGACGTGAAAGCGAAATTGATTTTTTGAAATCTGGAAAACATATAAAAATCTTTTATCGTTAAGTGTTTCTTTATTCAAACATGAAATATGTTATTAACTTAAATGAAAGACACGCAAATTAAAAATAATCACTATTAAGCTATATTATATTATTTATATATATATATATTTGAATAAGTCCGATTTACTCACATTCGCTGTCGCCACAAAAGCCGCAACTTTATTGAGAGCATTAAAAAATGGATACCACATTCAGTAGTAACATAATTTTATGGACAATAAGCCTGACATTTTTATAGCATTGCATCATTCAATTCGTTAAAAAAAAATCTCCCACTTAATAGAAAAATACCGGTTTTCAAACCATTACATGCAATTGATACATTAAGAATTAAAAGGATTTGATAAATTTTAAGTATAAAACCAAAGTACATAAAATACTAAAAGTGCTTACGAAGATAAATATTTATCTATATATAATATTATACCATTATCCTCGAAAAAATATAACAAGATTTTGCTTTAAATTTTTTTTTGAGATTAATTAGTTCTACTTTTTTCAACTTTATATTAATTAAGCTAAATGGTAATATTTTTAAAAGTTTTCGTGTAGTTAATACTTTGAAATAAATGTTTTTTAATTATACGTAAAAATCGTCTTTTTTAATATTTTCATTATTTTGGCTTAACAGTTGGACTGTTCATGTTTTTATTATTTAACGGTGTCAAAACTTTTTTTAAATAACTTATTTGTTTGTTGATATTTATAAAGCTTGGAAAAAACAAGATTGAATTAATTTTCAATGATTGATTTTGGTATATTTCTTTTGTGATTCAGAAAGGGCAATCGTGTGACGTTTTTAGTTATAGTGACACAGAATATTAAAAATGTCCATTATTTTTCAAACCATTTTTATTTTTTCAACAAATCACTGGAACATAATAAATTGTTTGCTCTTCAAATGAGAAACTGAGTGTACGTAAAAAAACTTAAAACGAAAATACTTTCGCGACACAAATCCTTCTACAATAATGAATATAATATACTAACAATTGATTTTACCTTTAATAAAATAATATATAAAAATAATTTAAGGCTTATTTTGGAATGCAGGCTATATTTAAAAAGTGACATAAAGCTTTCCGATAGCTAACAAAAATAACGAATGTAATCATTCGATAAACAAATAGAAAACGAAAGAATATACGATTTATTGAAAGTTTAAGTATGCTAAGCTCAAATTAATATTTTGACGCTGACGTTAAGATAGAAAGTAGTTGTAAATGCTCCTAATATTATACATTCGAGGCAATAATTTGATAGTGTTCAAAACTGCACAAGGATCGTAGGTACAAAAATCAATTGCTCTGACAGATATTCGATAGGTCATATTCAAAAATTTGTAATAAAATATATATCCCATAATAAATATCAATACCATATTTTTCAAAAAATTGTTAATTGTTTTACCATGCCCGATTATCATATGGTATCCTAGCAGAAGTACCTCAATCGATTTTTTCAATTGTTTAGTAAGGATTGAACAGAGAGGCCTAAAAAAGGACCAGTGGTTAGCTACCCACTCTGGCTACGCCTGATTGGATTAGGATTAAAATTGAATGGGTGGGAGAGATTTTCTAGACAACAAAAATATCCATGCCTTCAAATAAACTAAATGATTTAAAAAAAAATGTTGTTTGTATTAGGATTCAAGCTGGTTAGATCCGTTACGAAAGTCATCTACGTTGACCACTACGCCATGACACCGACTATATTAAGGATTTAATTATTGTATTAATAAGTTATGAAAAATCTTTAAAACATTTACCATTAAACACGTGAAGATATGTGAATTAATTATTATCATCACTCCACTTTTAATTATATCTTCCACAAAGGCTACTCATAACATAATACACAACCACCACATAGTCTGATATAAAATAAAGCCAAGAACGCTGCCCATCATCCCCGCACGTCGAGATGCACAATAAAAAGCCTTGAAATATGGGTCAGGGGTTGCATCCGTGACCCATTTGCCAACTTCGCTAGGGGAGTTTACCCTAAATACATACTGAGTCACCTTTCACCCCCCTACCTATATATAAGCACGTATGTCTGCGCACACTCACAATGTGTATACGAATGCATTTATATGTGCCAATAACTACCCCTTAACAGCTTCTCAAATTTTACACAGAAGGAGATAAATACAACCAATGCATTTACTTCGAAGTGGAACTTTTTACAATAAGACTGTTTTCATATCGAACAATATTCTCTCTTGCGTGTCTCAATGTGATATTATATTGAATAAAAAATATATTTTATGATATGGGAATGAAAGATACGGGCAGCGTAGTGTATTATGTGAGTAATAGTCACGTGAAATATGTATCTGGAATTAAAGAAACTAATTCTCAATTTAACAACGTATGACAAAATTGTATGATTTCTCAAAGTTAATTTTTAGCTGATATACTTGCAACTTAGGACTATCACAAAGGATTCTTAACGAACAAACTAATATATTGTTTAGCCCATTGATTAAAGCGCTCCATGAAGGGGTCTGATTTGGTTCCGTAATGGACCATTTTTGTGCCACATGTACACTTATTGTCATAGCCGCGTTTTTTAGTTTCATTTAGAATTTTTGAAAAATTTAATATTACTGCGAGAAAGAAACAAGCTAGGCCGTTAAAACAGGAGAGAAGGTGTATTGTGTACCTTTTCTACACAGCTATATATAGATAAGCAAATGTTAGTTCAAGCATAGTTCTGACGATGGCGTGAGCCGAAATAGCTATCAACTATATTTTGTAAATAATTTTGTAGAACTTAAATACTTTGCTATTTTTTTCACCGTGTTATAATGGAGTTTTACCAAGTGAATGCCAATTCAATCAATAGATTTTAGAGAACTCTAGACATGAGAAAAAAGTAAAGAAACTTAAAACTTCCTGCTATAAATTTTTTGGAACCAAGCTTTTTTTTCAGTTAATTGTTTTAAATTTTAGAATTGATGGTTTTTATAACTTGTTATGCTTAAATTGCCAATATTTGGTAGATTTTTTTTCAATTATATTTAATAAAATATTTGTTTTGTATTGTTTTCACATTTTCAAAAGCTTTGATGCGACTCGATTATCGTTAATATCATAAGTTTTTTTATGTGATAGTTAGTGAGGCTTGCAGAATACGAAACAAGATCCACATAAGAAACCATAATTTCTGTATTTAACCACGTAGAATTTTAAAAAATCGACCGTTAACGTCTACGTTGAAGAATCAGCGTTTTGAGTAAATATCAGACTTGTGCCAAGTTGTACGCGCTTAGATGAATTCATATGTAATGCATGAACATTCAAGGTTTGTGTAAGTAAATACTTGCATATGAAATGCTCCAATTCAGACCATAAAAGTTACTGTATCACTTTCACGACGTTTTATTTTATGGTCCAAACAAAACACATCAAATATTAAACACGGCGTTCACGGTTCAAATAAAAGCATTGGGGTTTAAAAATTATTGAAAATGCGGTTAGAAACTTTTAAATCAGATAAAAATTACAAACTATAGCGCTGTAATTTTTTTGTTGTTGATAAAACCGCCGTTTTAAAATTTATATGTTTATTATTAATTATTGTGAATTCCAAATTCTAATCATTTTTTTCAGCAAGTGGTTGAATACATCAAATCAACCAAATAGGTAGCAAGCGTGTTTAGATTACTAATTGTCTTTTTCTTTTTATATTCTTAAATCTTCATTGTCTTCAAAAATTGAGATGAAAAACACACGGTGGTTTCACGGCTGCCGACCCTTGTAAAACAATATCTTTCAAGTTCAAATATGTATGCTTCAATTAAATATCAAATTATTTGAATGTTTCCTAAATATTTCACTGAATTTTAGCTTCAATATGTTTTATCCAATGAAAATTGTAAATAAAGATTGTTCAAATGAAATGGGGTCATAGCTTACCCAGCTTATATAAGAAGATGTCATTTCCACAAAAATTTGGTAGCAATTAAAATACAGATTACTTATTTTCATATAGAGCGATTACCTTACCACTTGTCTTGGCCTTGTCTAATCCTTTCGTTCCTTAGAAAAGGTTGCAAGCAGCTATCATAGAAAAACTTATTTCGGGATAAGTTACATTAACAACCCATATGCTATAAAGCAGGAATGGTTACAAATAAAATTATGTCAATATTTACCCGTATTTTTGGCGATACTATATTAAATTAAATTTTAATTATTTCATAAGACAACACATATAATGCTTCAAACACAGAGTTTTTTTACTAGTACCTTAATCTCATATCTCATTACAGCGGCATGATAGACCCAAGTGTTGCTCATCAGCACGCACGATGCAGAGGACTTAATTGATTACGTGATTCTTCTAGGTTTGTTCATACTCCATCGTGCGTTCTACCTAAATTCTTCAATTAAGGCTTATGTCTTGTGACTTAGCTCCTTTGTAAACGGCGTGATTAGAGAAAGAAGCTCATTGGGACTTGTGAGCGAAATTGCATAAATTACATTAGCACCAGTGAAGTGCTCAGTATTCTTTGGTATCTACATTTATAGCGTAAAGTTTTTGTTTAAACGGTGCAATTTTAACTCTCAATATTAGGGTCGTTCTTACTTTAAAAAAACGCTTTATTTTTTTAAATACGACGTATTTTTCGTAAAGATATAATATTACAACTGTAACGAAAACATGTTTTATGTACATATGTTATAGGCAAATAACCCAACGAAAAATTAACGTAATTTTATATTTTTATTATAAAAAATTCGGTTGACTCAAACTTTGCATGGAAGATGTATAAAAGTAAACATATTTTACAAATAATTTCAATAAATTGAAATTGTATTATCAAATTGAGAATAAGCTTTCACTATTTGAATAACCTACTCATAGTAAATCACTATCGATTTTAGCATGTTGAAAAAATATGATATGAATATTCTTGGTTGACTTAGTATTTATGATCTGCGCTTTTTTCCAATAAAGCTTTTAACTTTATTAGAATACATTGGTGTTTGTTATTTCGAAAACTCTCCTTTACCCATCCGATTAGTAGTCCTTTATCATAAAAAAACAGTTCTCGTAGTTTTTTCAACTAGTGTTAAGAAACTTCATTTGAGAGGTCGTATACTCCACGCCAAGGGCGAATATATATTATATTTAAATAAATTTTGAACTGTACCTAACCATACCAATTCGCATTCTATTAATTTCTATTTTTAATTTCAAGAATTAGACTCAGGGCTTTATTAGAAATGGTTTTTTTTTTTTGTTTTTGATCTGCCGTATCATTATCAGAAATAAATTTTATTCATGTTACAACATAGAAACATTACTGCCACTGAGAAGTTGGTTTATTTCACGGCTTTCTTCAAAGATATCCTACGTCTCTCACGATCTCAATGTGGCACCTCGTAGTAAGGGGCGCCTAAGGGCAACATTCCGCCTGACCCTATCATGCTTAACCTTCAGATTCAGCTTAAGGAATTAGAAGACCATATCTTTGATACGTACAAAAAATAAACTATTTGGAGCTTACAGAATGAAATGAACACTTCTCAACTGTAAATATTTTGTCATTTTTAGCATTACAAAAGTTCAAAATAATTATTTTTTTGATAAGAAGCTGATGACATCTTATTTTTAGAATATACACCATAAATTGTTAGCATAATAACAGGAAACTTTTAATAATTATCTGTTAATTACTTGCTCAACCAAAAGAGTTACACTGGACTAATCCTTTAACAATGTGTTTTGAAAAAGGTAATTATAAAGAAAAAACCTTTTAGAATCTTTTTCTATATGTTCAGAACCCACCCAGTCAGAAATACTAAAATTTATCTCACGTCCAAACATATATTATATGATGTGACAAATTTATCGAAAGTCTCAAGTCCTTCAAGATTAATATCAAGTCACTGTGAACTTTCGGGCCAGTATGAGAACGGACTACGATAAAAAATCTTTGTTCGTTCGCTACTTATTTCAGAGCAGTATCGTGGTATGTGATTAACATCCAAAAATCTATGTTTCCAAATGCGACCATTCAACACAACTGTTATGTTATGTCATAATTTGGCGAACCCAGTACTATAGTGAAAAACGCTTCGTCTTGAACCTCTAGGTCACGTTCGGGAAGATCGGATATATTTAGTACTGTTTGGTGGATAAAGAACATCTAATTAATCTGCCATACTACTAATGCTGTCCTGTTTGTAAACTAATGAACGATACATTTATTTCGCTTTTATATTTTGCGACAGGATTCGCATCAAAACGCCTCTAATATTTGTGTTGATGCATTATAAGAGAATAATTACCGCACCGTGCACGTGTATCAAAAATAACATTAGAATCATATTCATAGTGTCATTTTCACATTTTTATCGCACAACAACTGTTGTTACTGCATGACTTATAATTTTTAATTATGATTGAATTATTAAAGGAACGTATAATGTCTGGATTTGACCCTGCTGGAGAAACACTATGCATTAATTTTGCAATAAACAATCATTCCCGCAATGATAACCGCAAGACAATTAACTCACAAATGTATTCAACTTGGTTCTACCGTATCAAACAATGAAATTGCAGCCTCCTCTGGTTATTTATTATGAATGCGTCTTAGTAATTATTTGAATTTATGATGAATATAAATGTTTATTACTTAATATCTTATATTTACAGTCCAGATCCTGGAACAACTGGATATCTGTCATATTTCTTTTTTTATTACCCTAATCCAGTTTATTATTATGTCACTAAGTCCTTCAATTCATTCACAAACAATTATTTCCTATACACTTCGGCTTTTTAATTTCTACTACATTACGAATTAATTCATAAGACATTTGGAAAAATCGATTAACTTTTAATCTATAAAATCATTGAGAGTGTACTGTAAATCGTTCAATAAGCGTATTTTCGCATTATAGCACAAAAACATACGACACCTCTTTATCTTACATGATTGTTCAAAAAATAATACATTATATCATTTATGATATCGACTGAAGGTGCTTGATGGAATTTGAATTGCTACAACTTTGTACGATTTCACATGTTTTGTGTTGAAAAAACCTTTCAAGAATTACTCATTAACAAGATCGTTAATGAAAATTATCGCAGGCAATCGTGTTAATTATTATTAAGTTAATATTATTAAATTTATTTTAGCTACAATCTACTGCTTGCCTTGTGGTAAGTGTTTTCCTGTAATCAATAACATTGGTATATAGACGATGCTAATTGTTTATTTTATGTTTGTTCTGTTGCATCCGTGTAATAGAATGCCTGAAGATGTCAAAAGGCAAACCCGGATCGTTGGTGACAAAACATGTGAAATCGTACAAACTTCTAACGATTTAAATTTAATACATCATATATAAAAATAAATTTATATGTGTGTTTGTCTTTTATGCATTACTACATCAGTAATCTGATTGATATAAAACTCTATGAATTTCTTGAGTATACTACCGCAAATGTTTTTAGCATACCAACTTTTCCCCCACCCCCTCCTAGTAGTAAATAAATTGAATTAAAATGATTATATTAACAATTAAATTGTTTGTTATTATAACGAGTTATCTTGAATTTCTTTACTCTGAGATCGCAGCAAAGCACGACGACTCAGCTTGTATATTATATAATATATTATAAGATACAAATCAAAAAAGGTAAATTAAATTATAACCAAACTTAAGCAACATTAAAAATGATGTAAAACTTAATTTATGTTAAAAAATAAAATAATTAATGCATAAGTTGTGCTTTCGGGATTAATTTAGTATGTATGTAGGATGATTTTTCACCGTTAAAATTATAGTGTACTTAGTAACGTGAAATCGTATACCCTGTACTGAGAATTGCCCGCGTTTTGGTGTGATTATAGATTGAATATAAGATAGTGTCGGTTCTTTGATAAAACAATGTTTTAAAGTTATCGAGACACGTACGGCAATGCATAATTTACGCAAATTTGTTAACGATTTCATCTCATTAGCGATTATTTCCGTCTGAAGCGGAGTCTTCCCATAGACATAGAGATGACCAAATGTCACGCGAAGGAAGTCGAATTTTCATCAGGCAACACCAATTAAAGCAATTATGATTTTAGATTCGATTTCCTTAAAAGATATTGTATATTGTTCGTACGAGGTGCAGATATTTATGCAAAACTCATCCAAAACAGTGGCGTGCAATTCATTCTTTGCTTACTGGATACATACAAACATCAAATTGGTATAAAATATAGAAGATTAATAAAATTACATAAAAATGATAAAAAATGAATAGATTTTTAAACAGCCATGTGCTTTTCTACACACATGTATAATCATATTCACTAAAAATATCGTGTAATATTATTTACAATAAGTCTTCCAATTTTACTTGATTGTAAAAATATTGAAAATAGCATCTAAATAGTTTTACAGTATATTTTCAGCTGTAAAACAAAATATTTTTATTTACAATAAAAATAAAGCAATATATTATTATTTTCTCAAGTTATATCAATGATTCTGGATCGTTACGATAAATTTTAGCCCAATATAAATGCAATTTAAAAGAATTATTGTTCAATATAAATTTAACTAACTATTTACAAGAGTATTCAAAATATTATTTTTTTTTAGATACATTTTGTACAATATGACATTGGTATAAAACTACACACCTCCCCTATTTCACCTCTATTTCGCACTGCACTGAAAGAAATGTCTCATTATCACGATATAAAAGCGTTGTATGAAGTTTAAAACCATCTCAGGAAAGTTTAATAGATCAATTTTATATGCATAAAAAAATATTTCATGCGATTCAGTCGTGATCGAAATGCAAATCTGAATATTTTTTCCACACGCCATATTGAAAAAAATTTCAGCGGGAAAGATCAGTATCTGGTAGGGATAAGTAAACCGAAGTTAATATTAAAGATAATGAATTTACACTCGCCGGAATAATTGGCGATGAATATTTATGATGTGCCCGTATCATGTCCATTGTTTAGCATTTGATAAATTACACTTTAATAACCAACGCAAAATAGCTGCTTACATGCTTTCGCGTTTCGTGAAACGTCGTTGATTTGAATCGACGGCTATAAATGAGTGATCTTTTATTTTAGATCCATCGAATTTTCATTTTTTTTAAGAATCTTTGAAAAAAATATTACTCACGGATATATTTATGTATTATAGAATATATTTTGTTCTAATTACCAAATAACTTAATGGGCGTTCTGCTTACTATTGTCATTCGATGAAAGGTTCAAATGAAAATATTTTAATACACACACATATGTTTTTCAATTTAATGGTCTGACGCCTATAGTATTTATATTACTGATCATTATATTTTATATCCGATCATAAAGCAAGGTGATTAAAAAGAGATTGACCAACTTCTATTTTTTTTTTCATACAATCGATTGAATGAATAGAAATTTAAATTGAAGATATTCTCGATTATACGTATTTTTATTGACTTTGCATTCACTTGGAAGAACTCAATTATAATAGTTCAAAAATAACACTAGTATTTCGATTTGCACTTCTTTATATGTAAGATATTTTGACAATGTCGTCAGCCAAATCAAATACTTTTAAGGTATCAACTGTCACTTCTTGGCGGAAAGGCATGATTATTTTAAATAATAGAAACACATTTTTAGTGTTTAATTCCATGACTTTTTCAATTATCAGGACCGGTTTCGCTCATCACGAGCATTATCAATTGATGGTGTTGATCAGTTCATAATGTATTATCACAAAACCGTACATATTTTTTACGAAAAAAAAAACATAGACTGAAAGTGATACACATTATTACAATAGATGGACAGTTGCATTAATATACAAGTAGTGCGTTAATAAACAAGAGCGATTACAAATGAGAATGTTCTCATTTTTACTGTGTGTGCTAAATTTGAAATATTTTCCGGTAATCTTTATACTGATTGAGGTACCTAACATATTTTGTTTGTGGACTCGAATAAGCAAACTGCATGTTGGCGTGGAAATATGACAGCAACTCAAGCCGATTTCATGTCAGTGAAACTTTCCGACCTGATCAGGGTCGCATTTGAAATTTCAACACTTAACTTCAATGCATTTTACCATTGATCGTGTATTTTTCTATGTAAATACGTTAGTTGCCGCCTTATGTGGTTACATCAGTCAAATGAACATTTATCACAAATACCCGCCAAAAATTACTATATGCAAACACCAAAATTCTCTTTATATTAAAAAAAAAATACACTTTTTATCTGTGTGATATTTACATTATGGCGTTTGTAAATAAATAAATTTTTCAAGAATTTCTGTCATTATTATCATAACTTGCCCCGTTATTCTATAACCTGGGCTCTGATTGATTTAATAATAATCATAATTTTCCTGGTCTGGAGATTTTCCATTTTTAACACATGATTTAATATCAGCATATGCTGAAACTATTGGCACCTGTAAACACCACGCTGCGCATTTCGTGGAAACCGACTAACAAAAGTTAAAGTCATCTTCTACGCATACAAGCAATGATCACAGCAATAACGGTATTCTATTTATAATGTAACATAACATAATTAACAGGTGTCTTATTCAATCAAATAGGAATCAATCCATAGAAATCGTTATTGCTTAAAATTTCACACCGAGTAGAATAACATAGTTTGAATCAATAGTGTCCTTATCACAACTGTAAACGGTCATATATAATATTTTAACCTTCAATGCGTTTGGTATTGTGTTATGGCAAATATTTTATGGTTAAAAAAATGTATTATTGTTCAAGTACCGTTGGTCGGTTATATTAGTTATATAATGAGGAAAAATCTCTCGTGTGCCTTATATGGAGGATGTTAAATTGACAAGTCATATCGCATATTTTAAAATTTATTAACAAGCGTCTTTAAATGTTAAATTTAAACTGTTTTCTGTCAAAATAAACGTAAAGAAAGCGTTGTTTTTACTGTTTATAAGTACATAATACTTTTTGAAATCTAGCTGATATATTTGAACGGTTAAGTTTATTTTAAATGAATTAAATTTATATAACGCGAAGTAAATGTTAGACCATATATGTTATATGCTTCATTTTGGAAAAATATATGTATTCTTAGTGAAAAAAAATTAACATATGAGAAAAATAGTTATGTGGTGAAATAAAAGAAAAATGATTATATCCGTATTGAAGTGTTGTGAAAGACTCAATTAAAAAAAGCTTCAGATCGTTTACTGTTGATAATGATGTCCAAATCGCAACCCTGTAAAACAGAACTCTGCTGTATGATTGATTACAGCGAGACGAAATGGCCACAATGAAACATGAATTGCAGGAGCTGCATTAAATATTTGCATAATTTCCGTGATGTCAAGATACAATAAATGCATACATCGCATGCAAAGCCCTTATGAGATATTTCAAATTCGTTTTCGACTAATCGTGTTGCTTTCATTTACACTTTTATTTTATGTGGGAAAGTTCATTGACAACCAATTAAAAACGTCTTGATTTCAATATATGTATTACCACAAACACGCCTAGTTTGAGTAACAATACAAACAATTGAGTAATACAATCTACTGATCCAGCAATGCCAAGTTCAGTAGCTTAGCCTATATTTTTAAAGAGAGTAAATCTTTGAGGATGGAGCAAAGAAATCACTTAATAAGTCGATTAATTGGTTTAGCTTATTTTTAATATTCCATACAGATGTTCGAACCTGTGGATACCGTAAACTGTTTGACTATACAAGCTGTCGCCAACTAGCGGTCTACGAAATTGTTTGCTGTTACGTTATTTAGCCCAAGATTCCTTAAACGTACAAACATACAGCAAAAACATGAAACATAAAATTAAAAATGTAACACGGTGAAAAAATAGCAATGTATTTTAGTTCTACAAAATTATTTTTAACCAATATAGTTATATATATAGCTATTTCGGCTCACGCCATCGTCAGAACTATTCTTTAGTAATATAAAAATGTAAAAACTGTTCCTAGATCTAATGATTTTGTTTATTTGGTTGATAAGAGTTATTTCGGTGAATTTCATAAATGTTCATTATTGTAGTTTAATTCCGTGCTTTCCAAACACGGGGGACGCAGGTTTTCTGCAGGTATCAAAAAATAATCATTTTACTATGATTTTTTGTCCAGATGGGCTGAGTACTATTTTTCAGATTAAGGGAGCGTTGTATGTAAGAAAGTTTGAGCGCGCTTTGTTGCGAAGTTTGAAAGCGCTGGTTTAAGTAAGATTTTTTCAAATTTTATTTTAATATATGAAATGAGAAAAAAATGTAAATTTAAATGCTTGATTATATAAAATATAGGTAGCAATATGTATTTAAAACATGAATCAAACAGCTTCGTAAGAGCACGCCACTGTTTAATTATTGTTTCATTCATCGTGCTTAGTCCTAAGGAGCAGCGATAATTCCCAGGTGTTGCTTGCATAGTTTGGCTTAAGCAGTGAGGCGCAGGCTGCCCTGCATACCTGTCTGCTTTATTTAGTGGCGTAGCTGGAAGAATAAATATATACTCACATTAGGATGTAATGAGAATAAAATAATTACTATGAAACTTCGCGTGCACTCTGAAGCGCAAATATTATTTATTATCGTATTCTTGGTAAGTTTTTACCAACGTCTGTTATTATTATCGCAACGGAAAATGTTTCGATAATTTGAAAGAATTATAAACACTATAATAATTGACATTCACTGATTTACTCTGAGGATACATTAATGGGCATAGACAACATTCGTATAAATCGATATTGACACATTTTCAAGGGATAGTTTCTGTTTTATCTGGTAGCATTTTTCATTTGTTTTTTACACTCACGGGTTTCATCTCTCGGCATCATAAGGAGTCCTATCACTCAAATGAAATAGAACTGATTTATAGAAAAAATTTAGCTATAAAAATGTCAAATAAGTTACATATAATATTCGTTTATTTAAACGTGCTTTTGAATAAAACTTTTTCATAAATTAATAAGCAATATAATTAACTGTAATACAATTTTTGTGCCGTATATATATATGCATGGAAAAATATGTTGCTACAATAATCTCGTACTCGAGATGTGTAAATTTATTTTTGAAATCAAAATTTAAAAATGTATGGAAATTCATTTATGTTTTAATAGTATTGTGGTGTATAAATAATTAAATTCTTTTTTGACTTTGAGGAAGCATTCAAAAAACAATAATTATTACATGTATTCATTAATCGATAATATCTTTAATTTTCACATCAATTAATTTACCAAATATTTATATTTTATTTTATCAATAAATCTATTTTATCATTTCAAATTATAAATTTTCTCTGAAGTCGTAGTTTTTTTTGTACACAAACCCTTCGCCAAAAATTTACTACTTTTTTTAAAACGAAGTAAATTATTTTAGTTTAGAATAATAACTTTTACGTTTAAGTACAAAGGCTCCTTTTGGATATAAGTAACCACCTACCTCTGGATTTGAACACATTTGAAATATACCAGAGTAGTCGACCACTGCATTTGTACCGTACCGGGTGGCTAATGTGGTTTCAAATGCATAATTTCGTTTGGCAGATTTTTCGCTGTATACTCTACTACTGGAATGAAATTCAAAAATAAATATTTCCAGGGCAAAATTAATTTTCATTCAAAGCAACGATCATCGTGTAAATTTTAAAACTGATTTAATATTTTAAAAAAATGCAACCTTTATAAAAATAGCTGAGAAATCGGATCTGTGAATATTTTCTTTCTTATAATTAAAACAAATCAAATATTTATTATATTTTAAATAATAACGTAACAATGTAAAGTTTCACGTATATAATAATACTTTGGCTTTTAATACAGTATTCTAATTGAAAATCTATTTAATAGTTATCCCAAGTAAAAACCAAGTCGAGTAATCGACCGTAATTATGGATAATTTCTTTCATATTTTGAATATTCTTATTGTGTTCACAAATAATATTGCTTAGTGATTGTTAATTTAAAAAAATTGCCACAGAGTAATATTCAATCATATTTTTTTTGAATAAATTATTTTCTAATACTAAACTCTCTGTTTTTCAAATTGAATATACACATGTTCAGAATTTCTAACCCATTGAGTTAATTAATCACATCAAACGGATTATAGTTGCTCATCATAATTTTCATACCGTTATACAATTCATTTAACTGATCTGTCTATAAATTTTCACATGTAATATGGTTTAATTGGTTAGGTCACGTGGGACACTGATCAATTTACTCAGGTGATGATAATTGCAAGTACACATTTAGGCATTACCTGTCAACTCATCATATTATGAAGATGAAGAGATACGGTAAATAAGTAAGCTTTTACGTCACGTTGTATGTATACGAAATGAATCAAGCTTTAATACTTTTAAATGTTTCTATAATTACCTTTCTTCGCCGACAAATAATCGATGTCTGACAAATACGTAAATAAAATTATATAGGACATATTCAGCCCCGCTATGTTATTCTTTACCATCGTATGTACTTCTACAAGAAATTATTTCGAATAAGTTTTGGGACGAAAACTGTTCAATATTTAACAAGTAACATATTATAAGACTGGTACTATGACATGACTAGATATTCATTAATTTGTCACGATATGCAACGGTGGCGTTTAAAGATAGGAGGGAATTTAAATTTTGACATTACACACATTAGTCGATTCATGAAACTGACTATACTGGGATTTAAACCAGTGGAAATGGCAACCGGAGCTAATTTAATATAGGCCTGAAAATAAAGTATTATAAATCGCAACATTGATCACAATCTACTCCTGAAGATTTTATTATCTTCGAATATCATCATAATTATATATTATATAAATAAATTTAACTCATCACGTGGTGAGTCAATATTCAAGGATACTCCACTCCTGAACATTTAAAAAAATGGTTGAAATCAAACTTTGGAGATTATCAAGACAAATCAGATTACATTGCGACACATTTTTTTACACTGTTAAGTTTATGATATTTTTAATTGTGTACTATCAGTCCACTACAATCAGCCGTTTCAACAGTTGACACATTAGCAGTCAGAAGGTTAAGAAAAAAGCGCATAAAAAATAGCTATGCTGTTATAAATATTTGTTTCTTATTAAAGCCAGAGTTAAGTAGGAAAAATTAACAATAATTTTAAGAGTCAGACATATTGCCATATCTCTGATCCGTAGCAATATTTATATGCTCATTTACGAGATCAATCGGATGTTCACGGATGCACATTTTACTGGCCATTTAACACCTGCACCGGCCCTGTCCAGCAGTCGCAACCCTTCTAATTTTACACTCCGATTAAATGTCTAATCTGATTGATAAACTGCAGAGGAAAAATCAAATCGGTTGATACATTTACCCATGTGTTGTACAGCGTAGTTAATTACCCACAGTTTATTTGAGAAATGATCTGGTTACTTTATTCAAATTAATTTTTGAATGATACTTCTTTAGGTTTATTTTAATTTTTGCGTCACAACGTCTCATACCTAAGTATAATAAAATTATAGAAATTTAACTAATCATTACAATTTAGGACATCTATGTAAACGTGTACGTGTCTTTTAAAGAAAAAAGAACATAATCCTTTCACTGCCAACCTTTTAATATTTAACATATATTATTTTCGTCTAATAATACCTTCGACAAACGAAAAAAAGCGATCATTGCCAATATATCAAATCCTAAAAATAGTAAAAAAAATCATATTTCATTTTAAAAAACATCTTGTAATTTTTCATTAAGAATTGATAGTTAATACATTAAAATTATTTTATTCATGAATACATTTAATTAAATGCATGTACAAATCTTGGACGGTTGTTTTTATAATGACAAAATTTAACGAGAGATAAAGAAAATCGTTTTTCAGTTTTGATCATTTTACTAAGGATTATTTCACAGTGTTATTGATATTTTATATAGAAATCTGATCTGATCGACTTCGAAGTGTATAACGTAGGATACGACGTAATTCATAGTTACCAAACCTAAGATATATAACAGCACCAATCTTTTATGAATAATGTATTAATATGTCTTCATAAATTGCAGGTGTGTTCGTCTAACGCGTCGCAATCAATTCGTCCCAAATCTAATTTCACCTGGCCGCCTTTGCAGGTATCATAAGTTAAGTTAGCCACCGCGCGGCCCTGGAGCTGAGGAAGGGGCTGAGGAGGGACGTTTCATTAAACAGCAGGTGCAGCGAGACTAGTCTCCAGCCAGCGTCGGAGTTAGAGCAGTCGACGTCAACTCCAAGTTCTGCGCCGTCGTTCGGGAGTGGGCCGTAAAAAGTTACGAGCGCCGCGACGCGCTAGAGCCTCGGGCAGCCGATGCAAAGCCGACATGACTGAACAATAAGACGGGCGTCTACAGAACCGTTTCATTTTTACAGCACTTTCTAGATCAAACTAAATAATTTTTGATGTTTATTTTGATTAACACTATCAACCCCGGTCAAAATTTGGCAAATCTAGCACCTATGCCCGGCCCAATTTTTAACAAATGTCTTTTTTCTTAAGTGTTTATTAAAAGTGTTATAACTGTGGTAAAATTAGATAAAATCAAATGAAACTTTCTGAGATGGTTAGCAACATTATAAAAATTAGCCCTAGCGTGATAAAATTGTCAACACTTTCCCATGTGTAGAGTCACACTTTGATGTTTACACATTTACCGAGTCTCACTTATTTTTTTGATTTGCACACGCTTCGCAAACCCTATAGGGGCTATTTTTTTGCTGCCATTATAGGGTTCAAAATCTGTTTTTTTTTATATCCTCGAACAATCTGTTTTATGAAACTAGCTAAAATTTTCCTCGAAGTGGATTCGGTGGCACTTTTATATCATCTCCAGGATAGGGAATATCGGTGCCGTGTTGTTTTTAGATCGTGTAAACCAACACTTTCATGAGCGATAAACTAATTGAATGACTGTTTTAATTTGGCTTGAGTATTGACAATAAGAAAACATTAAAAGTCTTTGTCAAATACTTCGTTTAATGTCCTTAATTAGTCTTTTTTCGACGGACCGATCTATCACGTCAAAACACGGTTACGGGATTCGATGTGTTAATAAATAATAATAATAATAATAATAATAGTCTATATAAAAAGTAATGTGAGTTAATACTTCGCTAAACATAAAATCAACAAAAGGCGCATGTAAAATGTGACGTCAATTTGTTAATAATAAGAAAACAATATTTGATTGAATAAATAGCCAATTTTCTACAATGGAATTCTCTTTTCAAAATAGTTTTCTGGTATAGTAGTACAACCCAATCCGTGGTAAATAAATATTTACTTTAAAACGCGTTTGAAAGTAGAAAAGCCAGTATTATATTAATTGGATATTATATCAATATCATCTACTTAAACTGCCATAATTAGTGGTAGCAAATGAATAAAACAATTTCATCAATTATTTTACATTAATGCATATTTGTTTATGTTTTCTACACAAAAAAAATGCAATATATCGATGATCAATACTGGTCGATAAAAGAGTTTGAACAATTCAAGATTAAGATTTTAAAATTGTTTTTTTACTAAAAAGATTATTTACATACAAGTGAATTGTGAGTTGGCAATGTTAAATAATGTACATTTGTTTTTTGTTCACATAATCTTGTTGTTTAGATAAACAATTAAGTCGCTACAAGCCCGAGAATAAGGTTCATTGTTTGAGACAACTAATTACAAGTTATTGAATAAATCCAAGCAATAATTAGTATAGCTTACAATATATATATCAGTCGACAGAAAATCGATTTGACTCGGAAAAAAATACATTTTGTATTTGTATACATCCCTTTTCTAGACGAAAACGTTTTCTAGTCAGTGGTCATAATTATTAAAATAAAAACTACTTTAGCTTTATGGCGTGTATGTCAGGCTCCGTAATGTCGCCGAATATATCCTCGAGGGTAATGCAAGCGAGGAAGGAGGAATAGATGCAAGGAAAAGAGCACCATCATGTCATCTTATTGCTCGTGTGGCGCGACGCGAGCGTGCTGCGAAATAGAAGAATTTAGACGGAAATTCCGTAACGCGAGAGACGCTAGTCTGTAGGTACTACGTATAAAAAATTATGGGTAAAAGTCCTTCTAACTTTATAAGCTTTTTCAGATTACATGTTTCTGCCTGTGGACATTTCAGCGGATTCGTCTGGGAGTAGTTTTATAATAAGTTTAACGAAAATTACCTGCAGAAAAGTTATGTTATCCTACCGGGAATATGTCTAACAAGTTATATATATACAAATCCATTTTATTATTAAATTCTACAATATTATCTAGCATTTCTAAATGTATTTATTTTTATGAATATCTTACGGGGGTATTTTTATTAAGCTTGATAACTTTATAACTGTTTTTCTATGTTATTTTGTTTTTTTTTTTCATAATTTTTTTTAATAACATTTATGACAGTTAAAGAAGAATTTTGAATTCAGAAAAGTATTATTAATAGAATGTTTGCAAAGTCCTATTTAAAATTTTAGTGCACTTTTACTGGTACTTTCAAAACAACTTTTTTCTAGAGATTTTAAGCCTAACTATCAGCCCCGGCCAAAATTTTGCAAACCTGGCCCCTATGCCCGGCCCATTTTTAGACAAATTGCGTATTTCTTAAGTGTTCGTTTAAAGTGTTATAACTATGTTAATATTGGATATAATCAAATGAAATTTTCTGAGATGCTTAACGACATTATGAAAATCAGCCCAAGATTGGTTAAATTGTCAACACTTCCCCATATGTAGAACCACACTTTATTGTTTACACATGTACTAAGTGTCACTTATTTTTTTTTTTTTGGTTTGCACACACTTCGCAAGCCCTATAGAGGCTATTTTTTTTGTGTTGCCGGTATAGGAATCAAAATCTGTTTTTTTACATCCCTTAACAATCTGTTTAATGAATCTTGCAAAAATTTTCCTCGGAATGGGCTCGGTGCCACTTTTATATCGTCTACAGAAGAGGGAATGTTGGTGTCGTGTATTGCACGTGAAACAATTGCGTTTTTAGACCGTGTAAACCAATAATTTCATGAGCGATAAAACTAATTGAATAACCGTTTTGACATGGTTTGAGTCTTGGCAGTAAGAAAACATTAAAATTCTCTGTCAAATACTTTGTTTAATGTCCCTAATCTGTATTTTTTCGACGGGCCAGTCTATCACGTTAAAACACGGTTCCGGCATTCGACGAGTTAAGTCAATTTTAAAGTTGTTTTTTCTTGAACCGAGCTGTAAATGATCAATGAAATAAATAAACGATAAAATTTAAAATTTACTTACAATACTTTGAATTGCTGAAACTTTGTACATTTCCACATGTTTTTTCTCTCACAGCCCGGCCCCCTTTCAACATCTTCAGGCACTATATCACGCGAATGCGATAGAACTGAAACACAATTAATAATTTCCATTTTTTATATACTAGAGAAATTACACAAAAACTTTTCGGCTGGGAAACCCATTATATACATCTTAAACAATCCCAATATATATTGATTTGATTATAATTACACTTAATAATTAGTACATATAAAATTTTGAATGATGACTTCGTCGAAAGCATTCAATTGATATCTGAAAACCACATCGTAAGCAAACACAATCAAATCCGTTTAAAACAAATAAAATATAAATCATCAATAGAAGGTTGTAAATAAAAATTGGTGATGTGGAAAAAAAATTAATACACTTTGATTATTAAATAAATTTGAAATAATCGAGAAATTGTATCTGTTGATTTATAGCGTTTCTTAGAAATCAAGTTTTTGAAACTCATTATTTAAATTCAGGATTTTAAAATGTTTTGTCATATCCAAGGTGTGCTTATTAAAAATAAATTGGTATACAAATGGACATAATTTGTCGCTTTTTTAGCACAAGGTAAATGTTCTTTAATTTTTAAACCAACCTACCAAAAAATTAACAGTTGGGCTTAAAAAACTCTTTTAGGAAAGATAGATTACATTAAAGATATTGTTCAGATATCTTTCTAGATATATAATAAAACAAGAATACAAAATTTTGTCTTTCTCAAACTCAAATGGCCGACTGTCAAAAGTTTTTTTGATTCGTAGACAAATACTGTTCTTTTCTTTTATTTCAGTGGAAATTTTATCAAGGATTCTGTAAATTCGCTTTGAATGAATGTAATTTTATTTAATATTAAGTATTTAATGATCAAACATATTAATTATCAATCAATGATCAACATATTTTACAGTCTACCGCTCTGTATATTTTTTGTTATCAATAATACCACAATGTCGAACATAATCATTTCATCAATCAAACATAGCAACGACCATCAAAAATTTGTATTTTTAGAATACAGCCCTTTTCGAACGCCACAAGCTTTTGATTACATGATTTCGTCCCATATTTTAAAGAAGCTTTTATCCTTATATCTATAGCGTGTGCTTCTGAAGTCGTACATAACAAAATATGCACACACAAAATTAAATCTACTAATTGAAATTCCCGTTTTCTGTAGTAATCACCTTATTAATTAATAAATAAATATCTATTTGTTGTAGAAAAATACTTACAAACATAATATATGGATAAATAATGATTGTATTTCATTCCACAATTCCATAAAATAGATGTGACCAGTTTATTCATAAATGACTTCGATTTGGCTATTCATATATCATTTAATTTGTCATAAGTCATATATAACATGCGTTTTAGATTTTTTTTACAAATTGAAAATGTTCATGATAATATTGTATTGTATATTGTTATACCTATAAAAGAATGACAGGTATATACAGCACTCATTTTTTATTCTCATTAAGGCTTTATTTAAACTAATTTAAATACATTGCTCCGCCGTTTATAAAAATAAGCATACATTGCGCCTTTAAAACTAACTGACAATCCTTGCACGAAACACTCGTGAAGGTAAATTTCTCTAGCATTTCTCGGAGCTTGCAGGTCGCCGTGATATGTTCTCGCAGTGACACGGAGGCCTGTATAAATCTCGGGAATCGATCAGGACTCGCCGGGTTCCCAGTATTGAGTCCGTCTCCCCGGCCTATCACCCTCGAAGATCTTCAGCTCACGCCCTACGCAGCACGAACGATCAGGCCACGCCGAGATTCAACCGTTGAAACAATGACAAATAAATGGACGTACCCCACTTTTATAAAACCAACTACAATTAAATAGAAGACATCTTCTCTCAAATATAACACACCATTGTATTACACAATCTGTATGAGTATTTAGGGAAGCTATTTAACGGTTAGATGTCGTAGCGTCTTAGAAATAGATGTGTGTCGTGATTTTCAAATACCAATACATATTTTTTGACGTACATAAGTGTCTTGTTCCTTGTTCTAAAGATTATCATACGAAGAAATGAATATTTATACAGCACACTGGCCCATTTTGTAGAAAATAAATTAAAAACTAATAATAATAAAAACCGAACCCTTTTTGCTTTAAACCTTATTAAATCTTTTATTTGTAGTCATTCAGCTCTGATAATGCTGTAATATTTTTTTATCATATGTGTAAAAATTGTAAAGAAGGCTGATGAGAATTAGCCATAAAAGTGTATAAAAGCATTGATCTGATTCGATATAAAATTATAGATTCATGCTTATAGTAGAGACGAATGTGACCCTCGTGTATCCTGTCCTAGTATGGGGTAAATTGCAAGGATTGCTGATATGTATCCTTCAAAATGATTTGTTGACATGTCCCACTTTCTTTATCAAATCGTTTTGGTCATACTATGAGTGGTAAACTTCGTGATTTATAGATGATAAAACAGTAAGTATAGATTAGGATATGCAGAGCATTTGCAATGTGTATTTTAAATTTAAAAAAAAAAAAACAACGCGTTGTCTATGCAAAGTACATTATGTTCTATCGACATGCATTGATTTTTTGTAATCTGCAAAATCTTTTAAAGTGAAAAAAGAACGGTTTCCAATTGCGAACGGATTTTTTCGCACAAAAAATACTCCGCATGCGGAATATTATTGGCAGAGAATATTGCTCGCACATAAAAAATTCAAACAGAATGTTCCACACAAAAACGTTATTTTAGTTTAATGTTTTGACTTTCTTTTCCCTTTGTCTGAATATCAAAAAAACAACACATAAATTTAACTAAATATTTATAATACAAAGTGGATTCAACAAATATTATAACAAGTCATTCATTTAACAAACATATTAAAAATTTGTTCAGTCCCCGAAGTTTTTGAAAATTTTTATACAATGAATATTCTATATACAAAATATTCTGCAAGTGGTTTTCCATGTGCACTATCTTACAACTGCCTCTAATTAAATCGTGTTAACTATAAATCATTACACGGTACCTCACTTATATAATAAATGCACAAACAAAATAAATATAATGCATCTCATCACATAATGGCGATATAAGGATCTTAGCTATGCATAATATGTCAGCACTAATGAATTGATAATGAGAAAATTTCATATTATTTAATTGTCGTTATTTATATGTATTTTATATTTTAGAGAAAATATTATATAATGAAAATGTATTTTTTTATGAATTGGTCATTGAAATGGTACTGTTTACCCCATAGAGTAATAGCAAGGTTAAATGTGCCTTATGGACAGATTCAGTATACCAGAAAATGCTCGGCAATGACAACATGGTTGTCTTAATATAATCATAATTAACTCCGTAATATTTCTTTTTAGTCCACAATTTTATAGACAGTAAATTATTTTACTTGATTAAGGCTTGTTTTATTCGTCATGAAAGCGGATGTGACTTGAAATGAAACGCTATTTGATACCAAAAACAAAACTCAACAAAATCAAATAATTGAATAGAACATTTCAAAATAAAGCAATCGATGTTCATTTTTTCGTAACGCTTCCTGTGATAGCTGTTGCGTCAAATTAATACGTGCCGTAAAAGATCTCAGCCTGCCATAAAATATTACATACGGAATAGCTCAAAATGTTTCGCAATGTTTTTATTTATATAATATTCATACAGCCATTTTCTTTTACTGTCGCGCAATTATAACCTCAAAATTATAAAATATATTTGAAACTAATATGTGAGTAATATCTAGTTTTTCATGTTTATACTAGCCAAATTTTAGAACAAATGAATTCATACCGGGATACAATAAATAATTGATGAAAAAAAATGAGTTTTCCCATTAAAAAAGTGCAAGCATGCATGTATGAATAGATAAATAATGATTTATTCACACTATTAAATGCAATTGTAATTATATCATTATATTATATTACATTGATCAAACTCAACTCACACATTCCTAAATCCTTAATCCATTTATATCTTGACGGCGTAGTCTCCAATTGAATACAAGAATATTTATTTTTAATCCTTAGATGCAAATACATACTTTTTTATTGAAAAATATCAACTGAGGGTAGTTGATTTAATTTCAATACCATATTTGAATAAGAATCACAGGTTTGTTACACATGACCTTGGTTTCACTATTAAATATCTTCATGTATTCAAGTTTAAGGATTCACCCGAACTGACAATATCGCAATTATATAACAATTCGCTTGTAATCAAGGAAAATTTATTGTTTAGAACTCATTATTATCACATTATAATTCATTGTCACATTGTCAGAGACACAAATGGCAGAAATAAAAAGTTTTTAGTGTTGTCAACCCTGCTCGAAATAATGGAAATAAGGCGCGTATTTCTGCGTAGGCGACGTGTGGAGTAAATCGCATTTAATAAATTGCCACGGGAGTATAACAATGTCTCGATCTGGAAATGAATAAAACAAAACAGTTTTATTCACTCCTTGTGTTCAATTTACTTAATCTTTTCAATGTGTTTTACCATTATTACTAATGATTTCGGAATAACACTGAACCAATTGCAATAAATATAAATTTTTACAATTGAATATATTTTTACAATTCATTCTTCATAACAGTACATTTTACTATAAATTTTGAATAATGGTTTCACTTACTTATTAGAGAATAAGCAGTCCCAACATCATAATTGCTTTATATAAATATTAATAGAATAAACTTATAAATATTTTTAAAATAAAATCTTTTTTTTTTCAGAAATGAAAGTTTTGAATATTGTAATATTTAAATTACTCTAGTTGGAATCACATTTAATATTCAACTTTAGACTGCAATTCACAAATAAGAAAATAGGTCTATAACTATTTATTAAAATGTGCAATGATATTTTTGTTCTACCAAAATCAATTTTTGAAAATTATAACGGAAATATATTTGCATTCTATCTTTATGGTCTATGGTTTTCTTTTGTAGCTAATTTTTCTTGTTTACAAACTGTTAACGCTTTCACTGCTAATCTAAAAATTCCATGTAAGAGTGTCATGATCAATATATTTGAATTTTAAAAACTTATTGCAAATTATTAATAATATGCACTATTTCAAATACATACGGGCGTCGGCAAGTATAAATAACTCGACGTCGGTATTTTTGTGTCTCATATAATATTATTACATCTCGATAAATCTGTTTCAAGTTCATAATGTAATAGTCGCTATACACGTGTATTTATTTTGAATTACATTTTGATTTTTCAAGTTTTATTCTATCCTTTTCAAATTATTTTTTTAAGCTATTCTACATGTTTTGTCACTAACGACTTGGGTTTCGCCTTTCGGCATCTTCAGGCATTCTATCACACGGATGCAACAGAACTGACAAGACTAAGAAGACGTTTTACAAGTTCTTCACTGTAATTTAGAAAAAATCACGAAAACATTGGATTGATTGTACTTAAATAGATAGAAGAGTTTTTTATGTATGTATTTTTTATATTATCATTTTCAAGAAATATATTAAAGTTTGTAAAAAATAAATTAAATTATTGAAGTGAGACAAAATAAAAATATAATTTAAAATACAATAGATCGATAAAATAAAACAAATAGCTTGCAGTTATTTATATATTTAAAGCAATCATTTATTTGTAAATGCGTTAATCGCAACACGAAAATTAAAATAAATAAGTATTAACGCCTAAGGCATTAGGGTAACATAAATGTTAAGAGGTAGTGAGAAATGGTGCCGGTTTTATTTATTAATTTCACGCTGACTCAACGACCCAAGTCCAAGGGTGGAAGTTTTCATCGATACGAATAATTCTTTCGTTCTTCATACCAGGCTAACATAATGATGAGGAGGTAAATTTATCGATGTGAGAAATCGTTAGTGAAACAAAAAAAAATTAAGTATATCCGACCTCTTCTAACATTCGTTTATTCGCGGGCAAATACTTGCAATCTAAGCGTTAGGGCGGAACCCAGAACGGTGGTGCAGTGGTTTTGTTCGTTAGTATTCGGTGCAGAAAGAGGTATCCACTCTATACTTACCGATTATATAATCCAAGGTATATACTATTTCAAATACGTTTATTTGTTGTATGGATATTACCTTTTGTGTCATCTGTGGAAATTATTTATGCTTAGCATTTTGATTTTTTCAACACTGAAGCTCGCCACAATTCTTTATTTTTTTATTATGACTTTTTGGTGTGATTAGAATGAAATATGTTGTTTTACGCGTGGTATTGCATTTTATGTAGCTATCGACATAAATTGTGAAAATACTGGCAAATTGAAAAGAAAATCCATCTTTTCATGATAAGTGTAAGTATTTTTGGAGGAAAATTAAAATAAAACTTCTGACTATTCATATGGTAATTCACGTTTGTCATGTAAACAATTGCTTTTATTTTTCGATTTTTTCAGTCAGTCCTATCTACTCACAGTTATTGATAGTTGTAATTTTTGATTTGGCGTAATAACAGTGAAAGAAATCGATAAGATTATGACAATCTAAATAAAGAACTACCAACATAAAAAAAAATCTGGCAGGAACATGAAAATCTTACTACTCGACCTGAAGAAATTGAGCATTAACTGCATGTTCTATGGGTTCCCATGTAAAATTTTACTGCGGTTGCATCATAACTATCAGCGGCCTTATAGAAATGTCTCGTGTCCGCACCAAATTTTTGTTTTGATGTATGATAAAAACAGCAATAGCATTAATTAACAAAGGACAAGTCAGTTGTACTTAATCAACTTGAAAATATTAATATCACAAATTAATTAAAATAAAAAACACATTTCTTTAACATCAATGTTTACTGTGTAGTTGCTGGTGGCTACACATCAGAACCACTGGTCATGACTGTAATAAATATGAGAATAAAACGGCAGGATTCCACCACAGCTTTCTATTTTAGGGTATTGGAGAAATAATAGTATAAAATCATGGACATATAGATATTTAACATTTATTTTAGAAAAATATAAATATCTATAAAACTCTCAACATACCAATATTATCATGCTTCTTTGGCAAATTTAATCAAACAATATGTGCATTAAAAATATATTAAACAATATGGACATAGATTCTTACAAAAATACAATAATACTTACAAGATATTACTGTAACTTAAAAGTTAGGTATAATGTAACACAATTATAAAAATAACACTATTACTAGGAAAATGCATAGACAAGATATAACTAAAAAAATATTTTCATTTGACTGTAGTATATAAAGCATGAGGATGTCTTATTTTATACATTATTTTACAACTAAGATTTTTAGAATTGAAACAAAACACTAACAATAAAAAAATTAATTACTGGGTCATTTTTAATCTTATTCATGAAGCTATTTTATTATCGATACAATAACAAAAAAAGCTGCAATAATTTAACATCAGGATCACTAGCAGCACAAAATACATTAGCGTCACTTGCAGAAATGTCACACATTACTCGATGCTATTGCGAATGATCCAAATCGTCATAAATTGAAACCCCAATTCATGTTTCTTAATGAACTGAATTTTCTGTCCTAAATCTCCTCATATTGATATTTTAGTTGCAAGTCTATATAATTCATAGTGAAATATGGGGTAAAAATAAACATTTACCAAACAAATAGAGAAACTGTACATGGTGTCCAATAGGTGAGTCTCATAGAAAACACAATGGTAATGATAAAATGATACTTGCAGATGTAGTTAAATAATTATTTAATTAATTTAAAAGGTTTTTAAATTGTTATATTACTATGTTAACTATTACTTCTTGGCGGAAAGGCATTATATTTCAAATAATAACAAGACATTTTTTAGTACCACTCCTCACGATATATTTAATGACCAGGATTGGTTTCACTTATCACATTATCACGTGATGAAGACATAATATCAACATGATCACATCAGCTGATAATTTATATGTTCAACTAACAACATGTAAGCTTTTTTCCTAGTTCTTGGACATTTTTTTTCGTACACTCGTTAAATTTTAACTCATACTATTGTTCAAAGAGCCTTGTGAATTTGTATAGTATCCATGGAAAGGTTCTTTATTTAAACAAACAAAACAAAGTTTAGTCTGTTGATAATGCTCACGATGAGCGAAAGCAGTACTAATGAATATTAAATTGTGGAAATAAACAATGTGTCTAGTCACATTGAAAGTAAAAATATGCAGCCTTCTGAACGCAAATTAAAAACATAATACAATATTACAAAAACACCTGGCAGTAATGCATATTACACATTTATTAATTCAGTCAGAAATGAGTAATATACAAGATGTCAATGAGTGTTCAAAATGCAAAACTCTTACAAAATTGAATGATAAGGGTTGCACAAGCTTATGAGCAGGATGACAAAAGTTCGGCAACAGCATATTGAACTTGAATTTGTGACAAGACTGCAAAAACAGTGTCATAAATCGGGGTTCCATTGTATAAAACAACGGGTCATATGAAACTTATTTAGGTCCATGTATTTTACTTAAAATGGATTCAATGTCTAGTTTCTTAAAAATTTGGGGAACAATGGCATTAACTTTTTTAGAAGAAGTCTCTTCTAGGTCGTCATCATCATCGTCGGATCTTTTTCTTTTCTCTGCTACCTTATCCGTAGTAGGTTTGTTTTTTCGACAAGAATTCGACTCTTGCAAAGATTCCACAAGAGTCAAATCTCTATCACTCTTATTCTTTGAATTTATCTCAGCACCACCAATAATCTTCTTAGGATTCAATGAATTTTCACAAACGGATTTTGAACTTCCTGTGGTAGACATCTCTGAGATTACATCTTGCTCTAAATTATCAATTGTAACAGTTGTAGATTCGCCGGTTTGATTGATTAAGTTTGTTTTATCGCAAACTTTTTTGATTGGAGGAAATGCTTCCGAAGAAGAGTCGCTTGATTGGTTGAAACACTGAATTATAAGACTACGTCTACGTTCATTTTTATCAAGTAACTTTTTTGATTTAGAGAATTCTTTTGATTTATTCAAAGCCGGATTAGGAGCGAACTCAAATAAATCAATATGTTTAGAAACAGTAATAACCTTCACGTCATCTTCGTCGATGGTCGCATTAAGAGTGAAATTATCAATATCGATGACAGGTACATCATTTGGAATATTTTGTTTCACAGTTTCATCGAATGGTAGAAAAATAAAGCCAGATTTCATAAAACAGCATTCATAATTTGCCCACACGTATGCTTCTTCATTACATTTTGAACTCGTATCGGGGCTGAAATTTTCATCATTATCATCGGGTGCAGCACTGCTTTCAAAAGCTGACGGTTGAGTGCTTACCGATATGCTATTGTTGAATGATGGATTGGAAGTAGTTGAATTAATTTCTTCAGAATCAGCACGCAACGATGAGGAGGTTTTCATTTCAGGGTCTATCGAAACACTTTTAGATTTTACTGTATTATTTTTAGAAGCTTCAATTTTTTCTTTTGCTTCTTTACTCGGTTCCAGTTCAACAGAAGAAGCAGACAATTCATTTGAATCCGGTGTATTTTTAGCAGAATTTTCTGGGGCACTTTCAGAGTATTTGACATCAAAGTTTAATGGATGATCAACATCCTCATCCTTAGACAATTCATGAACTTTTCCCATGGTGATGACGGGTAATTCTAATGATTCATCATCTTCTATCATAGAATCTGTCAAATCTTTCTCTATTTTCTTAGCGCTTTCGGAATCAAACCCTTCATTTTCTAAATTGACTTGAAAAATTGTCTTGGGATTTTCAGGCTCTGGATTATTTATATATTCATTGATTCGCAAAATATTGTCGCAGCCATCGTCGATAGAATGATTAGAGAGCATACTTTGAGATGTTGGTTCTGTCTCGGCTTCATCTGAACTCAAATGTAAAGAGGGATAGTCTTCATCATCGGCAGACTGACTGTTGACTGAAACTCCAGTATCAGATCTTGTATCACGACTCGATTCATTAATTTCAGTAGTAATGTTATTTTTAGACAAATCATTATCATTTTTTGTTTCATCGCATCTTTCGACACTCGGAACACATTTGTTGGTAGAGCTATCAGTTATCTGTAAAATCTTTTCGCTTGCTAGTTTTTGACATTCCTCTCTGTCGGATTCAATTATTAGGTTTTTGATGTTGCATTCTGGAGAATCTTTGACAACCTCAGCATTATTGGAAATTTTATCAACATTCGTAACAGGTATCTCATCGGAACTGTCAACAATCTGTATAAACTTTGTGTGAACTATTTTTTTATTGTCCAAACTACCGGAATCATATTTTGTATTGTTTTCCTTATTTTCCAACAAACCATTGACATTCTCCTTTTCCCTGTGCATTTTATTCAAACTGGAAGTGGGTTTCTCAAATGAACCTTCAGTTATTGCTAAAAACTTTGCATGAAGTATTTTTTGACGCTCCAAATTGTCAGGGTCAAACATTAACGTCTCCAACTTTCGAGGAGTAGAAGATTTTCTTCTTGATTTAATGGCAGGTATGACTATACCTGGGAGTGGCACTGAAATATTTTCTGATTTTAATTCAGCAGATAGCTGACATTCTACCGCAGTCTTCGAATTCAACAAATCATGATGAACTTCAATTTTTTTGGTTTTTAATTTAGCTCTCCTAGGGAGGAAACGCTTCATTGGAGTCTTTTTCAGAGGAGTTTTCGAAGACACTTTCTGAGGAAGAGATCCCTTCACTGGGCTCAGTGATTTATTTAAAGTTTTTATCAAATCACGTTTACGTCTAGGATTCACTGCGAGTTTTGTAGGTGGAGATATATTTGAAAATGATTTTTTTTTGGAAATCAATCTTGAAACTGGAGTACGGCTGGTAGGAGTGTTTTTAGTCTTGTCAATTTTTTTATTATTTGAAGCGAGTTTCGAAATTACTCTCAGACGTTTTTCCTCCAACACATCGTGTTGAGTATGAGCCAGATCGTTCTCTTTATTCTTGCATTTATTCGTCTGCTTATCGTTTATACGATTACCAGTGTTGACAGAAATTGGTGTGGAGCTAAAATGTTTTTTACTGTCAGAGTCTCTTTTCTTTTTCGGAGTTTTTGTCTTAGCCTGTTTGATCGGGGATTCAAATTCAGTGTCTGAAGAAGAGGATGATGAGGTACAGCTGCAACTGGAAGGACTGTCAGGGCCACTCCATTTACTGTCGCTGTCGCTTTGCTTATCTTTTCCTTCGCCGCTAAGATTTCCAGACGGCTTGCCTTTACTAGTATTCAATGCCGGTACTGGGGGCTTGATGGTATTGATTAAACTTTTATTGGAATTTGCAGGTCTAGGTCTGAGAACTCTTGTGGATGAATTTTCTTCTTTAGCCGTATCAACGGTTTCTTCAGAGATAATCGATAGTTGGTCAGCCGGTTTTACTGATGTAATAGCAGCAACTTTAAAATTAACATCCTCAATTTCGTCCGGTTTATAATATGAGCTTCCTCCGGAGTAATCAGTCGGCCTAGACGAGTATGACCCTGGCGTGTGACCCTTTCCGTTGAACCACGAACTGACCGAAGGGGAGTTCACAAAATTCGGAGTCGGTATATCAAGTATTTTGAGTGCGGAAACCGCTTCACCAAAATTTTTATCGAGGAATTTAGGAGTATCCAGGGAGAAATCCAGCATAATTGTTTTCAATGGTGTTTCTAATAAAGATGATAAATTACACTTTGCATTCGATGGATTGTAATTGAATCCCCGAGCCATATCGGGAGTAATCTTAACAGAAGGCACGGGCGGCTCCGCATCCATTTCGACTACTACATCTGGTACAACTTCACTCTTTCCTTTGGATTTACATTTAGAATTTGATTTATTTGTTCTGCTTAATTTACTTTTTAATTTATTTTCAGTGCGTTTATGATCAGATTTCTCCAATTTCTTATCGTATGAATCCTCAACTGAGTGACTTTTGGAACTTTTAGTAATTTTAACTTTGAATGTGTTCTTCGATTGGTTTGACTTTGGCTTGATAACTTTCAAAGGTGGAGAAACTTTTGTCGGAGACATTGCTTCTTTTTTTAGTAGATTTGTCTTGGTGTAAGCGTCTCTCTTGTACTTCAAGTTGATCAAATGATCTCTGCTATTAGAACTGTCGTTGGAAGGATGCGAGTTCTCCGATACAGGTTTCAGATTACTCAAACTCCCCTCCGATAATTCATTGCTGCCGGTTTCATTATCACCATTAGGCGAGACTTCTTCGGTAGTAGTATTGACACTCATTTCCAAGTCATCGGCTAATATTTCTTTGGAACTATTTTCACTCTTCTGTTCAATTGTAGAATCCTTCTTAGGTTGTTCACAGTTACTATTATTATTTTCTGACCGCTTCGGAGGATCGGGAGAAGCTTCAAAACTTTTGTTTGACAAAGCTTCTTCGAGCAGTTTCGCTTCCTTCTTCAGACTTTCAGTCAAATTAATTTTTGGTTTCTTATTTTTTGCAATATTAGCTTTACATCTCCTTTTGGCCATATCAATTTTTTCTTGTTTCGTTGAAACTACATTTTCCACGCCAATCATTTTTCTTAAATTATGGTCCCAAGCGCCGAGTTTTTTTATATTTGTTCTTGACTTTTGTTTTATTTCAGACAAATTCTCTACGAATTGAGTGCATTCAATTTTATTTTTTATTTGAGTAGGGGTTTTTTGTTTTATAATTTGACTGACACCTTGAATTTGATCCCACGCCAGACTCAATTTAGGTTCGACAGATTCTACAGATATGGCATCGCTTTTATCACCATCACCTTGTTCCTCAGCATCTTCTAAATGTTGAAATAGGCAAGACTTAACATTCTTCATTTTTGATCGAAAATTCATATTCTTATTAGAGGCACTCGGAGTTTGTTGAATTTTATTCATATCATACGGCGTTTGGGTAGGAAGTTTAGGCGAAGTCATCGCTTTTCTAGGCACTACATGATTACTAGTACTGGGAGTATTGAAATCCAGCACTCGCACGTGAGAAAAGTTCCTTCTGGGAGTGGAGAAACTTAATTTTTTAGTAATTACGACATCTGGTGTCTTTCTTTTGGGATCCAGAAAATCAAAATCGTTAGTTTTAGCTTTTACATTTGCAGCATTTGAAGACACAACCGCCATCGGGCCGGGGTGATCGTGATGATTTGCATTGCCGTATTGCGATTCCGTATCATTTCTTTTCTGATCTTCGTCAATCACAAATCTGCCACCTTCGGATGAATCGTTGCTTCGCACACTTAAAATGTCAGTGTTCAAATCACGGTTGGCAGAATGATCAACATTTTTCAGAGTCTTTACAGCAGGTAAGACAGAAGTGGATTTTTTCTTAGTTGCCTTAGTTGATTCAGACTTAGATGCTGTATGCGCACTTTTACTTTTATTGAAGCAATCTAAGTCTAAAATAGTTACTATATCATTTAAACTTTTAATGTTGGGATAAATTTTAACGTTTTCATTCCTTTCTCTGGTTTTTACTTCGTTAGTGGTCTTACCACCGGCCGATTTCTGGGAGTAGTTAGCCGGCAACTGCATTTCTTTTGGAATTTCTACATAAGTATTTGTAGCTGTAAAGGGAAAAATCAAATTAATTCTGGCATGTGGTATTCCCCCTTTTTTCAAATTGAGATTGAATAAAATTGAATCATTTTTGTAGTTGCTTAACCAAATTGTATTTTTCGGCTAGAGACTTCATGTGTTTGTAGCTTTTTTTATGGTCATCTCCTAGCACAATTTACATATTTTTTATTGTGGCAAATTTTTAGTTCATCGTCATTGTTTTATTTAAAAATTAGAGATTTTTCACAATGAAATCAAAGTTCTAGTGTGGTATATATTTGGGAAAGGCATTTTCGAGTTTGACAATTAAATTAATAAGACAGTAGCATAAATTTTTTTTTTTTTTTTAATTGAATGCCAAGGGCCACTTTAAAAATAGCAACTAGAATGCCAGCATCTGTAGGATGGCATTCTAGTGATTAGAATGTTCAATACATGGTTGCATATGTACATTAAATTTATAAATCAAAATATTAGAACCAACCTACTGTTATGAACCATATTTATATAAGTTTTAAGGATAAGTTTTGTACAAGTAAATGATGCAAAAATTAAAAAATATTGATGTTCAATTTGATAGCGAAATATATTATACATATCTGACTTTGAAATTTCACATAAAATCAATAATATAATAATAAAGTTACCTGTTGAATTTGTATTGGGTTGGATCAAAATAATAGTAGGCATATCCATTATATCTGATTTACTATAAATACCATCAGTTTTTTTCATGACTGGACTGACATAACCAGAAGTAACTTTTCCGTTACTTATAATAAGCTCTGGCGGCTTTCCGATAACTGTTCGACCGTAAGTGGAAAGAGGGTTCTGCCAACCTTCATCGCCGATCATACCACCATTCGCAGAGTGAATATTTTGATTTCCTTGAATGTGTACTGACGGCTGGTAACCTGCATAGTACGTTGTGAAATTTTGCTGACTCGATACCATTTCAGGCATTGAAATCATTACACTTTTATCATAATCGCAGACTTGGCCCATGGGAGTAGCAGGTTGATACTGAAGATTAGATGGGTAGCATTTGATGGTAGAATTTCTCGCAACGTCTTGATTCCCTTGACATTTGCTGGTTGAAGGAAGCTGGATAAATTGTTTGTCTGGTGGTGCACCAACAATGGATGCTTTCGCACTTTCACAGTTTTTTATCAAATTTTTATTTGGCTGAAAGGTTTCAGTAGAAAGATTATGGCTATCGTTTAATTCTTGTCCAAGTATTTGATCTGCAGCCTTCTGTATGACTATGGGTCCTTGTTCGGACAGTAAATTGGTGTGCACTCTTTCATTGGAGAGAATAATAACTTTAGGATCAGGGTCAGCGACATCAACCTTGGCGGCCGATCGACGTGTGGTCGGCGGCACAGATAGGCGCTTATCGCCTCCATTGACATTTTTGTAGTTTTCCTTCAATACATCCATTTTTTTCCCACCTCTCGGATATCGGTAATATTTTTTTGTATCTCTTTCAGAAACATCACAGTGAGGAGTCTTTGAGACGGGGGTCGGTGGGAGGATTGGCGATATGAGCGTAGATTGAAGATCGACATCAGGAATTTGGCTATCAACATTTTGCAGGGCTTGGGATGTTTCTCTAGAGAGTTTTTTTCTGCGGTTAGACTGTTCATCCGCATGCAGTTTTTTGGTAGGATTGATGGCTGAAGATCGACATGAAGATGCAGGAGAAGAATCATTTATTCTGAAACAATTAATCAATGTAATATAACATAATATAGAAAAATATAGAAATATCTTTAATATCTTATAAATTGAATGAAAATAACTAGAAAACAATTCCCAAGTTTATTGCAGAGGAAATTAATCTCTCTTTCAACTATTTTTTATAAATTATTTTTCACTGGTAGTTTCAATCGCATAGATCCAACTCTTGGTAAAGGTTTTAATTCTTTTCCACAATTCTATCAGCATATATTATTCTATTGTAGCAAACGTAGTCGGAATAACGAAAGTTAAATAAGGATTTTTTTTACCTGCATCGAATTATTTTTTTGATATCTAAAAAATTTGCAATAACAGCATTAGTCGGAAGACCCAGGGTCAGATATGAGAATTTCGCGATAACAACTCAATTTACTTCTTCATAAAATTATGTTTTTTTACATGCTTTAAGTATTTTTTTAAATCACAAAATGCATATATCAAATATGATAGAATCAAGTGTAATAATAACCAAGGAAACATAGAGACAAAAATTGTTTAAATGAAATCATTGAATGGGTAGATTTTATGGCTGAAACTTACAATGATGGTGCTGACTTTTCTGGGGTACTTGTATCAGGTCTACTCAACACATCTGATTCAGTTCCAGATGTACTTTCAACAGAAGCAGCTAAAACAAAAAAATCCATCTTCAATGAGCACAAAATTACTCTTAATTAAAATTATTGATTTCTTCGAACACTAGTCAATGAATTATTGAAATAATCAGTCTTTTTGATGAATTCATTGATAACTTGGTGGAAGTTCATTTTAATTTAGAAATGAAATATTCTGTATTTGTTAAAAAATTATTACCAACATTGTGACTTTGATCAGTGCATTATTTTAAATCTAAAAGTCCAGTCACTCACCTAGGACATCATTTAACAGTTGATCGAATAACGGTTCTTTCTCAGTTTTTTCCACTATCGATTTGATGACATTTTCAAATTCAGGTAGATCATCGTCGATTGTGATAATTTGCATATTTGTATTATCCTCACCCGTTTTTGGAGTAGGTATTTCATTCGGAGTAGTCTCAATCGTTCGAGACGTTTCCACAGCACTGTCTGTAGGTTTGGTCGTAGACAAATTGTATATTTTATTAATATTATCGGCGATTATTTCATGCAACTCTGTACAATCTAGCATGGCATTCGTTATTGTCTGAAACACAACAAAATATACACTATATCAATGATGCACAACAGAGGGTCAGAAACTTTTATTACACTGAAAGAACTGAATATTAATATTGTTTATAAAAATATATATTTCACTTTTCCGTGCTACATTGATTCTAGTCAAAAGATTTTTATGATTAAAATCAAAACTGATTTTTTATCACATTCACCAACCTATTTTCAGCATCAGTAAACAAGACCGATAAATCAGGAACTGATTAAGGAAGATGATTAATTGAGATTAAAGATTTTTTTTTCTCAGTTCATATCCGTTCCATATGTATTTAAGAATGTAGCTTATCTCAACAGAAGTCGAGGATCACATTGTTCCATCACTGAACATAACATTTCCAAAGGTAGGGATAAGAGAATGGATCAAGGGTAGGATTAGTAATTGAGTAACTGACTAATCCCTCTTGTTGGGCAACAGCCCACATTCACATTGAGATATTCACGCCTTCAGACACAAATCGATAAAGCAATTTTCAAAAGTGCATAAACAGAAATACAAGAGAAAAGGATAATGCAAACCGCTCAGCTAAAACCCAATCATATTTTAACGTAAGTGAGCTCTTCAGCACTCACCGTGACATTCAATGATTCATTAGGAAATGTATCACCAGTATGAGGAGCCTTTCTTGATAACTGACACATTTTTGATTTGACATTTTTTCTTTTAGGCGGTGTCTTTGCTGAAATATTATGTTGCAAATCTGGCTGCTTGATCAAACCGAGTGCTTTCCTGAAGTCGAATTCCAGAGTCTGATGATGGGGCAACTTATTTTCACTCAATGCGCGATCCAAGGACTTATTTAAATTCTCACTTTGAAAGTGAGCACCGGTCAACCGTTGGCTTTCAGATAGCTTTGGGTTTGGTGTCAAACTGGTGGGCAGATTGTTTTTTTTCAGTAAGTGCATTCTTCGGTGAGTTTTCATCATTCTGATATCACTCCAATATGAACCATCATCTCCATAGCCTAAGAAACAGGAAGAATCCATTTAACAGTATTAATCAAGCTACAAAATAAGGTACTAACTATATATACATTACAACTTCCAATGAGAAGTAAACATGCAGAGAATAATTTTTATTTTTGAAATAATTTGAAATTACAATTAACATATCTAACATTACAGCCAACTTCTATTATATAAATTATTTGAAATTAACTTGAGAAAAAGTAACCCGAGCACTTACGTCCGAGATATTGAATCTATAGACACTGAATTGCTATTCAATGTATTCAACAGGTTCTCAACATTTTCCAAAGTGCAATCCCCTAATTAAAAAAAAACTCAAAAACCTTCTTTTAGAATAATAATAGTGCAGATATGGCGGTGGTATATTTACGATAAAATATTGATACCTGGTAGATCTTCAAGATTTGTGGCTTCAGCAGGTGAACATTCTCCTTCAAAATCAACATCACCACTCGGGTGGCCGAATTTAGAGAAATTGGTACACCTCTCATTCCTATCGTTAGAGGTTGTGCGCTGGCGACCCTCTAACGATTTCTCGGACTTAATAGTAATGACGCTGTCACAGCTATTATTTCTTCTATGAACCTTTCGGTGACATTTTTCATTGTTTACCACATTTTGAATAACTTGCTCACTGGAAATTTTCAAGCACAACAATAAGAATTGCAACACGCTACTCTGCCTGAAAATTTACATTATGTTTCTAACAATACCCAGAAAGTTTAATCACGGATAGGATATTACTGTGAATTTAAACATTTGAAGCAAGGAAACCAATAAATTAAATGAGATAATATACTGCGAAAATTCAACACTGTTTTCCAGTATGGTTAGTTCTAAAAAAGTTTAATTAAATCATTGATTTGACATATTATCATGACAGATGCACTTTTCACTTTTAAGGTGTTGGTGGATAGGCATGATATTTTAAATAAAAACACATTTTTTAGTACTTATTTCCACAATATATTGTTTGATCAGGACCGGTTTCGCTCATCGCGAGCATTATCAACTGATAGAATACAATTGACAAACAAGTCTTTTTACACAAAAAAATTTTTTTTGGAGTTAAAGGTAGCAGATATACAAAACCATGGGTTTAAATTAACAAAAAAAAATTCCATACTTGATGATGATAATGAAAAATAATAATTGAAAATGATTCTATTTTGCATATTGAGATTTACATTTTTTTTTGTATTACATATATACAATAGTTTTGGTGTAAGCAAGTTATCTACAAATAAATTCAGGTATTTCCAAATGCAAGCATCTCTAACGAGAATGAGGTAATCAAAGTTTTAAATACCTTCTATTAACCAACTGTTTATTTTCAAAAATTAGTTTCAATTTGTCCAATAAACGTTGACATCGTCCAATTTTTTTCTTGAAGTCTTCATCACATTTCATACTACGAACTGAAATGAAATAAAAAAAGTGTAAGTGTTCCTCATATGAATAACAACTGGAAAAACAAATTTATTCATCCAATGTTTTTCTGAAAATGTGAGAACACAAGTCGAACTACAACCAACCTTTTTTAACCTTTAGAGCAGCGAGCTATTATTTTAGTTAATTGTGTTTTTTCATATATTTCACTATGGAAAGAATATTCATTATTACGTTAAATTGAATTTAAAGACTAAAGACTTCTGTATTTTTTCAAATATTACATAATTATGAATATAATAGTGTAACTACACCCAGTCCTTTTTTTACGCGATTTTTTGGACGGCACCGCTACATTTTTTTTAAGCGCTTCATTCATTTTTACCCATTTTTTTCCCCAAATTTGTTTTAAAGAAGACATTAATATATGATGCTAGGCACGTACGTTTCATTATTTTTTTAAATAAAAAAATATGTGTATTTTTAAAACTTAATTTTGTAAAGCATTCCATTTTTTTAAATACACATACAATTGCCAAATGTTGACAAGTGTATCAGATATTATGCGAATTTATGTTTTAGGGTGTCTAAAGAAATATAATGCAATTGCGTGAAATCATTTTTTTTACATGCCTTTTTCTGGAACCAATGTATCGCGTAAAAAAGGGACTGGGTGTATATATGTATTTTAAAGCCATAAGCCAACGAAAAAGAATCAAGGCGCAAAATATACTAAGCAAATAATTAATATTTGTTATAACAGCTTTAATCTGAAACTGTGCAAACCAAATAAAAAAATTATTGACAAAAATCGTAGATAAATGTATTGTGCCTAATTCTGATGGAATAATTTCTTAGAATATGTAATAATAATAATAATAATAATAATAAATAAACTTAATATAAATGTGGCAATTAAGGGGTTGACATAAGTAATATTATTCGACTATTGTAATAGTCATCATGTGCTGTTCACTATAATGGCAAAATATGTTGTTGCTGTAAATGTTTTTGCTGTCAACTAACTCAATACTCGTGTCTGAAATGGCTGTAATATATAAAATAAGAATGAAATGTAATTTAGGTTAATCCTTATGAAATTTGGATGTGTAATATAGTATTAAAATGTACATTGTGTTATAATTTCCAATTGCTGGTTTGTCTGTAACATGCATCTTTATTATTAACTATTAATATGTTTATAAAGACCTGTGCTTGGCTTAATGGTGTGAACTGTTAGGATTAATGATTTCAGAGAGAAGTCTTTGTACATGTATTGATCCATAATTAATAGTGATTAAAAACAGTTATTGCATGCAAAAATATCAAGCCTGGAGGCAATATATCGAATGAATAGATAACTGCTGTCAGAAGATTATGTAAAATGACCTTTATCTCTCTTGACAAACATCCTATAAATTATTTTGCTCAAATTACACTGCTGGTTTTAATTTAACAGTAGATATGAATGTATACTACATTGACTCACCATAAGAATGGATAGCACAGTAATCGTCTAAAATATCGTTTAACGATAAACCCATTATTGTAGTAAAAAATTCTCGCCCTCGACATTCCACCAAATGACTGCATCGGTTCAAGAATTCATTATAGGCCACCATACACTGTTGATCTTCCAAATAACCTAAAATCACATGAATGGAAGCAAAACAATTGTAGGATTTCGATAAATAATATGCGCTGTCAACTATTGAAACGTTGGTAGGAAAAAGCGAGGAAAATCTTTCCCGCCAACTGACAATCGACGACGCCAAATATTATAAACAAACGAACTTACCAAGTACGAGCCTGGCTATTTCTGAAGGCAAAAAGGTCCCCATTTTTGCGTTTATAAAACTCCTTTACAGTGGATCACAATTTGAAATCAAATGAAAAAATTAACTGTGTTAATCTCGAAACGATCACATTTTGCGTGGCCTATTCATTTGTGCAATGTAGGACTCCACTCGAATACACTGTCCTGTTTTTCTGAAACTATACATTTACAGTGCTACCAGATAACAAAAATATGTCTATGGCTCAGAGGCAAACCATTGCAAGTTCTTGTTTGAAGTATTTTGGCTTTTTAGGATATTCTGAATCAGCAAATTCAATTAGACGTCGTAGAAAAATGTTTGCTACCTTTTTTTCAACAGTCAAAGATATATTGGTTGGATAAAGTTCACGTTTAGTATTAAAAATTTCAAACATCTATTTTTCATTTGTAAGAACAAAGCAGCTAAAAAACTTTTTAAATACATTTTAACACACAAAAGCGCGCATTTGAAATCTTTTGTTAAAACTATCAAATCGTGTCACTATAGAGCATAAGCTCCTAACCTTTTTCGGGTGACGGCCCTTTTTCATAAAAGCTATGTGACCTACGACCCCCCATACAATCCAAAAGCATACAAAAAAAATATTTTTTTTAGTTGACTGTATAAGTTGGCGACCCCCTTCGGAAAAACCCTTCGCGACCCCCAGGTTATGCTATAGAGCCTCCCAGGACAAAATGATAATTAAGATATTGTATTCAAAAGTATATACGTGAGAAACTTGGTTTACTAAAATATTTTGATTTGCAATATGTAACAACACAGAGTAAATTATTTTATACAATACTGAAACTCAATTTATAAAATACTTATTTTCAAAAAAGTAAGGTTTTGCATTTCTGGGATTGGTAATATTTATACATTTTTATGATTATTATTTACCAATGAGCATTAGCATAAATTAATTCTTTGTCAAAATTTTTATGAATAATTTTTAAATAAGTTTTTTAGGCTTCTCTGCGTCAATGAAATACCATCACAAAATTTTCAACAAAAAAATAAGTAATTTGGTAATTATTATAAAAAGAGGCTATGGTAACAAAAGTTACCTCCGGAACCAAAGTAAGTTGGACAAGGTATATTAAGTACAATGTACTAGATGGTATTAGTTTATGGTAGTACTATTAAGTACGAGTATATGATTATGGCAACTAATTTATGACGTTTTACTAATGGGAGGGTCCGTGGGTTAGCGTCGCTGTCATCCTGTCAGTTGACTAAATTATCAATTACTCTATTAATTTGAAATAAATTGTAAGTATAGTCAGTCGTATAATATACACATGCGTGATACCTGCAGTCAATTTAGTGATTTATATGATGTTACAACTTATTATTTTTCTTTAAACATACAGATTCACCATGGCTGAACTTGCAGCCCTTCTCCAAGTAGAGATACCAGAAGGAAGAAATAACCTTACAGACAGCCACACCAATCTCGAAAGAGTGGCGGAGTACTGTGAAGCGAACTATTTCCAGTCTGAAAACAAACGGGTAGCATTAGAAAGCACCAAAAATTACACCACTCAGTCATTAGCCAGTGTTGCTTATCAAATCAACACGCTTGCCTATAATTTCTTGCAGCTGTTGGATTCTCAGACGATACAGCTTGCGGAGATGGAAAGCCAAATGAATCATATTGCTCAGACGGTCATGATACATAAAGAGAAGGTGGCTCGTAGAGAAATTGGCGTTCTCACTGCCAACAAAGTAACAAACCGTCAATATAAAATCATCGCACCAGTCAATCCCGAGAAGCCTATAAAATATGTTCGCAAGAGCATTGATTATTCATGTAAGTATATTCTGAAATTATTTGTGTTTAATCAGTACAGTGTCTCGCATGCACCAGTGCGTGAATAGAGTGTTCAACGTGTAGGTAGCATGTGCAAGAATTTGTGAGCAGCACATATTATTTTTCTCAAATTTTTCACTTGTTTGTAAATTTACCTTGCATTTTGTAAGGAAATATTCTGTCATGAAAGTGTCATTGTCAACCAAAGTTTTGTGATACCTTGCTTAACCATTTAACTGCCTATCACAAAGGATTTGAAAGGCCTTTCCCGTGCCTCCTTAACACATTATTTGCGGGTGAGATTCACACTATGCTGATAGGTTAGTGCGGGCAAAAAATCAAAGTCACGCGTAAAAAACACATTTTTACATAAAATGCCATAACTTTTAAAATACCCAACATATTTAAGTGTTTCTTTCAATATGGTACTCACCAAGTATAGCACTACCAGTTTATTAAATAAATATTCATGTTTCCGCAAAGAATACTTCTTTCAGACATAAAACATTTCAATATATATGATAAAATAAAAGACCTTTACTAATCAACATTTAGGCGCACAATACGTCATGCATTTATTTTTGACCGTCATAAAATTTTGTTTTATGGGCAACTTGTCACAGCATTTAGTTGAAAAAACAATTGGTAATATCAAAAAACGTCTCAGGGATTTGTATAGAACAGTTAAATATATGGGCGGTGCATGTGAGGCATTCAATGTCAAGCTTGTTTATACTATTTCATAATTTATGACCTACAGATGTTCTTTTGAGTAGAGGCACAGGGCTTTCAAAACACACCCCCCAGAATTATGTTTATTTTGTAATTTAAATTTAAATTATATGTTGATATTTCACATTTAAAAAACAAAATATTTTTCATATTGTATAATCATTAAAGCTATAATTTTACATATTTATTTTTATGAAAATACTAATTTAATTAATTAGTACTTTTATCAGATTATAGTGTAGATGGAACACATGAAATTAAAATTTATATTCTCACTGAAAGTAGTTCACAGCATGAAGCAGAATTGGCATGGAAGAGTTTTTATATCCAAAAATGAAACATAGTTTGTGGTCACCCTGTTTCATAAATATGGTTCATTTATGTAAACTTAGGTCATATTAAACTTCCTAAGCAAGATAAACTAAAATGCTTGTGAAAAAAAACAGGTATTAATACCCTTCCCGCAGTTAACCAGCAGTCGGCATAACGGGTATTAATACCTTTCCCACATTGAATGTTTTAAGTCAAACACATTAAGAATTGAAGCTTTTGAACGTTGTAGGAAGGTATAATTGTTTTGATATTGCAATTATTTTATCTCATTTTACATATGTGCATTTTAGCTCTGGATGACATCGGTCATGGGTCAGGGCGCGGTGGTGGCACTCCTCGTCAACGTCAACGAGGTGCTTCTCAATCGGCAGCAACACTGCCTGCGCCGACCACTAAACCACCCACTCCTCCGCAGACTGCACGGGCCCCCACTCCTGCCGGTACACTCTCCAAGGGTGGCATGCTTGTCGGTACTCTAGGTATGTTCCAATTCATTTAAATCAGACATATTTCATCTTATAACATGAATTATTTTCCTGAATTTGTATCCCATTAGTATCATTCGCATTGACATTGCTTAACGAACAGTGGATGTGTTAACTCATTGATTACGGATATGTTTGTTCAAACACTATGAGTTGCGGCAAGCAAGATTGCCATGCATTGCGCAATTAATTACTCAACCTAAGAACGTCCGCAAACATCAAACTGTGGAGCGCGTATCAAAAAAAACCAAAATACACTGGATATAATATATTACGATAAAGTCAATTTTAACACAGCTTAACAATCGCTGGAGAACGAAGTATGCAGCACATAAAAATGATATGTATCGGGCTCGCACTCGACATGATGTCTTCATCGGTGTCAAAGGACCAATATCGAAGGCCATGAAATTAGTATTTTATGTCATTTTTGAACAATGGGGAATACTGTATTATTCTATATAAAAAAACATCACCATCTGTCATCTTTGTTTTAGACTGATTTGTATGACTTCTCAGAAAGGAATATTGAAATGCTACCTACGAAACAGGACGATTTTTAGTCGTGTTTTGATCCAGTGAAGGATCAATAACAATTGTGGGCTTTTAGTGACATCTTCCCGCGACACAGCAAACAAAAATCAACAAGAAATATGAAGTTTAAACATTTGTTTTTAATATATGAAGTTGAATGTATCGAAACGCACAAAAATGTGCACCCCGCCGCAACAGAAAGTTTTTGAAACGCACAAATTTGTGCATCCCGTAATCAACGTGTTAATATCACTTTTCTACATGTTTTCTAAATGTGCACAGGCTTGTTAAAGATTCTATCAGCAAAAATCTTTGTATAGTAAAAACAAATAAATAATTATTGTAATAAACCCCCAAAGAATACAGATTGTAAGTGTTTAGTGTGCTTAAGTGTGCAATTTTGATTAAAATTTGTCCATAATGCAAATACATACTTAAAAATTTTACATGCCAATACCCTAAGTGACTTGAAAATGATTCGAAGAAAACTGTATGAATTGGAACTGTCTGCCAGAAGCTTGCATGCACAATCTATTCATTATTTTAAACAATTCATTGATTTACTTGTTGATATTGTATTATGCCATTTGCAGGAAAATTGACATAGCCTTAACAATCCTTCTGAATGTCTTGACTGATGGATGTAATTCAATTTGTTGATATTGTCAGCATTGAGGGTTGGCATAATGTGAAGTTCTGTATCTTGTCATTCCATAGAGCAAGCACTGTGGATCAATTATTTGTGTTTGTACTGTCATACAGATTTGAAATATAATTTTCAGTTGAAATAACATTTATGATAAACTGTTTTTTTTAATAATTGTTTATTATCTATGACTTCAATATATTTGTTCATCATATTTTATGACTAATACATTCTGAACATAAAGAAATAGATAATACCAATCTATGATTCACACATGTTCACAGTTTAATGAAATGAATAGTGTTTTATGAATGCATTTTAAAAGATTATTTTGATTTTTTCCAGGAAAGAGTGGTTCGAGGGAGTATCGAACCCCTCCAGCTGTGGCTCCACCTCAAGTCCCATCTCACTATGCGCCTAATTTCCCATTAGGCCATCCTCATCACACTTCTACCAATTCTGGTGCACGACGCGGCCCAGGCTATTCAACATTGCCTATTGCTCATCCCCAGGTTAGAATATGTGAATCAATTCCAATGCAATTTGTATTATTGATTATTATAGATCAGTATATTAGTACTAGGCGGCAGTGAGACTTATCAACATTCACTCAATGAACTTGATGGGCAAAATGCAAGGTAGAGAGTGCTCGCATGTGCTTTATTGTATTGTGTTATAGACAAACCAATACATATTGCTTTTTATTTTGGATCATTATCATCATTGTTGGGTTGACCATTTACGGCAGGCTTTAGTCTTTATGTTTTAGATATAGCGGTAATGAAGATATCCAAAAATAATACAAAATGTTTTTTGTGTCTTTAAACCTATTTATCATATATATTTATTAATGAAATTAAATTTAATACTTTCATTGTATCTTTATATTTGAATATGATGTGCAAATTATAAACTCTGTGACTATAGGACAGATATTTTCTAATATAAGTTTTGCAATCTTTTCAACCAAACAATGGAAAGAATTTGATTGCTGAAATTTGTAATGTTCCATAAAAAAAACAAAAGTGGCAACCACACACTTAAATATGACCATGTAGTAATACTGATTCAATACCTCCTCTTTGTGTATAGAACTTTGGTGAAGATCCAACATTCTGACCTGTATATATGCTCAGATCGAAAAAGAACTTTTTGCAACATGAGTCTTTGATTTGAGTTCATTTTACAATCTGTAGAAGCACATTGCTGTAATGATGTCAGTTTTTTTTATTTTGTTGCTAATTGTGTTTAGTTCCTTATCAGAAATCTAATGTCCACTGAGTAATCTCAGAGGAAGCTGCTATTTTTTTTTTATATAATAATTTGTTTTTAATTGCAAAGGTTGGGACTGTGCATCCTACGCAGCATTCTATATCATCATCTTATAACCAGCAAGACCTTCATTCCAGTATGCCACGTAAGAACTTAAAGTATACTTAATCATTTATGCTCCAAATGTAGTGGATTTGAAGTTTAACACAATGAAAGTTCTGTTGTTAAAGCTATTGTGAAAGTTTGTCCTAAAAAAACTGGTTCAATTCAATTGTTCAACTCATTCTTTTTAGGGGGGGTTATGCAACATATTCTTTATATGACATGTGTATTTAAGACATTTTTGACTCACAAATTTTATTTTACGAGCTTTAATTTTGATGATTCAAATAACTAATGTTAATTTAGTACTTGGAGTTGGGTACACAGAAAGTAATTCTTGTCTGATTGTATTTTCAGCTCCTCCATCTCCATTGATTGGCTCCGACGGTCAGGAACATGGACAGCATCCACTGCACTCAGGACATGGGACTGTAAGTGTGCTATTATGTAAAAAAAACTTTTTTTATAATATTCAAAAGAAGTACATTGTGTGATACAGTTGTAGACATGTATATTTTTTTCTTAAAGTATTTATTCGATTCCTCGAAGACAAATCTGTAGTTTTTGAGTGTAAAAATTCACAGTGACTTAATTCTCCTGGAATCAATGTCAATAGTGACCATGTAATTAATATTCTTCCTAAATTGATTTTTTTATATTTTTGTATTTAAATAACCAAAATATATTAATCAACCAAATTCAATAAATACAACACGGCGAAAAAATGGCAATGTACTTTAGTCCAAGTTGTGTCCAAAAGCATTAGTGTTAATGGTGTTTAAAAAAACCTTACAACACATTGGATCTTAAAAAAATGTGGTGTATTGAGAGCGCTTGGCTAACCGTCCGTAATAGTCCGGTCCTTGCAAAGTAACAAGCAGTTTTAATTTAAAAAAAATGTATAAAGATATACCTCCATAGGAGGTCATACACTCAGCACTGGGAGTGAGTATGTTTAAAATAAATAAAATTCTTATTAGAAAAATAAAAGTGGTATATACGTATTTCCATATGAATTGTATTGATATTTGTCTATTATTTATGATTTGTGCAATGAATTATTTAAGAGTACACACTTTTAAAAACGTGAAATGTAAATTATGGTATGAAATATTTATTCCATTTGGAATGAAAGTCTGTATAAAATTATGATTATTAACTTATTGCAATTCAACAAGTGGAGTTGATTGTCTATGGTCAAAATTTCAATGTAGTGTTGATAATGAATATCTACAAAGTAACTGAATGGATCTAATTAATTAAAATTTTTGCAATGTTATCCTTCCCATTTAATAATTTATGTGATTGTTTATGCAGAGATTGTCTGCGACAAGTGGTCGTGGGGGCTCTGTGTCTCCACCACTGCCACCTCCCCCCCCTCCTGATGAAGATGAGCATGCTGCATTTGGCCGACCTCGTCAAGCTCATTTACTGCAGGTAACTATTGCACTACTAATGCACTTATATTGATTTCACAAGGTCCTAAAAACAGAATTTTTGTTTTAATCGATTTATCAATTCTGCTTTATTGCAATTGTTCATAACATGATCATATTTGGTGTGTTGATAGCATCATATTACATTACATCTAAAGTATTTGGCACATCTGGCATAGATAATATGTAACATGTTTTTTCTGTAGCCATGTCCACTCATGTTGAGTTAGTTTATGGACTCCAAATGTAGTTTATCGCACAATTTACAAGAGTTAGGATAGAAGGATAGTGCTAATACAAGTCTTACAATTCGCTAGGATATTGGTCTCTTTGACTTGATCATGCTGCACAGGCTGCTAAATTTGTCATTTTTTGCTCATTCAACAATTTCTGCTGTCTTAAACCATTATGTAGGTCTTGGCATCATTGACGATTTTGTTTTGAAGAATATCATCGAATATTTTACAATGAAAATACACAGGTATATAAGGTCACACGAATTAGAAAAACAATGTTAGTTGATTTTCATTTTAGCTAACACTCTGAATTGTTTTACTTGAATTACTCTTCAACATTAGAATTACTGCTGTTGAAGAAAAAAAATTAGCAGTCGTTTTGAATTTCATGTCAAATGATATCATTGTTGTGTATAAAAATTGTCATGATTACGACCACTTGGTCATGATAGTATGCTACGTGATCAATTTCCCAAAAAGCAGTTGCTTTTTGTGATGTCTCAAATAATATCTTCAAAGCAATGAACATTACTTTATCTTATAATTTCTTGTGTCAGCGAGTACATTGGACAAATCTAATATATTTCTTACAGGGAAGCCAAGGTGTCATGATTTCTCATTCTCAGCATTATCAGCCAGGGCAGGGATCCGTGGCCGGCATGATGCCAACGATCGTTCCTGATGAAGAGGATCTACCTGGTTGGGTACCAAAGAACTACATTGAAAAAGGTAAGTTTCTAATTGCTTTACTTCCTCCCGTGCCAGTAACCCTCAGTTCACTCATATGATAAATATAGCTATCAGCTGATAGATAGAGTGAGGCTTTCTGCATTTTTTAACTGACTTTATTTTTCTATATCTTGGGAGTAGTTTTTATTTTAAACCAACAAACAATTCTAAATATTCACTAATTATGGAATTTTTTACTTCTCTGTTGTCAATGCTTCCTTTGTCAATGTCAATTTATAGAATACATTTTCTTCTTCTAGTTGTGGCTATTTATGATTATTACGCTGACAAAGAAGACGAGCTATCCTTCCAGGAGAGCGCAGTTGTATATGTACTGAAGAAAAATGATGATGGCTGGTGGGAAGGTGTCATGGACGGCATTACAGGTCTTTTCCCAGGGAATTACGTCGAACCGTGTGTCTGAATGCCCTTACTTTAATTATTTTATTTCTACCAGGAATCATTTATGATTCAAAATGACTTATCATCATCTTTAAAATATAATTATTCACCGTAGTAAATTTTTTTCTAGAATACATAAAACGTACATTTAATTATTCTAAATAATATTTTATTACTGTGTAGACCTGAAAATAGTTTTTTAGTTATGTCAGTTCTTCCAACATGTATTTTTGAAGAATTAAAATCCTCTAGAATATTTCTAGATAACAATTTCGTATGAATATCTTAGATTTTTAGGCTCTCTAGGCTTATATCACTCAAAATTACTATTTTTAGGCTCTCTAGGCTTATATCACTCAAAATTACTTCCCCCAATCAATACGTACTGTTGGCTACAAATTGAGGTTAAAGTTTCCTTTTATACTTTAGAATCCTAAGGTATTCAACTGGAACTTTTTATCCCTTGTTTTGCTCTTGTAAGAATTAGTTACTTCTTCAATATTTGAGGATATTAACACTTTATTTTTTCTGCTTTATTCATGAGAAAATGACGTCAAAATTATTACACAACTATATTTTAAGTTAAAGAAAATTGTGTTATATTCGGGTTAGTTCAGTATAAATAGATTTTAAGCTAACATTAGGCCAGTGGCTTGATTAAGATTGAAAACTTTGGTTATGCTGGTAGTGTTGTATCATATGAACAGAATTGCGTAACTATCATGCATAGGTAGCCGGAAAAATTAACAACAGTGTAAAGAATGCGACTTTTCGGAAATATCTGTTAACAGAGCCGTTTATTGGCCTAAGACTGTGTTCTAATACTCAATACATTAAAAAAAAGTTTCGTATTATGAACTTTATATGAGAACTAGCGACCTTAATGATTTTATAATGGTCGTGGAAATATAGTATCCCCTCCTGCTGCTGACATGATGAAGTATCTGGATACACTTTGCCTAATTGAATGTGGAATGTTTTTGTATTGTAATCAAATATTGTTATATACATTACACAAATGCTGTTAATTTATTGTATATCTATGAAAGCATTTATTATAATAATATCATAACAAATAATTTTAATTATTCTTTCGAATTATACACAAAAATATTTCTAATTTATAAATTGTGGATGTAATCAAAACTTATAGGCATTTTTAGTTTTTTTTATTAATGTTTTATTTTTCAAAAATCACAAAATTTCGAGTATTTCAATATTTAATTTGTCCATAACAACAGTATTTAATAAATTAAAATATTGGTTACTTAAGCAAATACTCCAGTAAAACTGCATAACAACAACCCGATGAAAAAGGGCAGAAATATAATGTATAGATATCGAAAAGTAATCTCTTTTCGTGTCAACATTTTTAAAAAAATCACTGATAATATTTTTGACTTCTTGAAGTGTTATACTTTGATGTTGGAGTGTTTGCTTTTATTTGACTATTTTAGATTTCATTTAGCATTTGTTTGATGTCAAAGCATAACAAAATATAATTGTGGAAAGGGGCGTCAGAAAAACTATGCTGCATATTTATTTCACTGAAAAATTTGCTTTTATTGCTGGTTCACAGAATATTAATTAGTTTTAGTGAAAAATGTGTATTTACAGACTATAAATTATACCTTAATATTAATCAAATATACAGTGCAAGTTAAATTATTATTATGCTTGCATTTCTTTTGTAATAATATTAATAATAACATTTGTATTTAAAACATGGAATAAAGTTCTATTATTTTCAATTTGTCTTATTTTTTTCTCAACAGGATTATTCGAATACAATAAATATCTGGACTTGAAATAAATAACTGACGTGATAGTTCACTTAAAAAAATTATATACATGTACATAATTCATAGAATATAGTGCATTTTCTAATCCTTTATTTAAGTGGTCCTCTTTATTTAAACTTTTTTGCTTGGAGGCCCGTCTATGTATCATGTTAGCATCTAGTTGACCGTTGCGTCCATCAACACAGAAAACGTGTTATAAATTCATCACAATACAGCTTTAAATATTTATAGTTTAAACCCGCTTACCGAACCAAAGATTTAAACGAGTATTACTTTTTTTACAAATACGTCATGAAGTACATATAAGCTTAACAAAACTTTCTAAAAGGCATTGCATAGATGATTTATTTGTTTAAACTAACCAACAGTAAAATAACCTTAAATACTTTTCTAATCAAAATTATATTTATTATAAGATAACAAGATAAAGCAATGTCTTAAATTATTTATGTAAAATCAACATTTTACTAATTATTATGGCTCAAAAATCGTCTTGAGCAAATCAAATAACTAGGAATGGAAAGAGTTATTAGATTTTTAATAATTCTTATTTTTAATAACACTCAAATAAACAAATTCTGAAAGTTTTTCTAATGATTTACAAAACATATCTGTGCCAGATTTCAGTCATTTTCAGATAAGGGTATTTAGAATAATATTTTCGATTTTACACAATTTATTAAACGATGCAATCAATAAATTCTAACAAAATTCATTGCGCACCCTTAATTATTATGAAATGAGCTTATTATAAAACATCAGTTAATTTTACATACTGTACAATTTGTTACTAACTGCCCCAGATGGATATTTAGAATTATAGAGAGATCTGAAATTAGCTATAATTTCATAAAAATTCTCACTGGTCATTGATTTTACTGCCACATTTCGCTCCCCAAAAGAATAGCTATTAACCAACACAACGTTTTATTTGTGCAGAGGAAAGTGTTGCCGCAGTGTAATGAGAGTGTGTGAAATTGATAAAACGATGAAAATTGTGAATTATCTCTGTCGTGGCACGAAGGATTGTCATCGTATGATATCTCTGAGTAAAATCATATTTAATAATTTTAATTTGATCGTTTTCTATCACAATGTCATGGTTGTCTTATTATTATAACCTACCGCTCTTTGAATCCTTATTATTTTATATTTTTATTTATAAAGACACAGAGTAATACAACATTTATGTAAACGTGATAAATGAATAAGGAGAAAAGCTTTTTTATTAAAAGTAGGAATAGTGTAAATATTTATACTAAATACTTTCCTTTATTTTCAATATTATTTTACAAGTAAATAATCATTTAGTATGAGGCAGTATCTAATATGAGTATTACCTACATTTTTATCAAAAATTCATGTTATTCTAACGTAATGCAAATGATATGTTAATATATATTATGAATAATATGAGACAGAACCGAAGTAGAGAGGCGTGCCATGCCTAAGGAGCAGATTCTTGGAAATGAACCAATTCCGAAAGAATTGATTTCACATTTATAACTCTATTAGTAACAGCCTTATGCCTAAATTTTGCCCCAGGCATGTTGAAGTTTCCTTTTCATGTTCTGTTTATTAACACTGAGTTGATCTTCGACTTTGCAAGCTATTCCCACTGACCAAACACTGAACGATTTATTCCTTTGGTCAAATCGAATGTTTGTTTCAATCTTAATCTGTGAACAAAGTGAGCCATTGCTATGTTTAAAATTATATATATCAGGCAAATCTTTTTAAAACACCCAAAGGAAGCTGTAAAAACATTTCTATTAGCAATTTTAAAATAAATCTATGATAGTGGATTCTTTTGAATGTGAGGATTTTCTTTCCATGGAGATAGAAAGAACAAACATTAACAATTAAATGAATATTAAGAATTTTATGTAAAGATATATATATATAAATATGTGGCACCATGCAATTTTTTCACAAAATCAAGATTGAACAATATCAGTGTAGAAAATGTTTGTCTAAATGTGGTTTTGTCCTACATATAGGCACAAAATTAGTAAAATTTTCTGAAAATCACATTTTTTCTGTTAACTGCGATACATTTTAATTTATGTTCTAATAGGTAAGCATTTAGTAAAATATAATGAAAGTCAATCATCGTATCTCTCACTTAATGCTGTTCTTATTTCGCTACAGATTATAGATTCATTTGTGAATTTATAAAGCGAGGATTATGTACAGTTATATCCTTCTTCATGAGAATATTGAATAGAATACTATTTTTTTACATTTCATCAGAATCACACATGTTTGGATTTTCAAAAAGTTTACATAAGCAAATTAATCAATAAGGCTTAAAGTTTATTTGAATCCAAAATAAAATAAATGATCTCGTGTACAATAGAGCTATAACAAGTTAAATGAAGCATTGAATTCGACATTGCTCCTCTAGTTGAATGGACAAATGAGCAATAGTATAGATTCAGAACAACACATTTGCTGATTAAAATTTCAGATGCAAAGCAATATTACAAGTGACAAAATTTTGGTGATTGATTTAATGTAAGTATTAATTTACTTAAGAACTATATAAGAAAAGAATGAATAATTGGATCACGATATGGTACTATACAGAGTAGGCATCGATTTTATAAAATCAAAACTAATAGTGTGAAAGCTAAGGTGTTTCATAGTTATGGTTGACATTTGGCAAATGTGCTTTAAGTCAAGCTTAAATGAAGCTGGATTAAAAAAATGTTTATATTTTTATCATTAAGTGAAAGCTTTTCTATTATATATGTCATGTACAACACATTTTGTTTTGGATATGATATTTGATCTATCAAATTATATCGCAGTCCACTTCAAGTAACAAAATAATATGATCGTTGAAAAATAAATACAATTTCAATTTTAAATATGTCATTTTGTTTCTTAGAACATATATATTAAGCAATAAGATTCATTATTTGATAGTGTCAAAAAGAAGTCATAATGCTTCCAATGTTTTTGATGATGATGTGTTCATTTTTTTAATGTATTTTTTATCTTATGATAAAATCAATGACTACAAAGCGAGCGGTCAGAATAAAATATTAAAGAAATTTTTGACACTCCCTTATTATTGTTATCATTATCAGTGATTATTCATTCGACAGATCTTTACTTATAAAAAATATTAAGGCAAAAGTACATTTAAAAAATACTGATCTTTTAAAGTGTCACTTGTGTTTATGTTTGCATGTAATCAATTCAATTCTTAATTAAATGTAACACATAGTGTTTGTATTTAATCACAATATTTGATGGTGTTATATAAGTTCTATACTAACATTCATTTTTTTTTATTGATAGGTAAGTAACATTGTTGAAAACGAATATCCCAGAAGGAATTTTTGTGGTTTGAAGGATTCCATTTACTTTACGTTAATTTTTAAATTACTTGTATTTGTCTTATCTGCTACCTTCAAAAAAAATCTTTGGTCCAAGGCTTTAAAAAGCAATAAAGGCGATGTGATTCAAAATAGTGCTAATAGAAATATATATTTACACAATCGTTTATTATTACATGTAATATGTTAATTAAGCAATGCATTTTCGATAACTTCACTATCAGTTTGATTAGAGCACGCAAAAGAATTTTTTATAGCCAGTAATGATTGCTTTCGATGAAAATGTTAATCGGTAACTTTCTGATTTTCATCGGTGAAATCTTTATAAAAATTATAGATTTTTCCTCTTTACGAAATGATTTTTCTCCAAAGATACGTTAAATGTATCAACATTAGTCTTTCTCTTACGTAAAAATTGACAGAATTAATGTTACCTTTTCAAAGTCTTCTGTTATATACATTTCCATAAATAAATATATTCTTCAAGTATGAAATTGTTGTCACTCTACGACAGATTCATTTTCTGTCATTACACTAAAATTTCACTATAACGGACTAAAGTATTTGATTAAGCCATAAGTCAATTATATAAAAAAGATTATAGAAAAAATCTTATTGAAATGTCTCTGATTGGTGGATGTCAAATTGTTGAAACTAATCAAATATTAATCATGACCGTATCATTGGTGTCTCTCAGATTTATCAATGTATGTAAAAACAAAATTCAAAGATAAATCCGAAGTCCGTTATACTGAGATTTTTCTGTGTGTAAAGTTATTAAACCTTTGGATATTTAAAACAAATTGATAGAAAGGCTTTGTGCCAATCAACAATCTAAGAACATTTAAAATCCTTGAAATCTATATAACTGTCTTTGATATTTCAAAATATACTTTTATCTCTAATTCATTTATCAACACACTTCCTTTGTATATCAATTTCAAAACGGACCTTACTTTCACTATCATAATTTAAATATATAGAAAATTGATTAATTCTAATCACCTTTATATTACGAGACTTATAAAAGTGGCATTAAATGTTTTTGTTATTGGTTTTATTAATATTTTAATCAAAAATATTGAACAAACAAGACGGCAACACACGGGAAAAACAGTGCAAATGCACTCAAATTCAAGTGGAAAACCAGCTCTTAATAGGTAAAGTGCTCCACCCTCAAATAAAATATTTTCAAGTATCTTTCAATGTATTCGTTGGCTCACACTCAAGTTGGATGAGTGTGTATTAGCGATCTGTGATGCGCAACTACCTGACTATTGTAAAACTTTAAGCCTGTATTTTTGTAGACACATTAATCTGGCACTGAATTCCCTTTATAAAAGCAAATAGCATACTCTTCATCAGAATATTTACAAGGTGGTTTTTTTCAAACACAAATATAGATTGTAATCAATACATAAAATATATTTTAAACAATTCATTTACAGCATAAATTTTTAGCATCACAGGATTGAAGTAATCAATAATGAATATAATATTTAAGGATGGAGCGTTATTATATTTCATTTTAAATAAGTATCCGCAGAATTCATAAGAGGTGAGCGATAACTCATTTCAATGTCACCATTATTTTTTTATTAAGCAATTGGGTTCTATTCAGGCATCTATGAATATAGAAATAAGCTACCGCTCATTTCTGTTGAATAACTTATAAAAATCACAATTTTTGGGAATATTTGCTAAACCGTTTATGCAATTATTAAAAAAAAACAACAACAATTGAGTAAAGAGTTATGTGGGCGCAGGCAGGCTGCCAAGTTTCAAAATGAAGGTATGTGCTAAACACCATCTGCTACATTATCAGCATAACATTTTAGAGCTGCTAATAAATATTTTACTTGTTTGTGTGTTGTTTAATTATTTTAATATTAAATAATAATAAAATAAATATTCTAAAATACTTTTTCTTCAATAATAATATTGTTAAAAATCAAAATGGTTGAATGGGCGCCATTTTGGATATTCAGATTTTTTTGTCAAATATTTTGAATGTTAAGTCATACTATTATTGTTTCTGTAGGATCTCGATAACTAAAATAAATGATTTTCAATATCATAAAATTGAATCTTATAATTTTTATATTCTACACTCAATTTTCATTTGAATCATAGCTATGTACTTATAATATACATTAAAATTATATAATATACACTAAAAAGCTATTATAATTTATTGTAGTTTCTTTTAGATGCTAGTAAATGAAACATTTGACATCACGCCTGCAAAAATTGAAAGAGATGATGTGTTTGGCCTTGCTGTGGGAAAAACGTACTTCTAAGTGATTGAATAATGTTTTAAGCATTATGTTACTGTATTCGAATGCAGATGTAATATATTAGTAGTCGCTGCTAATGTTTTGTGTACATTATTATTTTAAAATAGGAAAGCCTGGCAACCTGAAGCCTCCCACTCACTCCGCTGAGCTTAAAATATTTTGTATCACTTTGCACTATTTATTTACATTAGATATTTAATAAATATTTGATCTACAGTTATAGTAGTAATAAGTGTGTAAGTATATAATATTTTTTTTGACGGATAAAGGCGATTAAACGAGACTATGACAGTTTGAAAGGCATTCTTCGTATTTATTTTTGGGATTGGATGACAGAATGTCACATCGCGGGTCGACTGAAGGACGGGTAACACTATTTTTTCACACACAGTGTTCTAACAAATATTTTACAGAAGTCCCGTTCGAGTAAAGCTTGAGTCATAGAACGTTTCTGTTACCCGTACTGTTCTGTTCACCCCATCTCTGCAGGAGATTGATGCACTTCACTGTGTGGCCACATTTTAAATAGTTCTTTTTCAAATCTTAGTCGCTTATTCATTATGATTAACTTAAATTATTCGCGTCGAACAGCTGTACAACAGTAATTAATTACGGGTCGAGTAAGTATTTTATCCACTATAAAGGGTAATTAAGAGAAACCTTTATAGTGGATAAAAAAAAAAATCAGAAAGATAAAATAGGCTGTGGGGAAAGTGATGCGGGCGATTACGTCGATGGTCTTGGCAACTCTGATCGGATGAGGCGGCTCTTTCTTGCGAACTTGTACGAAACACGTCTGTAAATAAAATAAAGAAATTCATTAGCTTAATAATATAACTTCTAAAAAGCACCACCAAAATTTTATGAAAGAAGTCACTGCGACATCTAACCGGTTTTAAGATTGTTTTATTGTAATAAATATTTTAATTGTACCCTTGCTCGAAATATATTATTTCATTCACTTTTTATTCCACAGTAGTTTATGAATATTAGAATCATTGAGCTATTACATAATTTTAATTAACATGAGAAATGGAGTAGGTGGCCGTAAAGATAAATATCATAATCATAACAAATCTAGTCCCAAATTGTAAAAATTAAGATACCATGTTTCCAAAAATCCAGGCACCCTTAATTAATTGTGACATATAGGTGATCGATTTCTGTAAAATGAGAATGCTCACACACGTCATTCAGTGTGGAAATGGACAGCAAATTTTTTATTGCCCACAATACATGTTTACCTGATCCGGTTCCATTAAATATTTTTCTGCCTTGATGGATATAAATTAGAACTGAAAAGAAAAACTTTTAGCAGATGCGGAAAAGGTTAAACAGAAAAAAAGAAAACAAATTTTAATGCTGTATAGTTTTTGAAAAAATCCATCTTCTCTTGTGTGTTTATTGTCATATAAATATATTGATATGTTAAGTTAAATGTGTATATTAAACTCAATTAAAAATGTCCTGTGAGGGTTTTCTTTGCATAAAGGGGAGTCATTAATGGTCAGTTACCAATATAATAGATAAACAATTGACTATGCTTAATAATCATCAATTTGTTTCCTTGTCACTGTTGCTCTGATTCGACCAGTTATTTTGTCTGCTTGTTTTTTGTTATCTCAATGAAATTTTGTAAATTGAAAGACAACATTACTTAAAAATGACATAATTATTTCCAAAATACTTAGTTTAACTGGAATTATGTTACATACTACTTTGGTATCATGCTATTGTCAGAGGTACAGAAGTATAACTAGATTACATTATTCCTGTGAAACTAAACACTAGCTATTTTACTTAAGCATCATGAACTTCTACTATTCTAATATAATTCATTAGTGATGTATCCAATGTCGAAAGCCTTATCATTTTTATAATGAACCAATCCATAAGAGTGTGCAATGGTTCACACTAATTGAACATATCAGTAGTATATTTATAATTGGGGACAAGTATAAATGAATACAGTTAGGGCGACAGGGTAGAACACAAAATTAAAAATATATACAATATTCTAATGTTCAACTGTAATATGGAATTCCACCTTGGAAGCACTGAACTCTTTCAACTGGGTTGGTCAACATGACAGTTGGTAAACTGTAGTATGGAAGAAAACATCTTTCTTTTCTACATATATATTTTGTTGATTTAAGTATATTCTTACTACGTGCTTTGTGAAATGTATTTCTTATGAAGTGAACTAAACTCTAAATGAAAATTGTATAGATTATTTCAACAAAAAGTTTATGGATATTAAACTTTTAAATACATCAAAAATACAAAATTAAATCATTGTCGATGGTAAGCACTAATGTTGCTATTGTTATATTAATTGTCTAGTTGATATTAATGGTTGTGGCAAAGGTCAAAAATGTACTTTTTCTTAATGATTGAAAGTGATACTATTTCACAAAACATTTAATGCTATGGAAATATTATTTTTATTTTTAGTTATGTTTTAGTCGGTTAAGAATCAAAAATATTATTAGAGGTGTTTTCCCTCTGTTTATTGTTATAGTGTTAACCTCTGTAGCACAGCCATTGTTCGCAGAGTGAGTGCAAGGTGAGTTGAGCCCAGCGCAGTTGGTGCAAGTCACAATTTCGTTCGGACCGATGGAATCCCCCTTTTTGTCTCCCTGTGTGAAACAAACAAAAAAACGATATCAAATTCAGCAGACGAATGAAAAAATAAAAATATATATTGTTTACATACTACAATGATCGTTAGCCCGCTAGTTCACAGCAATCATATCCCTTTTCGAAATCCTTATTTAACAGCATTAAGTAAAATAATCGTATGTACAATATTATTGTGCAGATGTGAGCTATGAAGACACGATGAAAACGCAATCAGAGCGCGTTTTTATGGCATCTGCACATATTTGTTCATACCAACATCTTCAGACATTGCGCTTTGATCATCATTAGCACCGAAATGCATTAATAGCATATTACTGTTGAATAAGGGGAGAAGGCATTTTAGAAAAAAGAGCTGAACAATTGCTGAGCGTTTTTGAAATATTCATCGTTTCCAGAGCCAACACTACAAACTTAAACAGTATATGTGTCGATTTTCTACTACATATTTCAAAAAACATCTCAGCGAGTCTTTGACGAATCCCCAAAAGAAAATGTAGCAATGAAATGTTGTCGTATGAAATAACGGTGTGAAGGAATCTTTGTTTCATTGAAATTCCACCCTATTCTCTTTAAAAGCAAAGCTCTGAATTTACCCTACGTTTTCTCTTCCCTCTCTTTTTTTACAATCACCAATAATTTTAAAAGCCAGGGCTTCGAAAGGCACTTTCTAGCATTAAAACCTTCTATTTTATGATCTAGCATATATATCATAAACAGTAACAAAAAACACACTTTTTGTATAGTATTGAGAAAAATATTAAAAACTTGCTTGTAGTGCAATTTAACAATTAACTCCATTTCATTAGTAATTTTGTACTTACTTATTAAGTATTTATGTTTATTAATTTCAACTAAATCCCAAATATTCTAAAATTGTTAATTTCTACCAAATATATCAAACGTTTAATGATTTGCGGCATGTCTCTATGAGCATTTTCTGATAAAAAATATAGTTACTCATGTTAGTTGTTATGGTAATGACAGTTTTGAAACATTATTTTTAGGTTTAGTTTAAAAACTTTTTCTTCTGTAGAATGAAAACTTTCATGTTTGATGGATATATATTGAAGGATAAAATAGAAACGATATTATATTTTATCAAATCAAATCCATATAAATATTCCAGTAAAGTAACAAGTGCAAGTGTAAAAAAACCACTTCGACTGACAAATTGATATATATCTGCATTTTCTTTTGAATCATTAATTCCTACGGCAAAAGCTTACATTTATCAACGCCTAATACACAGTTTAAAAAATTATAAGGTTTGGTAACATCAATTATACGATGAATTATTATTGCCTACATATTACGAAGCATGTTTTTTTATCGATTTCAACTAAAATGACAAATGGGATAAATAAAATTTAATAATTTTAAGGAATATATTTCGATGTTTCCTTATTGTGTTGACCACAAAAGCAGAACCTATAAAAATATAAATTAAATATTGAAAATGATTCATTTTTTTGAGTGGCTTTGAGATGGTGAGAAGTATGGTGGGATTGATTATCTGATGAAAAGATACCGCTTCGAAGCCCCGAAACTAACCAAAACCAATAGCATTCTATCATACAAAAAGAAAATAAACTATAGAAGCTCTAAAAGGGCGAGATGCTGTGTGTTGAGAGATACAGAGTAAGAGACTTAGAGATGATAGCTGCAGGGGAGGAATGATGGCTGAAGCGGTGGGGGTGATGGTGAGACTGAGGATTAAGTGCCGCCAAGTAGCTTACCAAGGGGCTGGCCAGTATTATGCCTATCCTGCTCAGCACAGCAGGCAGACGCTGCAAATATCACATCACATACATTTCACTCCACGTTCTCGGACGTCCGTTTACATTTTTACAAAACATTTTAAGCACATTTTTACCAGTATTTTTCTGGTGGAAATAGCATAATACCTAACTACACACATAACTATAAAAATAGATCGACCTCTATAAGTTGTCCGCTTAGAGAGAGCGCTAGTGTCACAGGGGTAACGTTGTCTTATCACTTTACCTGTCATGACTACTGTGCAGTCTGCAACGTTATTGATTGGAATTTTTAATTGCGAGACTTGCTCTGTCTTTTTTCTCAGGAGTGTCTGACCGTTATAATAACTTCCCATACCTTATCACATGTATTTTTTCTAAAGTTAGTATTGCCTATCTTTTGACACTTTTGAGCTTGAGTTTGACAGCTACATGTACAAGATTAACCAGTTCTGATTTCTGCCGGCAGCCAAGATATATTGGTAGATCAATACCATTTCACTTGACCCTAGTTTCTCAACTGGTGGTCCGCGGAGATTTTTGGATGGTCTGCGATATGATATAATTTCGATAAACAATTGAATTTTATGTTGTATTTTATGGATTTTTAAACTATGTTTTTTCTTACTGTCTATTTTAATATACTTAAATATTGTTATATTTTTAATAAAAAATCAATTGTATAAATATTAATCATTTTTATTCCAATGTTGATGGTCCGCAAAATATTTTTAGATTTTTGGTGGTCTGCGGATGAAAAATGGTTGAGAAACTATGCACTAGACACTATCACAGCTGAATAAAACAAAATCCTCATACCGAAATGTCTATCAATAACATAACAATTCTAGAAAAAACATACATTATATATATATTCACGTTTTACCATTGTATTGGAGTGTTATGTTATATTGTATAATATAATATATTTAACAACAAAATAAAATTGAATAAAAACAATTAATCAACTATCGATGAGTAAATACATAACTGAGATGACATTATATTTATATTCTTGATTATTAATTTTGGTAACATTCTTACCAAACCAACGGTATGAATAAAACTTCACACTTATTTCAATATTAAAATCTGTAGTTTTATTTAAATTATTTTTTCAATGAATATTTTTGTCTTCGGCATAAGAAATCGTCATGTTATTGTAGAAACTCGATCATTCAAAGTCCTCATACGAAGATATTTTTAATAGGACACAATTAATAAAAAAAATCATAATAATTAATAATGGACACATTTTCAGACTACAATTAAATTAAACAATTTATTTTTTAATGTATTTATCAATAATATTTAATATCATGGTAATTAGATTGTTTCGATATTGTATACAATATTAGTCAGATTTCCCTGTGCGATGAAAGAATTAGTGCTTCATAGATATTTAGTATAATAATACACTACATTAGCCATGGTAGATTGTTTTTTAACTAAAATTTATTACACCATTTATAATATATATCTAGATGGAAATTTGAATATTCAGATTCAAAAATATCTAAACGTTATTTGCACTGTCCTTTTTTGATATTTAATCACAATATACAAGATTTTTTTAGACGCCACAGATCCTGTTATATTTAAAAATAGTGTATATAGAAAACGTTATTCACCAATTTTTCTGCAGTCTGTCGAATATCCATCTCTTCTTAATTCTATAAAACTCTACAAATTGTAATACTATCAACAAACAAACTAATAAAACCGTGCAAACTCACAAACTGATTAAAATTGGTGTCACTATTCTATACACAAACAAAATGGACGCTGCTATTCCATGGATTATGACAAGATGGAGGAATTTTTGTAATTGGAAAGTATTATATTATGTTCACTACAAAATGGTTGCAATATTTGCAATATGTGCTCGTTGAAATGGTAATGTATATTTCGAATATGACACAGGGGTAAATAATTAAGATATGATATGGACAAAAATTATTTATAGTTTGCTTCGTTTAAGCCGGTTTATGAATAACTATAAAGTAAACGTAACAATAAAGTTATTTTACTCGGAAAATTTTATAAATATATTTAAAAAAATGATGGTATTCTTTGACGCATATTTTAAATTTATAATCATTTAAACAGCGTATTTATTATAATAAAATACAATTAGTAAAACGTACTTATTTTATTTTATTTACATGATCAGACCGTATGTTGACCAGCTGGGTTTAAATTGATTCATTGAAAATTTTCACTCCCTGATCTTTTCATAAAATGTTGTGTTTTTTATTAATAAATACACAATTCCCTTCATTCAAATAAAATGTGAATGTGGACAACCGAGAATGACGTTTTATCTAAAGCTATTGTTGATCAAAAATAGTAAGTAAATATTAATCGCTTAAACAATTAGGATGGCAAAAAAACATTTTCATAAAACCGCCATTACGTGATCAAAGTTACATATTGAATATGGTTGCATACTTTGGAAAGTCAAATCAAAATACTGAATAATTAGTGTTTTTTAATTAAATCCATTATGCGACCTTTTAGGGCAGTTGGCAAATATAATATATTGTATATGCAAAAATGTTACTCACGTTCTTTCCGAAAATAAGTAGAATAGGAAAACGCCAAATTATCTTGGATCAAATTTAATCTAAGTAGGTATAAAATAATAAATATACAACGTCAAGTGTTTGTTTCTAGAATAAACCATAGAGAAAAATTGTACTAAAGTATTTATATATTAAAATAGCATTTTTTTTTTGATTCTAATTATTGATATTTTGAAAATAATCGATTTGCAAATTGATTTCCTACAAAATTTTATTGTTATACAGAATATTTTATTTATCGTTCAAAATTATTATCCGCCGTTAGTATTCTAATGTGCATTTATTTCACCTCCTTGTAAGTATAATATTTTATTCAAAATTATTTCGTAATAATATTGCCAATACTACGAGTATTCAAAAAATATCGTCAGAAATATGATACAATATTTTAGCTGCCTGCACGTAGCAGCGGCTGTAGAACGGGACGTGGCAGAAATAATTATTCATTTTAAAATATATTTTTTTATTTTGTATTTAGGCATTGGCCACTAAGAAAAAGTATTATTCATTAGGTTTCATAGGGTTTAAACCATTAATATTTGATGCCATTTTCCAAGTATTTTGTGACACTGCGCATTGAGCTTAAAAACTGGACACATTTGGCTTTTATTATGTTTCGTCCAGGGCTTTGGAGTCCGAGGACATGGCCTCCGAAATTGACGCACAATGCACTCGGCTTTTTCCTACCTTTCCTATTTATGTGCATTAAATTAAAAATCAACCAACCATTCGGGAAAATTTTTCATTGAGATATCATGTTCAATCGTCTGATCGCAAAAGTAGTCAGTCACTCGTTTGTTACGACTCCAATTCCAACTCCGGCCAAAACACCGCGATTCCACGACTCTGAATCCACATCTCTGGTTTCATCTCCACTTAATTTAATATTAATTTGTAGATGTGCTCCATTGTAAAATTCACTCCTCGTCGAAGGGAGGAAATGTTTTTATGATTTATACATCTATAATATTATGAAAAAGATAGAAAAACTACTTGCAATTTAGGTAAATATAAAACTAATAAGAAAAACAGTTTCTTTTAAACTACTCGGTAAAAAGAATCTTTTTAGATTACCATGCATCGGATATTCAAGACTCTACGACTAAAAACTCATTTTTAATTTTTAAATATTTGTAGAGTAGATATAAGAATAAAATGTAGCAGGCTTATATATGATTGATAATTTAAATAGATTAAAAATATCAATAGATATTGTACATTTATTAATTCAATCTAAAGGTATTATAATCATTCAGTACTATAGAGAGATTGTAATAATCATGAATATACAATGCTTACTGGCAATACTTAGTCACTTTTAAAAGTGATTAATATTTTTTTGTGATAATTATTTGCTGTGCGAATTGAATCACAATAATAAAAACAAATTGAACGATACATATTATGTAAAATAATGTTTTGATGATTAAGTGAAGGTTTTAATGTTTTATTTTTTCCATGATCCTTTTCATTTATCGTTGAGATTGTAATCCTTTAAAATTAATAGATCTGATGAAGGGAAGCTGAAATAGCTATCAACTATATATTTTATAAATTTTGTAGAACTATAGTACATTGGTATTTTTTGATTTAGAATTTTAGGTATAAATTGATGAATATGGAATAGAAGATAAAAGTTTTGTAGATGATTACAAGTGGAAATCAGATAATAGTAACGAACATCCCATTTATTATAGCTATTTTCCAAGTTTAAGTTTTTATTGAAATTCACATTACTTCATTTTACGTTTTGAAAAGAATATATACTTAGAAGTGCTGAAGAATAGACACTATATTGATGAGAAGAAAGGGATGAAAAAATTAAATACAGTTCTGTTGTCAGCATTGGAAACGGTGGGACAATAAACGTATTTAATAACACGAAAAAAGTTAGTATTTTTTTGTATAAATTGTGGTAATCGTGGTGTTCGATTTAATCAAATCAAACTGACATTGTTGTAACGGTAGTTATGGGAAGTGCAAATCACTAGTTTAAAAAAAAACCCTCCAGAAATCGACGAAAGCTCTATATGCGATACTGTATATTTAAAATGATGTTGTTTTATATACAGTGTAGCCCAAGCAAAAAAATCACTTTGAAGTGTTTTGTAGTAATCTTTGCATGTCTAGTTTTGCTTGGGTATTGATTATGCAATGCAAGCGTGCAAGCAAATTGTGACTGAGATTCTGTTGCAGCATTTTTGCTCATTAATTCAAGATATTTTTTCGTTTAAATTTATCATAGTACTAATTCAGCACGAACGCGTGGTACAATTATTGTATGCAATCAATTATTTATATTCTTATGATTGTTTTGAATACGCCAAGGCAGAACGTTTCAGTACGTATTTGATACCATATTTGCATACAGACGTTTTGAAATCGAATCAAATATTAGAAAAGAATAACTATGATACAATGTTAACAGAGTTAGTCGTATGAAAAGCATTTGAAAAATAATATAGTCTGATATATTTGAGCATGGCGTTAAGCATTTTTAACGTATGTAAATCCGAGAAAGCTTGAAACGTACATTACATAATTTATCATTAGTTTCATGAGGAAAAATTTCCATATGAATGCTAAATCGTAGTATTCATTTATTATTATAATTTACTTTACATGCTTAAATTGCAAACATGTTTTCATTATTTCTCATCGAAAAACATAAAATATTAAAACCGCAAAACATATTTCACGTTAATTTTACGACAGTGGCTCCAAAACTATGTTGGAATCATTTTATGCCGTAGAGAATTTACATATTTTGCTGTTCCTCATAGCTTCAAGGATGCTTTTACGTCTGATAGTAGTAAAAGTATAACATTTTACTGTGAAAATATAGTTTGTTTGCAACAAATTAAGATTTTTCTTTGTTTTGATAACATTTATAGCGTACTTTGATAACTTCTTATATTCAATTGTATGTTAAATATCATTGAAAAATATTGTTCAAAATTTTTTACCCAGTGTCTACGAAATTTTTCGTGACATATGCTGCTTGATTTGCAAATAACGTATTTTTACGTATGCCGTTAACGTTGTGTTTAACCGCTTTTGTCAACACAGTTTTCCAATTTCGCAGTAATTCGTAATTGGAAAAATGCTTAAGTTGTTGAAATATTTCAATAATTAACGAAATATTTTGAAATGATCATGTTAAATAGTCAGAAGTGTATAATTTTATACCTCACTTTCACGTTTGTATGTCCTTATATATTAATTATGTGAATACTTTTATATCGTGCCTAAATATAATATATATCTTATTGTTCTCATAAGTAAATCTGCGAATAACACGGTGCTTTCTTCGATGCAAAAATAGATTTTATCAATCAATCTTCGATGACAATTCCATAAAATCAATAGAAAATTTACAGATGGCACAGTTGGTTTCTGACATGAGATTTTACTGTCACGATGCGAAAAAGTTGAGAGCCACTCTTTCACGGTATTCATAGTAATTTGATGTACCATCAACATTTTAGCGTCGCGGCGTGCTCCTGTCCCCAAGGGACACCCATCGGCTTATGTGATACGCATCAGCTCTAAACACACCAACAACAAATTTTTTATTCACTCCGGTATAAATATTCTTCTTCGAACGATCATCATACTGCCAGAAAATTTGTAAGTAGAAAGGTTGATGAGAAAGAACGTTTATTGTGTCATAGAAATGTTTCATTTTTATTTTTGCAGGGTGAACTATTTTTATAGCAGAGCCTTTCATGTAAAGTTCATTCAAGTGGCATTTTATTGACATATTAAATATACTGCTTCATTACTAAGCTTGGCGGGCAAGATGTACGACCCGTTTGAGAATTTAGTTTCATTCGATTATACTAATTGAATAAAAAAAAGATTTACTAACGGTAAATGCAGTTATTGATGGCGATTGATTGAAATATGATGGCGACTTTAATTTAAGTCGATTAAACTTTTAAATTTTCCAATGATTTCAATTTTTAATCAATTAACAATTAACCAAAAATACTTATTTTTGTCCAGTATATTGACTCTCAGATCTGCGCTAAAAGCTTGGTGGTCGTAAGTTTACATTTATAAAAATCATGATACGTCTTTCGACATATAAAATATTTAATAATGTAAATATTTTGTTTGATAGCCATGTAAATTATAACCATGTTAATCGAAAACAATTAAATAATATATCGAGGTAAAAGAGCTATTTCAGTATCTCTTATTTTTTAAGCAAAAAAGTCTTTGAATATTTATAACAGAAGATTAAAAAATTAATTAATCGTAGTTGAGACATAGTTGGTTTACTCTTTGATTATAATATGATTTTATATTATGTTTTCTACCTATTTTTTTGTATCTGGGTTTTGCTATCCCTTAACCCACTGACTGCTAATCTTTCAACTGTTAAGGCGACTGATTGCAGTGCGTTGAGAATTGACAATTTAAATCAAAAGAGAGCTAACAGTGACAAAACTTTGTTTCAAGATACTTTTGTAACGAAATTTTTCCTAATAAGCTTATAAGAACGGTTTACTCCAAGACTACTGAATTAGGTTTTTAAATATTCGGAGCTAGAATATTTTTTGTGTGACTCGAAAAAACGTGTCAAAATTGGCTGCCAATAAGTGCTGCACAACAAGCATATAAAATAAGATCAGTCTTGTCGACTTTCGATGTAGAGGGACACCGATTCTCTCTCTTTTATTTGAGTGATTAAAAGATAAAAAAGTTTCCTGCTTTTGCTACTCATGAAACAAATTGAACATAACGAATATTTATACTCTTGTACTGAAATCCATACAACGGTTTACGAAAATTTCCATAATGCGATAATACGAGCCCGTTAACATTCAAACGAAATAAATCAAGACGGAATACAATAATATTGCAAATATTCTTCAGTTATAAAACATAAAAAGTAGTTAATTTATAAGCTGAAGTCTTTTACTGTTAACTTCGAAGACTTTCCGTAATGCATATTGCAGAAATATGCACTCGATCGTTATGCTACTGATAAAATTATACAGAACCCCAGACGGGGCTCGGATCGGTGCTTTGGAGTCGTTCCTGTTAGCATAGTACTTCATATCCGGAAACGTGTGTTGAACTAGCGCTCTTAGCTAAGTTGCATTGCACTTTATTTTAATACCTTTCTGGCAAATACCAATTTCCCGTAAAGTCTTATGAACTATATTTCCCAAAGCTCTATTTTCATTAATTAATGTATTTTCCTGTTTATCTCAGTTTTTTATTGTAGTCTTAAACGTATTAAATACACTTAATAACTTTAATTTATATTTATTAGATAACATACAAATTTTCACAGGAGCTTTGTTGTAAATATATCCCGGAAGCGAATGATTCCAGGTAACGATATCCTGGATTTCTGTGCTCTTTGTCTGAAATATTGACACCTATACATTCTCAATATACTTAATACTGCTACCGGAACTCTTTAATTTTGTTATATAATATTTAAAAGCTATAAGCTTGTGTTATTAAATACCTCTTATTATCTAAAAACCAAACGGAAGCTCATTAGATAATTATAGTGGTAACCTTTTACAACAGAAATGAAAATTAAATTGATTTTCATACAACCATATTCATACGAAAGCCAATGGGTACATCGCTATTAGCTATAACCTGTAACGATGTTATGCTAATCCGATTTCAAAATCTTCAAGCTGTTAAATGTTTAAAATTAAGGTTGATAGTCGAGTCCTGTTTAATTATTCATGTAAATTGTTTTTCACTAAACGAATTTTTGGCGATTAAAATCTTCTTCAAAAGAGTTGAAAAATCTGCGCAATGCGGTGCTGTAATCTTGTGTTACATTTAGGAATGTCGAGAAAATATTGTTAAAGGCAAGTAATTCCAATATTTTATAACAATTTTATAATGTCAAATTGTTTGTTATTTTTGAGAATATATATATAGTATTAATAATACAAGTCGTTAACATAGCATTGTTAATTAGTTATTGCATTTTAAGGATAGAATATTACATTTATATATGCAGTAATATTTGTTTGTATAAGCATATAAAAACGGTTGTTTTAATATTAAAAACTAAAATCAAATTATTGAAGATTTATATATCATTAAGTTTAAATACATTGGCGTTTTATTGTTGGAATGTTTTACAATACTTATGGACCGACCTCTGTTTTTTTCCGATTTATATGGGTCATTCGATAGAGAAAAAGATTATCCTTACTTGAGTAACTGGATTTTCTCCTGGCCTATAGACGACATTGTGCAGTGGTCTCTTCCTACCGACATAGTTGACACAGACGAACTCCAGGAGTGATGCATAGATGAAGCACATGCAAACTCCATCCCAAACGTTCATCGCCGTCAGATTTGACACCACAGGAAGCGTCGACCGGAAACCATTCGATGTTGTGAAGAAATTAAGCATTGTAGTTACTCCTGTTTAACAAATTGAAGTCAAGTTATATATTTTTTAAATATCAAGATATTTTTGGCATTGGTAAATGTATGTGTACTGAAATATTTTATGTAAATGGAGTGCTTGTATGGGCCTCCCAAAATGAAGTGAGTCGCTGAGACGGTGTACGTAATTGAATGTTTTTTCACAATGAATTATTCTTTCACCATTAATTAAAAAAGTAAAATGGTTGTATTACTTCTAGGGCTGTAGAGTCGGAGCTGTAGTTGTGAATAATGAGCATTTCCAACCACTTTTTTGATGAGACGATTTTGAAAAATATCTTAGTGAACAAGAGAAAATAAATTGCCCTAGTTTGAGCTAAAATATATTAGAAGAATTAAGCTTCATTTCAAAATTAATTTTACAATGCATTGAAAGTAGTGGAAAAAACTGACCGATACTAAAATTTTAATGTTAAATTAGCAATAATAAATCTGATATAATAAATTATAAAAGATTCAGTATTGACCGTAACAGCTTTGCCGCCAACCCAAGTATCAGTAGAGCGGTTATTTTCCGCTCTTAAAATCTTTAATCCTGATTTGAGAGCTTTTACGAATACAGATTTAATAGAAACAATTCTATTTTAAAGAATAAATTTAAAATATTATGTAGAACTTGTGCTATTTTTATTTATGCTTTTATTGTCTATGATATGAAAAATATGGCTATTTGCTGGATTGGATGGTGGATCTTTAATTTAATATCCGTAATTAGGAAAAAAACGTGACAAAAATAAACTTTTTGGAGTCATTGTCAGAATTGTTTTTTTTAACAACTCCACAGCCGTGATTAACTTTTTCGTAATAAGCAAAATGGATATTTTTTTTAAATTTTGAGCGTGATTGAGCAGATGAAACAATCACACAAGTCAATGTAGCCAAGTTGTGTGTGTGATATTTTTATTTTATTTTGAAAGAGTGTTTTATAGAAAATATACAAAATATTGATAATGACTAAATATTTTGAGTATCAAAACTCAAAATTATGATTTATTTGTGATTACTTCTCCACGTATTTGAAGACAAATTTTTCGTGTGTTTATGAACATTGTCGTCATCCATAAGTTTTGAGTGTATTTGACCCTTGGGCGCACAGGTGAAGAAAAGTTAAAAATATGAAAAAAAAAATCTAAATTTTACCTTTTTTTGTGATAGGTTATCCATGTATCGATAAAATTATTGTTATTTACTCTTTAAACAATTTTAGAAAACCGCGTAATTTTATAACAACAAATACATGCTTTTAATGGATTCAGTGAGAGCTTTGTAGAAGTGAATTTTCAATATAAAGTAAAAATTGATAGCCAGGTTATTTGATTTGAGTCAAAGAGACAAAAAAAGTAAATATACGTATATTTTTTAATAATTATTTAATATTAATAAACATATGAATATCGCTTAAAAATTCCAACATAACGAAGTATTTTATAAATAATTTTTCCCTATCAATATTATAATTATTTCAAAAATGTTCTATGATTTAGTTCGTATCAGTTAATTTAAATAATTAATTATAATTATTTTACGTTCATTAACATAGTAGTTATAATAAATTCATATATCAATGTCCGACATCCAGCTGTTTTGGTGCAATTAAAATAATACGCATTTTCGCGTTGGTAGTAATTAATATTGAATCTAAGCGTTAATTTTCATTCCGTGAAAAAATTCGAGGCTATTAATTTTGCTGCAGTGATTTACTGTTAGTATGTGAATGAAGATTAATTATTATATAAAAAATACACTTATACTGATACTACTTTATTTCAGTGTCGCATTACACAACAAACGTGTGTCTTTGTTCATTTTTAAATAATGGTCAGCGTAAAATCACTATTGTCTATTTTCTTTAAAATAAAACATGATTTGAGTCGCACTAATTAGTAATTTCACAGTTATTGTAATGAATCGGTTTCATTTACGTAATCATTTTTACTGTTGATATATTCGCGATTAGCGAAAATTATTAAATATAATAAATACGATTTAAATTGCGTTTTTTAAATTAATGCCTCTCCTACAAGAATCGAGAGTTAGAGCATTAAAATTGATAACTATATTTTGTCGTAACAAAAGCTTTGACAAAAAATCAGATTTTTCAGACTGAAATTCCAATAATCATTATTAAATTAATATGTTAGGAAATTAAATTTAAAATCTTGAAAATGGTGGGCATTAATGTCATTTATCTTTCAAAATTTATCGTAAAAACAATTGTTATTAAATTAAATTTTAATGGTTTGAATATAAATATTTGATGCACCAGTTGTTGTTTAATTGTAAATATTGCACTATAGACAGTATTTTTCCTATCAATTATTATTACATATTTTTTATTGAGATTTGATAAAAATATTTGCGCAAATGATTTTTCTTTTGTAATATTAGAAGCTTTAGTTTATGTGGAAGACAGCTTTCTAACTCACTGTACAATTAAATAAAATAAACTTTAGTACGTCAATGAAAGCTCTTTGTCCCTGGCCTATTTAACAAGCGTGTTCGTGATAAATTTACATATTATTATTATAATGCATTCGACACGTATTTATTTTTATTCCAATGCCTCTTTTTCAAAACGCGAATTATAAAGTAAATAAGCAAATGGACAATCGATAGCTACACAAATTAACGTCACGTGAAACCTGAAATAACATAAAACTTTTGAATTGAAGGTGAAATTGGCAACAAAAGTATTTTTTACACGACATTGAGAACAGTGGCGTAGCTGCGATCGGACCTTATTATTTGTTTTTTAGTAGGCCTTTTCAATTTACCCAGCAGTCAACTTATTATTTAATGGCTTCGTTCAATGTGTTTAAAAAAATAGGGTTTCCACGTTCGTTCGATAATTTAAGTTTAATATAATACAATAAATGAAAGTTGTTTCTTATCTGAGTTATTTAAGACGCTTTCATATGAAAATTTAAGTCAATCATTTGTATAGTAAAGATGCAAGTTGTTTTATTGGTAAGTTTTTAATAATGTTCTCAAATTATTTATTATTTCTAAATAAATAAATTTGTCAGTAAAATATATAGATTATTGTATTTTGTATAGCAGGTGTTTGACAACTTGTTATGTCTTGATTTAAATAACTAATTTTTATAAATGTTCAATTAGACAATAATTTGATGTCCAATAAATTAAGTTAAACTTGTCAGTTACATTATACTGATATCATATTTTGTTTTTTAAGTCATGTCTGCTCTCAATGTAGAGCATATGGCTTTTTAGTAGAGGTATCTTAGTAGAAATGTTTTCTACAAGAACTGCTTGATAATCATAAATGCATGCCGACCACTACTAGCCACGTCCTTAAATCTGGAATTAATAGTCGTTTTCTATTTCGTTCATTGGCGAGCTAATCGTTCTCCCCATGTACCGGGTGGGATGGAATTTAAACATCAAAAAGCACCCATAATTTCTAGCAAAATCTAAAAAATATCAAGTTCTCGAGGGTACTAAACCACCCACCTGCACCCACCAGCACCTGCTACGCACACACATTTGTCATGTAGGGTATATTCTACAGTGTAACAACGTTGTGTGTGTTCTAAAATGTTTGCGATAAATCGATAGACAAAAAACACTGCTCGTACCGGAACACAAATCTGTGATATTCGTCATGGAAGCTAATGACGCCAGCCACGTCGCTACGGACCCACTGATAATTATTTCATTTAAAAAAATTGTCTACAGTAAAGCAATATTTTTGCTATTCAACATTGGAAACTATTCAATGTCTATCTACAATAAAATATAGCAGCTATCAATAATCAATTCATTGTATTGATAAATTATATTAAAAGCTTTGTAGCATACAGCACACGGAAAACATTATATGAAAAAATCTTACGACTGTAACAATAAAGGTTTACAAGGATTCAATAGTACTAAATGTAGCACATATAAAATCATTTGAGTTTTTCATGTCTGAATGTTTTACAAAGTGCTTCCTTTTTGACAGTAACTTTTTAAGCCCTGTTGAAAAACTGACACATTAAGCCAGTGTTATTTTGTTTCTTACAGATGCAGCATTACATAGGCACGTCTCGAAAAACCTGTCAACAATAACATGTTAAAACTTGACAGTAATCTACTGCTTTTGACAAGCATTCATTTAAGTGAGGGCCGCGTTATGTACGCATCAGGGCCCGAAAAATCATTGGTACCTACGCCAATGTTTACCGAGCCAAAATATATTTTCATTTCATTAAACATGTGCATCATATATCAATTTAAATTTTAGTTTATTTCTATTTTGTACGTTTCAATAACAGATATCAATGTAAATAACGAATTATTATTTCAGAAATTAATAGACAAATACGTCGATTTTTTTTTAAATATTGGTAATAAATGCTACGCGTGACAGTAAACTGTTTTTTTTATGTTGTTTATTTCTAGATATTAATTTAAATACGTTTAAGAATTAAGAAACATGAAAATGTATAAAATAAAATAATTTTGAACGACAAAAAACAAACAGATGATAGAATGTACGCGATGTATTTTGTAGATGTAGACAGATCTCTTTGAAGATTTTAGTTTTTACTACGTATGAGGTATTAATACTATACTCCGCAAATTTTGTCACTTTGTAAAGCAATGTGAATACAATTGGTTTCGGTGTTTACTCCGTAGTCAAACAAACGTTTGCACATTACATTTGGCTTACTAATCATAAATCTAATAAGGGTGATAATATTTTAATTAGCTGGCGTGTTATATCGTAGCAACCTACTGACGAATTATAAAAGCACACAAATGTTAAAATACTTAAGGACATGATAAAGTGTTTGCGATATACAAAATAGTAGTAGGGAAATTTGAGGTGTTTTTTTTGTGCATTCTTAATGCAATTGGCATATATAATTAAATCAACGTATACTTAAAACAAAAAGTTTTACTTAGCCTTTTCACAAAATATTATACAATATAAGCCGTCAGGTGTAACATAATTAAAATAAGTGAAAACAATACTTATCAAGTGTTTATTGTATTAAGAAGAGTTTTGATAATTTTGGATCAGTTTTATAGGTATTTATTATTATATACACCAAGATACCCACTTAAAAAAATATGTATCCATCTGACTGCCTTATCTGCCTTGTTTAGAATATTTTTTGTATCTGATAATATTTTAGGTATTGTCGATTTACTGATGAATTGATATTATAATTGATAGAAAAAATTGTTATTATTTTGTTCGAAATTTCATTGAAGAATGTTATTTTTTTTCAATCACAGAAATATTGATAATCGTTGAGATTCATATCGAGAACGAATTCTGTAGAACAACGAAGCGCGACTCGTCAATCCCTCATAATTTCATGTGGACGAAAGTGAGTTCAGACGAATGCTATTTTTTCAGTTAAAGTAGATATTTCATGAGCTTTTGGTTGACTTTTTTTTTGCAATCCTTGTTGATTGTTTTACTGTGTTTTTGTTGAATTTCCAATACTTTATATTTAAATATATTAACGTTGCAAAAGCAATAAATTGATAATTTTTAGGATTTGTACCGTGTAGTTTTAACTAAATGAATAAATAAATAATTGGGAATTCTTAAAGTTTTCAGAATATTCATTTTTTAAATTTACTACTGTAGTAAATTTAAACGATTTTATTAAAAGTACATTAATTTTAAAACATTTATTGATGTTTTGAATTAAAATTTTCTGTTTAGAAAAAAGCATCAACACAATTTTATACACGATTCTGATTAGGAGTAAATTGTCATAAAAAGTAATTTAAAATGGTTGTTCACCCATGTTATAGAACGTAAAAAAAATTGTAAAATGTTTCTTATATTTATAGTATGATCGCACCTGCCATATATCATAAATAAAATACGTAATATGCTTAACAAGGCAGAATTAAATATTAAAAATTATTAATAACAAATATTAAAGTACAAGGAAAGTATTAATAAGAAAATCAAATATACGACTTTTAGTCCAAAAGACAAAAAACACGGAAAGCTTTTTTACAGGTGTGCTCAACTGCGGCAAATATAAAAATATGTGCGCATGCGAGTTAGCACGTACCTATCATGACCCTAGCAGGCACAGCGTTCCATTCCAACCAAAATGTGATGAAAGACGACGTAACTAAGATGATTCCGGGAATAAACACTGTTGTGAAGTAAAATGATCGGTCCCTCGTAAAGATCAAATCCACTTTGAGACAGCTATAATTTCCTACAGAAGCGAGCATGGAACAAAAAAAAATGAAACTGTGACGGCAGGATGCTTGTGCGGCAATAATCTTAAAATGTTTCTCCGTTAAGACATTCCTTATTAAAAAATATCTACGCATTATTGTGTCTACAGTATCGTTAAAAAAGGTTTAATAAATAAAATAGTTACATACATATATACATATGACGTTCGTCTCATATACACGACACACACAAACAAAAAATTAAGAACACTTGATTATAAAGAATCAGAATACCTTACATAATACAACGCGAGTGATTTATGTAATAATATAATTATTAAAAAACACCAAAGAATATTAAAATAATTCATCGCAATATCAAATAAGGCCCATTATCCAATGAATTAATATTGGAAGCCGGTAATAAAAGTGGGCAATAAATTTTATGTTTATGTGTGACGTGTGACGGATAATATATATTGAATAATAAAAAAAAGTATATCGAGAATAGGTCACTAATCAGAAATCGTTCTATAAAATGCACCATATTACTTTGTTGCAAATTGTTGAGAGTATTACAATAATATTACGATACATTTATATATTGTGGTTAAATTAAATAAAAAGTGTTTTGTGATAAAAAAAAGAACAATAAAACTCAACAGTTCCTTTGATGATATATTAAATGTTTTTTTGAAGTTGTGTGTTAACTGAAACGTTTAAAATCAGTGGCTTTTTCTCGATATACATGATGTAACATAAAATTAATTATTAGATTACAATTGTGCCGAAGAGTACCATTCGAATGACATAGAGTAATTAGTAAAAATGAGCATAGACAAATGATCATATCAGTCTCCAGCGTGTCGTCAGCGACCAATACCTATGATAATATTCTACCCTTAAGTCTAATAAGATGGAAAGCAAAAATTCGGAGGCATTCAGGCAAATAGGGTGACTTGCAGGCTGTTGGGGCTGGGTTACCTATCATAGACCTGGCCGGGACTGCGTTCCACTCTAACCAGAATGTGATAAACGACGAAGTCACCAGGATGATTCCGGGAATGAACACCGTCGTGAAGTAAAAGGCTCTGTCCCTCGTGAAGATGAGGTCCACTTTCAAACAGCTGTAGTTTCCTGTTAGTTAGTTTTGATTGGGAAAAATTTGGTTCATAATAGTGATAATTAAAAACAGACAATTTATTGAAATAAAACATACATAAATTCTGTAAAACGTTATCTAAATAGCAAAATTGTTGAGAACCTTGATATATTTTTTATATAAAATATCGGAAAATTTTAAACTTTGAAAAATATTCGAATTGTTTGTTTAGTTTCTCGGAAAATTATTTGTGAATTTCGTAATTAAACGGTGAAAATTGTTTACAGCTAAGTACTGTTTGATTTAATTTGGTTTCTCCCTTAAATTATTCAAATTTGTTTATCTATTTTGAATATTATTTACTTTTCCAAGAGTAAAGCAGTAGAAGAATTTACATAGTTTTTGTATAACTCTTATAATATAAACTGAAAAGCAGACTATGCTGAAATTTCGGAGTATTTTTACTTTGAACATCTACTAGAAGATGTGCAGAGGAATTTGAACTGTAAATTTTGTTACAACTCTTTTTCCACAATGCTGATGATTTATTTTCCTTTTCGGGAAAAGTTTACCTTCTAAGTGTTAAAAATATAACTTTAGTTTAGAAATTCGTGAATTAGATTGTGCCCAATCGCCAAGGGAATACACCACGCCATCAAGTCTTGTAACATTTAATCTTGGGATATGGGACACATAGTCTTGAGGGACAAAACTACAGCTACATACAGGGTCGAAACTAGTAATTCTTAGAGCCATCTGCAAAAAAGTGTTTTTTTTGTGAATGTTAAAAAAATAAGTTATTTAAATTAAATTATATTCCACTAGCAGAAATGAAATATTTGTTAAAACCATGGCTGCTCAACATTTATTTATATGTGAACTACTTTTTTTAGTAGATCAGGATTGTAAGAGGAAAAGGGTATCGGTTATATATACCATGTCAATAATGATTTTACATATGTCATATTATGTAATATTGTTCGGTAAAATCTGTAAAAAGTATTTATGTATGTTCTTGATCCCAATAAAATTGTTAAAATAAGTCTCCTTTACATGAATATTCATTAAAGAATGTCAAAGTGTTGACTAATTGGGTTTAATATAATGCACGAAGCCAGGTTAGAATTTTTCTTAGATAATTAACCTATTTCAGGAACTACTTTTACTCATCTATAATTTTCCAAAATTAACCTTTGCTATATTTTGTAGTATTATATATCGAAAAAGCTAAAATAAATTATAAGTTTTATTCTTTTACTGTTACCATGAAACATTTAGAAAATTTTATGTAATAAATATTCTGCATTTATCTGTATGAAACATATGAAATGAAAAGGTTATATGATTTTTAATTTGTATTTGATTGTTACGGACTAAAATTATTGTATTTTCTTAATAGATAATTAATTAATAAATATAATGAGATATGAGAATATAAGGTTTATCTGAGGTCTATCAGAATATAAGTTCTTTCTGATCATCTTCATTATTAATCCTAAAAAGACATCTCTGTAGGGCTTTATCTGGGATTTGATTTAAAGGCAATCCATAACATCGTTTTTATCAAGTCTCTTGGGGTACCAATTGGTGTTGGTGGATAGTATGTTTAACAGTCAGGTTTTACCATAATTAAAATTACATCAGATTGAGGGAAAAAATGATCTACCAAAAAACACATCTTCATTGACTAGTTGAGCAGCGTCGGTGTAAACTAAAAAAAACAAAAATATAAGAGATTTGGATTAATTTATTAGTTGTGAAATATCAGATCCCAGAGTGCGACATGATTGAATTTGATTTGATTTTGTCACTGTAATACTAATACCATTTGTTAAAAAATAAAATTTCAATAATTGACTAAGACAAGACATTATTTTAATAAGCAATGCCAAAAAGATCATCGCCGTTATTCACATATTCTTTAGGCATTATAATCCAGAATCACGAAGAGCTATAACTTTATAAATAAAGTAATTGTGTTGTGAAAAAATATTGTTTTGAAACTTAATGAAAATCATTAAAAAAACTTTTAAAAATAATACTTTTGTGAAAGGATAGAATAAAGTCCAATTATAGAGGGAAAATCTATTTATTTAAAAACTGTATCTTGAGTATTTTTAAAGTAAAATATATAGATTAAATGCAAAGATGGTGAAATTAATACAGTGACAAATAAAATCTTATTGTCTATGTATGTTTGAGTGTATTATTTTTGTTAGTTTTAGAGACACATGCAACGCGATATGCGGCGTAAAATTCACATATTTGTCATAAAAAAATAAGTCGCTGTTTTACTCATTGCGCTTCGTGACAATGCATATTGTTTCATATTCTAGTTACGACCCTGTGTTTCTAGATAACAGTTGGGGAAGTTTGACAGCGAAGAAGAATTCTAGAATCTGTTATCTAGCGACAACAACGCAAAGTTTGTATTTGATTTAAACACCTTGCAATGTTAGTATAATAATATTGGTGTTTTCGAAGTACCCTGGAAAATCATAGTTTTAATATGTTAATAGTTTAGTGCCTTACCTCTCCAGCTTGCTTTTATAGGACATACGGTCGTTTGGTTTTGTATAAGATACGCATTTAGTGTTGTAAGTGACGGCGATTTCCGAAGCGTGTCCTCGTCATTCTTCCAGACATACGTGATGGCAGGTTGTTCGTAAGAAACTGTAAATAAACCAAGTAACGGGTTGTCAGAAATATGTGAAGAAAGTTTTAATTAATAATGAGTTTCTTAGTTTCTGATTTATCATAAAATATTTCAAAAAGATATTTTTTTAAATTATTTATTGTTCCATAGAGATATTAGCTATGAGACTCAATTTTAGGGATTTGCTACTCGTACATGACCTAAAACACTAAACTACTTTTAAGCCCGAAAAGTTTTCGTTTTATTTGAAACTACTATAGAATATAATTGTCTACAATACTCGTTATAAAACTAATTTATAACGAGTCAAATAGATTGCTGCATGGTGGTTTGTGATGCGAACAGAGTGTGAAATATTGTCATAAAAAGTAATTCCATATCTAAGCACAAACCGGGTCAGCAAAGAGTTGAATTGTACCAATACGTAATGTAATTCAGCATGTGTTTAAATAAAAAAGAGAAAATATCATAATTTTACTGTAAAAACTGCAAATAAGATTGTTGACAATGAGAAGTATACTAGAGAAAAATCTTAAATACAACTTTATTTGACATTGATAAATGTAAAATTAACGAAAAAGTTTGCGACAGAAAAAGGATATCCTAAGGATATTAAAGATTATGCGGTGGCGGGCGAGCTGCTTGTAATAATTTGAAAAGACCGGAAGAGTGAAAGGAGATGAAATTGAAGTTTCAGCGATTGAAAGCACGACAAATACTTGAAAAATTGAAAAATTCGTAAAAATAATTTCTCGAATTTTATAAAAAAATATTTTCAGCAGAATTTAAGGAGTAAAATTAGAATTTTTCGATATTTTTTTATATCAATTATGTTCTTAATTTTTGTGTAATCGTATTAAAGAAATCCTTTCAATTCAGATATTTTAATTTTCAGCGTGTTAATTTTTGGTTGCAATTATATATGCAAGCTAAAAAGGATGTTTTTATATTGTAATACAGAGAAAGGGAAATGTCCACCCAGTCGATCCCCCATATGCAGTATTTTTTTTTTATCTAGGATCAACAATTAGGATGCTGAAAATTATATAAATTTCTAATATTGAGTTTTTTGGTCGTCATCAAATGAAATTTGTATGTTACGTAGTTTCACTACCAACATATAAGGTGTTAATCAATCGCTTTACTCAAACGTCAGTTTTGAAATTGGATAAGAGATGGTAAGGGCAAATTGGAAAAACTCTTTTACGTTAATTTTTGAATCAAAACAGAAAATAATTTTATTTATTTTCTATTTCCTGTTTTGAACCCATAAACTCCACCAAGGACGAAAGCACAAGCATTGACCGTCGACCTAGCAACTAAGTATTATTGAAATTTATCCAAACCTCAACAAATGCAAAATTTTCAGCGATAAATTGTGACAGAATCACGTATTCATAATCCGTATATTAATTGGAAAATTACAATTTTCAATTAGGAAGGATTTCCATTTTTTTGTAATTTGTGTATTTAGTGACAACGATGTAACACATTCGACCATAAAGAAATATAGAAGCCAAAAAATGCCAATGGCTTGTTTTAAGTAATGGAATATCTATATATATTGGATCTATTAATTGCACAACTCAAATTGAAGATAATTAAATTTATTAGTTCTGCTTGGTAATATTAAGAATTTAATTTTTATAGCTGGTATGAACAATCATATAAGACGAATACTTCATTCTATTCTACATTTACTTCTATAGAATTGTATATGAGCATAATAATTATATTTTTTATCACTTGTAAGACCCAAAAAATAAGACGATACTTTCAGCTTCCAGACCTTTCTTATAGTTTCATCTTTCATTTATGTATAAAAAAAAAGTTTGATCTTCTGAACAAAAAGTAGTTCTTGTGAAACAGCTCTGTAATGAGTATACATTCATAATATTGAACAGTTATAACTTAATAACAACTGGTTTTACATATCGATGTTAATAACAATGATAACATGATGAAGTCAGTTTTAGAGGTAACTGGATGAAAGTTTATAGTTAATAATGCATACATTAGCGTACGAGCTCGATTTCAGTTAGGACTTCATATAAAAACACAATTGTTGGACTTTTACTGAAACAAATATAAAAGTGTTAAAGTTTAAATTTTTTTTCTTCGCTATATTTACGTATTTAACATATGTACACAAAACTCAAGTAAAAATAAATTTAAGTGATCATTTCCTCAATAAACATATCTGGTTGTAAAAATTCCCATGTAAAGTAATATACAATAATAAAAAATACTTACTACTTTCCAGCGCAAAAGCGCATAAAGGATCGTCGAATGGAAATATATTAAGGCTTCCTTGACACGATAGTATAAGATGTCTCCTCATTAGATAGTTGATGGTACCGTTTCTGTAGATCCTGAGAGCAAAGTGCATCGGTATGATTGGATCCTTAAAATCACCGTGCATTATGAAATATGTGTCAGGAAGCCAGATATCTTCGTGATGGTGGATCGCATTCAGAAACTCGTACTTTGATTGATTCGAATACCGTAATCGAGGGTCGAACCATTGCTGCTGAAGTAGAAATTCGACTTCGTATTTCTGGAAAAAGATAAATAAAATTTACCACGGTATAAAAAATAGCAATGTAATTTAGGTCTACAAAATGATTTTTTTAAATATAGTTGATAGCTATTTCGGCTCATGCCATCGTCAGGACTATAGATACTGATAGTTCTGATGATGGCGTAAGTCGAAATAGCTATCAACTATATTTTTAAAAATAATTTTGTAGAACTAAAATTCATTGATATTTTTTTCACCATGTTATAATGGAGTTCTACCAAGTGAATGCCAACTCAATCAATAAAATAAAGTGTATATGAGAGACTCGATAAAATAAATGTATTAATTCCCTTTGCGCCCGCTACTTTACATCTCTGTTAAGTCTCGAATCAAAAGTACTCCAGATATGATCTATTTTCAATAAACATTGATAACACGATGAAAAAGTAGCAATATTTTTTGTAGAACTAAAATATATTGCTATTTGGCTATGTTATAATGGAGTACTACCTAACTAACATTAAATTAAAAAATAAACTAACTTATTAGTTGGGTAGTAGAGAAAATCTGATATAACAATGCAGTGAAGCATTTTCGTGGTTTAATGTTTTAATTATGTCTTTAATGAAGAAAAAATGTATATGAAGAGTTTTAAATGATTTGTTTTTATGTGCTCGCTAACGTGCAATTTACATCAAATATGAACACTACAGAGAAGTTAAAAAGCGAATTTGTTAGTAATTTATAATTTATACTCTATCATACACGTTTCACATTTTTTAATTAAAATCTGCTAAAAAAACTCTATTTTTTTAACAAATTAACTTTCGTATTTGTGATACATTTTTAAAAGAAGCATATCGTCCGTAAATTGAAGATAAACAGTAACAAATATATTATTTTTTCTTTTTGTCTTAACAAAACTTTTATATATATATAAATATTTCATTTAAAATATGTGTTATTGATGATGATAAAATGGATAAACAGAGGACAACATCAAACAAGTCAATATTGCAAAGCTTGTAGGTGACGTTTTTTATATAAAATTTATACGCGAAATGTGAAGCGATAAAACTGTGCTAAGCTTTTGTAATCATACATAATGATTACAAAAGCTTAAAGCTTATTAAAAAAACTTGTGGTCATTTCTTACTCTATTTGAAGAAATATTTTGTTTGATCAGGTTTAGACACTCGTGAAAATATGGCTAAATACATAAAAATAATAAAATCGAAATAAAAACTCGGAGAAATGGAATGTTGTGATTATATACTAAAGCTACCTTGTAATATATTCAGTATATTATGAGTATCTCATATTTTTGGCGATATTTTGACATATCAAAAACAAAATTTAGCCGTAGAGAGGAATCCGCTTATTTTTTAGCAAAGCTCTTATAAATAAATTCCAAATAAAGTGCAATAAATTACGTTTTATTACTCCAGGTCTATTGTGATGGAAATAACACGGAAACGGTCTCATAATATTTTTGCTTAAGCCGCTACGGCTGAAAGAAAACAGGCCGCAGTTTCATTGTGAAACCAACTTTATCATTTCAAACGATTAACCGAGAAAATTTCGCAAGTAAATTAACATCTCCAGAACTTTATTCAAGTCTTTGGGACGCCTCTTATCGAATTCGCCAATAAAGTAATAATTAAATAATAAAATCTCTCACAACTTAGTTAGCTTATGTCAACTCTGAATCTTTGAATTCATATTATAAAAATCAACAGTAACTTTTTGAATTTTGAAATTGCAATTAATATAAAACAAGGATAAGCGGATTTGAATTTGTATTTTGTTAATGTGATGATTCTGTTCTTTTTTCAGAAGATTAATAAAATAAAATATGCACTATAGAGATGGAATATATTTCGTTCATATATATATCCACCATTCACCCCTTTGTGTTTTAATTGCCTCTGAAATGGATTAGTTGGGGTCAGGGACGTATAACGTTATGACTGAGAAAAGATAAATACATATTCTTTATTGCTGTACTTTTATATATAATATAATCAAAACGGTAAATTATTATAAGAAAAAATGGCGTACCTTTAAAGAATTAAGAACTTATTAACAATGTTATTTTCTGAAATATTTGAATTAATACGTAAATATGTTAATATTGATTTCTTCAAATCAAAAAAATGTTAACTTTTTTTTTACTTAGCAGATATGATTCAAATTTAATCACCGATCATTTTAGGTGGTTAAAGGTAAAGGTAAATTTCTCTGTGATAAATACATTAGATAATACATGTCACGACTAAAATGATAAAACACAATTATTCTTTATTATCAGAATTAAACACAAATTTCAAAGTAACGGAGACAATTTCAAAATATCCACTAAGATCAATAATATAGGATATTAAAAAACAATAAATTTGGAAAATTGTAATCTTGATTGGGAAAATTATTGTCGAATTAAAAAGGTGATACAAACTAAAAATATTAAATGTACTGTGTAGACAACATTTTTGTCTCAATTAATATCGCAGACAACCCTAGAATATTAAAGATTAATCGTTTATAAAAATATTTACAACAAAACTACTATAGTAAGTATTAATACATATAACGTAAATAGTTAGTTAGCTTTTTCAGTATATTTATTAATGTTTTGATGTCGAATCACAATCGAAAGCTCAATATATTTTTGGTATTACAAATGGCCGAGTACATACAAAGTCATAAAGATATTTTGTAAATAAAATATTTCAGACACACCTCTTTGGCATATAGGTAAAAACCGTTTTCTCTGACATATGTGCTTGCAATTCTACTTTGACAGCAAGCGTTAAATAATTCATAACACCTTTATCTTTTATTCATTTTGCTGTCATTTTTTGATGAGACGGCCCTCACAGCGTATTTTCCAATTTTTCCCGTCAGTTATTTTCTATAGGCTTATATCACCAGAAATATTCTATATGATTTGACTTTAGATTCGAGCGATAGGGATGAATGTACGAAAATAAATATATATACGTTTCTCTTACGTATGTATGAAACAGAATTCAACTGCTGTTGTATTCTTTTTTGAATATCGTTGGAATGATTTAGTTACGGAACGTATTTAAGAACATGCTCATGGCTTAATATAGCGTTTTAAGGTCATGTAATGTTTGATCATACATGAAATGAGTAAGATTAGATTGTAATAATGTGTTAGATTCCGTTCTCGCAGTATAACACCATATACAAGAACGTCAGGAAATATCAATGAAAAGAAAAGTTAACAATAAAAGAAAAAACTGTTATAGCGATTATTGGAAAATAATGCCAAAAAATATTATTATGAAAAATTTGTTCTTTAAATTTCCCGAATTCTCAACAAAAGTGACCGTAAAGAAGGAATTGTAGCTGGTAGTTGAAAATATAATAAGAATTTTTTTTTATTTTAAAGTATATTTTTGGTTTATAAGAAAATTTAAGCAGTGAGGTGTACAGTATAAAAAAAGATTCTATAATGTTTTTGATTCACACACTATTTTAAACCATGGCCACTTCTTAAGCAAAGCATATGGATTAATATTTAACTAAGTATAATATTACATAAGACGTTTTACGATAGTAGTACACAACGTTTTACAGTTTTTAAACTTGCTGGATTAAGATCAAAAGATGGAGACAGAAAATAACATAACAATCGGTGACTAACCGTTCTTGATGCGTTACATTTCATAGTGCATATATCATTGAATAAATAACCATATATTGATAAATTTGATTCTTTTGACACCGCAACAATATGACAAAATACCAAGATAACTGATCAATCAGCGGCTGCCAGTTTATTATATATAACTGCAATAAATATCAAATTTAAATTGTTACGACTTTGTACGATCCCACATATTTTGTTACTAACGACCCGGGTTTCGCCTTTCGGCATCTTCAGGCATTCTATCACACGGATGCAACAGAACTCACAGTGAAAAAATATGTGGAATCGTACAAAATTGTAACAATTCAAATTTGATATTGAAATTCCATCAAGCACCCTCAGTCGATATCATAAATTATAGCAATAAATATGCTTTCATAGGACATTTTTTTCTTTATGCGAAAATTCGCAATTCTTTTGAGGTTTATTAAACTTTTAAGCATCCTTCCTCCGTTCATCCATTCCTTTAAATAAAACAAACAAATGATTCTGCGGAACATTCTTAAGGCTGACTTTTAAATTAAAACATTTTATTGGGGAAGCGTTCTGAGAGTTTCTAATTTTTTGCTCAGATTCCCCCATAGATTTGCAACATTAATGAATAACTAAACTAATTTGGTTGAAACAGCAAACCTTACTTAAAGGAATTGTTTAAGCTTAGAAAAGGGCAGTTTTGAGAAATTGTGTATTGAGTTGTGTTCACGATTTGCGGATATAATTGGTTCTAAGTTAGGCCTTAAAAATTAAAATTATATGATCCTTGGAGCCAAAAGATTTTTATTGTAAAGTATGCTATTTGTACAAGTGGATTAGGAATCGTTTGAAAATGATTTTATTACAGAAAAAATATCATATAGTTAATGCGGGAATCAAAAATTGATACGTTGGTCTTCGGTGGGACATCATTAAACATAGACATTATCTTGCCCTAAAAACTACCCTTTCCGTGTAAATAGATCATAACGATATTATTCCGTTGATTCATAAAACATGTTCATTAATTTAATAAAAGCTTTCATACTGTGGAGCTTTTCACTCTCGGCAAATGACCTAAGTCGAATTTTCACGGGAAAGCCATATTAGAAAACGAGAAAGTAGTACTGAATAAATTACTGAAAAACACGTATACCAAAATACAATTTTTCCTTTAAAATAAGCCAACACACGCGATAAAATAACTCGTGTTATTTTAAAAAGTATACTGTTGTATAAGATCCAATCGGCCGCAATAAAGCTAAGGTAAATAATAACATTATTGAATGTGGGGTCAAAATAAGATATATTTTATTAGAAATAAATCGATTCTTGATTGATATCATTAATTCAAAATAGAATAAGGTTTTTCCAAACATTTTAGCACACGAACATTTAGTAGTGTATTAAGTAGTGAGTTTTTTCAATTGACTTATCGATTCTGTTTAACGACATGGTGTTAAATTAATTGTTGATGGTGATGTTAAAATTTCAACTTCCACCCATCCGATTATAAAAAGTGGGCATAACGAAAATTAAGCGGTTAATTAATCACTGGTTTTACTTTTGTCATATTCCATCTATTCCTACATTTTTATAAAAGTAACAAGCAATTATCTTAGAAAAAAAAACGGAAACTACTAATATACCTCTAAATTGCTCTATGTACCTCATTAGAAGCGGGCATGGATATAAACATATTTTTAGAGGTTAATATAAATGTGATTTTGCTTTTAAGCATATCATGTTTGTACATAAATATGTTCATTAAAAAATGACTCCACCAACACATCTGTCGTGATTTTTTTTGCATAGAAAACAAATAGTTGTCCTGCCGTCCGATCCGAAGACTTTCACTTAAATAAATGAAGTTTTTTTATTTAACTGCAAGAAAACTTATGGGAAAAAATCTAAATAAGTAAAAATATCATAACATGCAAGACGGAGTCATTGAGAATTAATCAACTTTAATCACAGTATTCTAAGTCAATCGATCGAATATATCGTAGCATAAAAACATTATTATAAAGTCGTGTTTCTTAATGAAACTGTTTAATTTTATTTGAAGAAATCGTTTGAGATTGTTTTTTTAAATATAAAATTAAAGAAAATGATAAAAGGTAATAAATTTAGGGGGGTGGTTAAAGATGGATGAAAACAAAACATAGATTACACATTTCTATGATAAACATAAAACGATTGTTATTTCTACGGATTATTGATTGACTTGGCATTCACTTGGTAGAACTCCATTATAACACGGTGAAAAAATAGCAATGTATTTTATTTCTACAAAATTATTTTTAACAAATATAGTTGATAGCTATTTCGGCTCACGCCATCGTCAGAACTATGCTTAAACTAACATTTGCTTATCTATATATAGCTGTGTAGAAAAGGTACACAACATGTCCCCTCTCCTGTTCCAACGGTCTAGCTTGTTACTTTAACACACTGGCACTAAATTTTCAAAATTCTAAATGAAACAATAGGTGTCTATGACAATAAGATTATATGTGGGACGGAAGTGATCCTTCTGGAAGTAAATCAGACCACCCCTTTGTGCAACGGCTGGACAAGTGGCGATGCTATTATGTTAGTTTGGTCGTTAAGAATCCTTTGTGATAATTGGTGTCTATTGATTTCTAGCTGTTCTAAAGCCGTCATTCTCCGACCCTTACTACAAAGATGCAAACATTTCGGGGCTGAGTTTGAATTTATAGTATGTGATTCATTAATAACGTGACTTCTTCTGTCCAGTATATTGATTTACTGGACAGAATACTACAGATATTGGACAGAAGCGGTATTTATAAAATGTCCTGTGGCTCATGTTTATCCGTTTATATCGGACAAACAGGTAGAAGTATATCTACTCGAGCTAAGGAACATGTAAGATCATTCAACAATAATAAAACAGATTCACAATTCGCTAGTCACGTTATTAATGAATCACATACTATAAATTCAAACTCAGCCCCGAAATGTTTGCATCTTTGTAGTAAGGGTCGGAGAATGACGGCTTTAGAACAGCTAGAAATCAATAGACACCAATTATCACAAAGGATTCTTAACGAACCAAACTAACATAATAGCATCGCCACTTGTCCAGCCGTTGCACAAAGGGGTGGTCTGATTTACTTCCAGAAGGATCACTTCCGTCCCACATATAATCTTATTGTCATAGACACCTATTGTTTCATTTAGAATTTTGAAAATTTAGTGCCAGTGTGTTAAAGTAACAAGCTACACCGTTGGAACAGGAGAGAGGATATGTTGTGTACCTTTTCTACACAGCTATATATAGATAAGCAAATGTTAGTTTAAGCATAGTTCTGACGATGGCGTGAGCCGAAATAGCTATCAACTATATTTGTTAAAAATAATTTTGTAGAACTAAAATACATTGCTATTTTTTCACCGTGTTCTACGGATTATAATGGTTATTCAGGGATTTTACCAAAAAATGACAAATACTCATGAACGTTAACGAATTGACTAAGAATTATTAGATGTTGTGAAGAAATAAAATGTAAAGTAGAGCTCGAAAATGAGAGATCGTTTTGTATATTAAAAAAGAATGTAAAAATTAACAAATGTCTTGTCTACACTCATTCATTCTACAAAAAATTCTCTAAATCAATCGCTGAAAACTTAAATTTCAAGTTTTATTTAATAATGTTTGTTTATGTTGAAAAAATATTTAGGTATTTCGTAGTGTGTTATAAACTTATAATTTGTAAATATGACTGTAAAATTTAGTTAGATATATTAAGAGTTGTCAGTTTTACTAAGATCAGTAACTCAAATTTTTTTTGTATGAGAAAATGCTTTCAGATGCGTATTCTTGACTTGTGATTTTTTGAGATGTGCGATCATGCTGACGTAGACCGATCAGTCATATCTGGAACAGTGCGCTGGTGAAGTCATGTGCAAGAAATGATCGATCATAAACAAGCGAAGCAAGATATGCCCGGTAAAAGGACGCTACATTTATTGCCTTAATAGACACGTGAATATCTGTCATCCGCTTCAAGTGTATGATTGAAGAGATTTCACTTTGGAAAATTATAAAAATAGATCATGTTAAGTAACAATATGATTTAGTTACATGTTAGCACGTTAATAGCTGGATAGCTGACTATTTTATTCAGTTGAGGAGATCTTTGGCTTATATCCCTATACGAATAAAATCATTAAGTAATTTTTCAATTGACTTTATCGACTTTCGAAGGATTTATCTTTGATTTTGTGAAAGTTCATTTTAATATAAAATTTGAAAAAACTTTCATTATTCCACGTCCATTGGAACCCGATCAATCATTCTCGTATGATACGTTTTTCCGGATGGATCGTTCATTTTTTATAGTGCTGTCGAACACCTATAAAAACAATGGTAAATAATCCCGTATTAACCATTCCATTATGGTCCCGACTCAAATATTATTCCAATTGACTGGTTTTAGTAGAGAAATCTTTATATCTAATACAATTTGTCAGTTTGAGCACATTAAATTATTTACATTAATTAACCAAAGAAATCAATGATGAAATATATAGTTCGCTAAAATGTTTTGAGATTTTCTCCAATAAAGAATTTCTCAAGAAGACGCTGAAAACATTACTGGATTATTTCAATAAATAAGGTTTAATGAATATAACTTTTACAAAACCCTTTCATATTCTCAATTTTTTAAAACTCCTTTTTTGGAAATTAGACGTTGGCGGGACTTTATGTTTTTGTAAGATTTTACTGTTTTTATTATTATTTTAAGCTTTTCCGCATTTTTTTTTCTTTTTTAAGGTCTATTGAAAAACGCAGAATCGAGGTTTCACTATATATATATATTCATAATTGTGACACGTGCTTCGCCTCTTTCAGATGCACCTTCAGATTTACTATCGCAAAGGCTGATTAACTAATTGGCTTTATTGACGCTTGTGAAACTAATGTTCTCTGCAATACAATTTTTTTAATATCTTTAATATAAACTTAGCTTCGGTTATTTCCGTACTCAACAGGGCTTAGATGAGCCAGTATTCATGAAATGAAAGTATTTTGAGATTCACAAAGAGTTCAAATGTTCTGTAACAGGAGATGAAATGGTTGGAAAAATAATGGTTTTATTCACAAGTGTTTCCACGCGCGATCAGGTAGTTTGAGTGCTTCAAAACGAGAGACACTTTTGTGTTACTGTCACGCCTTTGCATTAAGTCAGTACGCGAGAACATTCGACATTTATCTAAGCTTATATATTTAAACGCAACGGTCAAAAAGGAAGATTTTTAAGACAAACCTTTCCTTTCTAGAATTTATCAGTAAGTAGAAAGTTACGTGTTTTGCAAAATAACTACTAACTGTACAGGAAAATTTTGTTAAGGATTAGATCGGATAATATAATATACGTTATGTGTTCTTGGAAAATGATTGTTATTACAATTTTAACGTCGATTTTTAATAACCAGGTAGTTCCACAACAAAAAACTGTCAAAAAGGAAGATTTTTAAGACAAACCTTTCCTTTCTAGAATTTATCAGTAAGTAGAAAGTTACGTGTTTTGCAAAATAACTACTAACTGTACAGGAAAATTTTGTTAAGGATTAGATCGGATAATATAATATATGTTATGTGTTCTTGGAAAATGATTGTTATTACAATTTTAACGTAGATTTTGAATAACCAGGTAGTTCCACAACAAAAAATTGTATGCATTAAGATTTGAAGTTAAATGATATTTAAATAGATTTATTAGTTTTATTACCAAGCTGGATTCATCCGGAGAAGCGAGACTTAGTAGCAGAACGCTTACATTCACCACCAGAATTCCTGAAACAAAAAAGATAATGCAATTTCAAAGATGTTGTATGATAAAAAGAAATGGAAAATTGAAATAAGGTTCTTAAATATTCAACAATTACTAGTGTGTCATTACATATCCAGCAAACTACAATCGCTATTTTACATATGTTAATGTTACCCTAGTTATTAAACAATATATTAAACATTGAGGGAACCCAAAAATAAAGGTATTGCCAACAAAGTGACGTTATTTTAATATATTGTGATATAACATATTATAAATATATATATTAAAAGTTAACAAGAGTAAATGAGACACTAATACGAGACTTTTTTGAGTTTGCGAAGTAAGTAATATTTTTACAACATGCGTTGAAAACTTCAAAATATTTCAGGATTTAAAAACGTTATTCCAATGATATGAAAAAATTGCATATACTATTCAAATTTGATAGAAAAAAATGTGGAAGTAACATTAAATTGGAATATTTTTTACTTTGATTTATAGACCGAAATTCCGTAGTCTTACATTGGAAATAAATTTTATTTACCCGTTGGCCACATTATGTAATTTACACCTTAGAGAGATGTTTCGGGTTTCAATGGTATAAGATATTAGGTGATAGTCGGATTAAAATGAAAAATTAAAATCGAATCGAAGAACGGTTAGTTACATTATAAAATTATGCAAGTCATTCAAAAAAAATGTTTTTTATATTCAATTAAAAATTTTACGAATTGATATTTTGCACTGGGTATTATTACTTACATTTTCATAGGCTTCCCTGATTTACACTGTGTATTGACGAGTAAGATTCCAATGTAACGTAGAAGGCTTTCATTGAATATTCCGCAATTAATTTTGTACAACATGAGAGCTTTGTTCTCACCATTATGTCATGTCATGTCTCATATCATGATAATTAATAATCAATAATTTAGGAGAACCATTACGAAGGAAATATTATTACCAAAGTCTCGTGCCTGCGAAGGGTGCTTTTTAGGTATCGATCGATAAATTGAAATTAATTTGATTACATTATAATATAAAAAGAAGCGAGGGAAATCTTTCCTAACTTTGATAAAAGGCCTACCTTGGACTGGGGGTAGCAGTCGTTTGTCATATCTGGAGTTTTTCAATAGATTGTCCAAAATTTCTTTATCCGATTTTCCTTCCTCAAATCTGAAAATAATGCGAAAAACAAAGTTACTAACACCCTTTTTTCAAGTTATGTCACATTTTGAAAAGGCAATCTTCAATCATCAACAATAAAGTAAACTTTGTTACACAAGCATGTTTATAATTCAATACTCGGGCTTAATTTACGAATATCTAAATGTAAAAACTAAAATCCGTCTCAAGAATTCTTATTGGTTTTACAATACTTTCAATATTTTTTTTTTAAATAAAAAAATACACTTTTTAGTACTTATTTCCACAATGTATTTTTCAGGTTTTATGTATTCAGGACCGGTTTCGCTCATCGCGAGCATTATCATCAGTTGATCAAAAAATATATTGTGGAAATAAGTACTAAAAAATGTAATTTTATTATTTAAACTATCATACCTTTCCACCAAGAAGTGACAGTTAACACCTTAAACACTTTCAATAAAATAAAATTCATGCGACAAATATGAAAAAAAAATATTTAATACATCTTATTGCTAGGCTTAATTTTAAATGTATATAACATTTTAATGTCAGTTTTAAATGATTAATAACTGAGAAAATCATATTCCGAGCATTTTATACAATTTTGAAAAGTAACTTGAATTTATGTTTAGCGTATAAACTTATTTTCACGAATTGTTGAATTGTGAAATTGAGAAATACGACGGCTAAATGTTCAAATAAAAATGGCGAATTATTTTAGCTATTCCAGCGTAACAGAATTGTTTTATTAAAATTTACGCTTACAATAAATTGATCATTTCATAAAGTATTTACTGTTGATTAGTTCCATACAAAAAACAGTGGAATGAACCTATAACAACAAATTTTATATAGTTTTATAAAAATTAAATGTAATATTTCTTTTGTGTGAATTGATTACTCTCACGAGTTCAAATTTCTAGGTATATTTTTAATACTAAATGCTGTATTTCAATAAACGTTATTCGATGAAGACTCAAAAAAATCAATCGCCTTAACCCTTTTTAGAAATAGTACTAAAACAAGAAGTAACCAATTGAACCATGAAGGTCAATGTTATTTTATCTTTACTTTATCTAGACGACTATGTAGAGCTACTTTATCGCAACCCGTTTTTATAAAAAGACGCACTAGAAACTTTCTATTAAGATTTGAGTTCGGAAATATTTGAGAGAAATATCTACGAAGTTATGGCAATGTATAAGATGTAAGCCGATAAAATTGGTTTGAACAGGTCGCTTACACCATATAAAAGAAACCAAATAGAAAAAAATACACTTCATGCCAAGCAAATACTTACGTTTTACCCAAAAATGTACCGACGAATATGTACGCGAGGAAACCAATCAATCATATTTTCACCAAGTCGAGCCCATGAACTACTCAAACGTAACATTTCCCATAAGAATGTGAGAAATTGGCATGTCAAGTGTTTGACTAAGAAACGATAGAAGTATTGGAGTGTCGTTAATTTTGTAATGAATACGAATTTGAACACTTCTCTATTGGCGAAGAAATTTATTATTTATTATATTGAGACAAAACGAATTTCTGTTAATCCTTGTTGAAGATATGACGTTTTATTTCTTTTTCATTTGATATTTAATGTCAAGTAATACACTAGGGAATGGAAGTAAAAGACATTTTTAACGGGACGGCTTAAAAAATGATAAGTTGTTAGTTAATTTCTGATCATTAAAAAATGCAGCGTTATACAGAGATTTAGTAAAACTTTACTAAGCTTGAATTGTTGAAACTTTGTACGAAGATTTTAGTTAAGTGAAATTTGACATTGAATTTCCATCAAGCACCTTCAGTCGATATCATAAATTATAAAACTTGATTTTCAAGGTGGGATAGCAAGCAGGTATGAAGGAATGGATATTAGAGGTCAATTGATGCATGAATATGTCCGTATTGATACTTCAATCGTGCTTTCCATCTTGACAACAGGAACAACTTTTTTAGAGATACTATTATGTAAATATGTAGGCTTAAAACGAGCATTAAAGAGGCTGTAAAATGTTTAAGAAAACTCATTAATCTTCTATTCTTTTGTTTTACTTTGAAAAAAAAAATAAACTTCAAATATACACTAGTTGAGTATCTAAATAAAATTGAATCGCTTTATTAAATATTTACAAATATCACTAACATAATTTTTACTTCAACGATGTCAGCCGATAATACTTTCGGAAGTTTGTAAAATTATGTCGTATAGCATTGTGGTACACTATATATGATATGCCCGGGTCTACACTACGTAAGCAAAATGATGTTATAAAACATAGTTTTCCGGTATTACATGTATGCTCATGTTATTGTTGGTAGACCCAAGTGTAAATATTTGATAGCCCTAAGCAAATTTGTCAATAAAAGTATCTACACGTAGAGGCAAGTAAATGCAAAGCCCTGATTTCATTAATAGTAATACCAAGGGCGTGTGAATATACGACGCATGTCACGAAAACACTTTAAAATTACGAAGACTTCTCGCTTTTGAATGAAGGCTAGTTATTTTTTTGCGCAAAAGGATTTTAGTTCGACGTAAATAATAAAGTATAAAGCGGTTATGATTATTTGAACAGTTGACTGTAATGCTCAGCTTTTATTTTCATTGAATTGCAAGCAAAGTTTTGGAAGATTGTTTGCGTTTGATACGAAGTGTACGAATACGAGATATAGTTGCCTGAATGTAGAGTAGAGTTTTGTAGAGTTTCATATATGAGAGGCAGAAAAAGCAAGTGAAGGCAGGCGGAAATTGACGACACGGATGTAATGGGCACACCTGGTCCAACAGTGCTCTCGAGTGGCTACGATCGTCAGCAAATCCGAAGTTTAACAAAAAAAAAAAGAAGATATACCGAAAAGGTTTAAGGTTTAAACGTACAATATTGTTTCCTAATAAAATGTTTTCACAGTATTTTATTTCTTTTCACGAACACTAATTTAATCACTCAAATCCAATTTTCAATATTGTGAGAAATTTTATGTCATGAAAATGATGGATTGTCACAAAATGATTTTTTTATAATTCATGACTAATTAAAGTAAAGATAAAATTTATTTGTAAAAATTATATTCCAATATCCAAATAAAATTGTGTGTAAAAAATATATGAATAAAATAATGTATGTATTTAATAATGTACATTCATATATTTTTTTAATTTCTATAGTAAGACGTATTAACCCTTTAGTTCAATCAAAAACCAGAGCTTTCAAAGTTGGCCAACTATAAATAGATCGGCGCTGCGATGAGAACTGCTATACCAACAGTTTTTTTTTAATTTGTTTTAGTTTTCTTCCAATATATATTCCAAATTATATATTACAAATTGTCCATTATTTGATCTGGCAATACATTAGAGCTGCAACTTTAATTGTCACAAAGTTGTGTTAAAGATATAATCTGTCAGACTGATGTCAAAACTTTATTTTTGCTCTTCCGAACAATAATATTAACATAGTTATATCCGTTTACCACCACAATACCGAGGTGGAGATTAAAATAGATTCTGATTTTGAGTTCGTCCCAAGGAGTAGTTTTGATGCGCGTGCTATGTACTTCACCCGGGGCTTAGGGTTAATTGCTAGCGCATAATAGTTACCAATACGTGTTATTATTGAAATAAACAGACAATATTGGTGTAGTTTCTATCAATATTTTCTTTTAAAGTAGATTAAAATATCGATTAAATATTTCTACAGTACAGTGCTTATTTAGTAAAATAAATGAATGTATTTGAATATTGAATTATTCGATTGGAATCTTACTATGCGCATGCGTTAAAAATAGTAGAAAACTGTTTTATCATAAATTATAGCAGTTTATTAAGAATTGTAGGCGAGAGACACGAGTAGTGTCATTGAATGGAATACTTCAATCGATGATGGTTGAATTCGAAGTAATAAGACTTACATGTCAGAAGCGAGGGCTGATACTTGGGAGAGCATAAGCGAGAAGGCTACCGCGTGAGCCAACGTCGAGGCGCAACCCATATTAACACATCTGAAAGGAAAAGAGAGAAAACATTACACAAAAATGAATTTGAGAAATGAAATGTCACAGAATTCATATATATGATCTCTTTTCAAAAATATGTATAACATATTTCAGCATCAGTATTTTGTTATATATAAGAATTTTTACTGAATGGATTTTACTGCATGCATTAGAAAATCGAAATTTTTATTTAACATAACAAATAAATATAATTGGCTCTTATGTTTCAGTGGAGAAAAATTATATTTGTAATATCAAAAAAAACAAGATTTTTTAAAGTTGTTTATGTAACATTTAAGTCAATTAAAATATGTTATAAATTAGGAAAAAATATAAGTGTGGAGTTCACATGAAATCAGTTGAAAATATTCGATGAGAAAAACCGGTCCTGATTATAAAACACATTATGAAAATAGTACCTAAAATGTGTATTTATTATTTAAAATATTATAAATTTGTGTCAGAAATGACATAAAACACATTAAAAGTGATAAAATTTGTAGTTAGCATATGTTTAAAAATTAAGAGTCAAAATTGTTGAAGATATTCCTGTATTATATTATTTAGTAGTAGTACTGTAGTTGATTATGGCATAAATTGTTTTTTAGCAAAGGGATATGGAAAAATTGATCGCTTAAAATTATTTCTACCATATTCGTAATAAAATTGTAAAATATAAGCGAAATTTGATGTATAAATTATTATTGAAGAAATCGAAGTTGAAAATTGTGAAAGAAACAAATATTTGTTGTTTCTTTTCTCCCGTGAAAATAACCAAGTATTCTGTAACAATATAAGAAAACTCTTGAAAGAAAAATAAGACGATCTGTCTAAATATATACCACTAAAATACGCACAATAATTGGTTATTTTATCAGTATGAAAATATTAAGCATGAAAAAAGATCAGTGCATAATTGTATGTACCTAGAAAAAGGTAAACTTTCTCCTTGTAAAGTGGATATTCTATCTTTGGGACAGCAGAGTTAAGGATCAATGTAAAATGGTCTTTAAAAAATGTTATTTTCCAAGGAAAAACGAAATCAATTAACTTTTGATTGCGAGAGGAAAAATTATAAGAATGCACAATTGTACCGTTATAAAATAATTGTATTAATGAAACGTTTGCAGTTCTTGTTGACCACTAAGATATCCTCAAATTGTGCTTGGCATTGATTGGTTTGTAAATACTGATCTAGAGTGGAATCATTATGTCACGTCATATGACCAATTGCTGTCGATATTAGCAATGCCGTTATAGAGAAATATGTTCTAGTTAAGACATTGTGGAGCCTTTAACGATAGCGATGACTGGAAAATTGCACCATTAAGTAATATTTGAACTAGGTTATTGTGGTGAAATGAAACAGTAAAGCTATGATCGTAAAAACTGATATGAGAATATCAACAAAACATGGCGTTTGTCAACGTGGCAATTTAAGACTCCCTAGAGAGCTCTCGAAACTATTATTAATCAGTGTAATATTATAACTGTCATGTTTGACGTTAATTTCCTGTTCCAGAATACCAGAATACGATGTTTGCTAATGTTGTACGTAGTCCATTAATTACTATTATTGTATAATATAAACAGAATGATTTACTATTGCGAGAAGAGCTAAGTAAATGTTTTACTAAAGGTGTGATTGATTTGTCGATATTAATATTTGCGTGAATAGTATTGAACCGTTTAGGAAGAAATATTCATTTTGTTTGAAAGCTTTCTCCGCTTCACTCTTAGATAGCAATGTGGAATTTTAATGGAGTATATCAGCATTGAAAAAAAGAAGATTTGGCTGTTAAATGGTCGATTGTCATGTTTATTGGTGATTGAATAAAAGAAGTATACGCACATTTTTGTATCTAGTATCCATTTAGATGATGGATTGTGAAAAATAATAATATCGTTAATCCTGATGCCTGAAAATAAACACTTATATAATAATAAGGCATTGGGTAAATATAATGCATCATACAAATGGTAAATATTGAAAAAGAATGTCAAAATATTTCTCGGTATTGATTGAATCAGCATTTACATGGTAGAACTTAATGCTAATTCGGCTCTTGTGATATACTTTGGATAAAGAGTGGTATGTTTGTTATAAAATGAAGTGCAATATAAACATGTTTGTCTTGATTTATTTGTCCGAGTATAAGACGCACTACAATATACATTTATTTCTATCAGTTGTATCGGCAAATCAAAACATAAATATAATTTTTACATGAGGCACCGCTTACAATTTTCCTTCCTTGCTATAGTTGGGTACGTATAACGTATTGTTGATATGTGTCTCAAAATATACATTTAAATTTTAATATTCAACTTTGATATTGTTTTGGTTTTTGCCATGTAATTGTATTATAAATGAATACAAATAGTATACAAATTCAATGAATAAAAGGTCAAGATTTATTGAATTGATGAAATAGATGTTGTTTTTTTCTTCTTGTTTTCCATGTTTCTTAATTTTTTTTGAACATTTGCATAATAACGATAGTAAAATCTATGATATCATAGAGGTTTAATCGTGAATTTTATATACACAAGAAGTTAGCATATTTTATGGAAGAGGATACATTATCAAAAAACATAAACTTTTCAGGAGATTAAGAAAACTTTGAAAGAAAATGCTGAAATATGAACTACCTTGAATATTTTGTATGGGAAAATTTTGCTGAAGGGGTTATTCTAGTAAAGTAATGCTGGCTTACAATAATGTCTGTATTTAATTTCCGCCAAGCCATGTTTGAAGAATGTTTCAAAATGCAATAATAACACATTATCATTTTGAGCTGAATATTTACATTGCTATTTTTGTACAAAGATCCGTAATCTGATTTATACTATGACGGAAAAATATATGAAGAAAAACGTTCGTGAAAATAGGCCAGCATTTTGGAAGCTTTCTACGAAAACTAGCGAACAATTCGGCGTCGAAAACAACTAAAACAAAACTCAATTATTCTCCATCCAAAAAGTAAATGCAATTAGTGAGAATACGGCATTCAGGTAGAGTCAATACGGACTTTTTCGCAATCTGTTTTAGTCTGAAAATTAAGCAATCATCGGCTTTCTTGAACTGAAAAGTTTTGTCAATTTTTAGACTTTTTCTATTTGTAATAATAAAAAAAGAAACAGTTCAACATACCAATTCGACAACTATTTCCAATACCCACTTCTTGGGAGTTGCAGATTCCAATTAGTATAATATTTGAATGAAGTTTTATTAGTTATTCAATTTTTGGTTTGTTATACTAATGTATACACACACATATATATAATATATATATTTAAAAACATATACTATAATAGTTGGGATTGTTTCGATCTTTATTTTCAGAAGTGAAAATAGTATTTAAGCTATTAATATACATAAATATTTGCGTAAAAATCATTTCTTTTAGACAAAATGTTAGGGTGTTTAAATATTTTTTTTAAATGCTGTTCAGTCAATATGTAAAACTAAAACTTTAAATTAAAATATAAATAAAGCTATATACATCATAGTGCGTTGTCTTAATTAAGTATTTTAAAATAACAAAATTGAAACTGTAAATCGAGTAATTGTTCCGATTTTATAATTGAAGCTTTGTTGACGAAAGCTTTTGTCGCGCAGCCGCAATGCCCTGTTTGTTATTCCGATCTCACTTTTTAGTTTCGGAAGTTATTCCTTAGAAGATGAGAATAAAATGTAATATTAATCTCAAAATCTGTATTCCATTATGAATTCAAGTGATGCATACCTAAGAGCAGATATAGTATTGGTATTCAAGAGAGCATGTCCTCGAACTTTATCTTTAAAAGTTTAAAGATTCTGCGAATCTTTCCTAATTTATTCAATACGCATGGCGGCCGTAGGACCAATCTTTCACAGAATACCTTCTACAAGAATCGACTACAAACGTATATCAAACGAAAAATCAGGCGTAGTCTCAATAAATAAACATCTCTACAATTTATGCTACACTGTTATATATTTTTTCTTTATAAAGAAAAATTTAATATAAATATATATTTTGGTCATTTAATTGAATATGTTGTCAGGCACATAATAGAGAAAATTTTAATATTATCAGTCATAAAATATTTAATAGTTAATCAGTCAAACTTTGCTTAACCTCTTGAAGACGTAAAAAATATAATATAATCTAATTTGCTAAATGTTTATAAATACAGTGAATGTAAAGCGGAAAGTAATATTATTTTTTTCACACACAAAAAAAATATTTAAAAAAAAATAATTGCCATTATTTTCTATAATCTTTTCCAAAAGATTATACAATTTATGATCCTTTTCTTGTAATAAAAGTAAACATGATTTTTTAGATCAGATTAATTTTAAGTCACACCTTTAAAATTATTTTATTTTTAAAAATTTCAATTGAATATCCATTTTTATTGAGATATATTGTATAATACACCTATATTTCGAATATATAAAATTTTTTTGCAATTATACAAAATAATAAAAATATATTATAATTGATAAAAATATATGTTGTATATAATTTTGTTCGATGAGAAATTCCGTTTCTAGTCATACAGAAGTTATCCTTGAAAATAAATATCTATGGTAATAAATTCATGAAATTTAAATCGTTGAATAATCACTAACAAACTCGTATATTTATATTTCAATTGTAATGTTTTGGTATTACTGAATAGATAAATGTAAATGGTGAACAGTTGGTTTTCATTTAGCTTTGTAACGTAAATTGAACAATTATTTACCATTTACGAATTAAATATGTAAAGATAAGTTTAAATGAGAACAGGTAAAGTAATTTTCAAGAATCTTTTTTATATTTTACTTGAGTAAAATTTAACTAATAATATTCATAGTACAAAGAGTAAATTTTAGTAGTCGAATAATTATGATAATTTCATACATTATATATAATAGAACGTATTGATTGAAATATTGTCAACGATTTATTATAATATATTCATTTGAGATAAAGGTGAATATTTAAAAAAAAATGTCAAGATTTTTCCATATTATAAATGTTAATATTTTTTCAATAAAAAGCTTCATCCAACTGATTAAGAATTTTGCCATTGAACCCGCTTTTATTTATAAATATTTGATTAATCTTTACCAAAATTATGTCAAACTTTTGTGAGAACGAAGAAAATTTTAAAAAAGCACCAAATAAAAAAAAAACGTTAGAACTAAAAATTAATAAAAAAATTTAATACATTGCGTTACATTTGTGTTAGTTGTAAATCATTAATACGAAATCGCAAATTTATAGAAACGTTTTTTATATTCAAATTCATTCTAAACGTTATAAATGAATAAATAATTATATTTATTTAGATTCAACGCAAGCCTTACTTATTTTTTTATCGTTAAATAAATAAAATAATTGTAAACTCTTGAGAATACTGATTTAATGAATAAACATTTAAAAAGCTACCTGTGAATATATTCAAATTCAAACCTCGTGTATCGGAAACGTTTCTATGGCTTGGTCCAGGATTAATGTTTAGGAAGATAGGCGAAAAACGGGGAAAAGTGTATGTTAGGTACCCTCTCATTTTGCACTCCTAATCAGTTTGAAGTTAAACATTCAAGGGATGAAGGTAAAAGCTAGAGCCGTAAGGAAACTATGTTAGCCATATTGCGTCTCAAGATAATTAATGTCTCAAAATTAGTTTGGCCAAGATAAGTCCCTAAAGCTAATAGACACTGTATGAACCTCAACCGATACAAACAATTTCATTTGTTAATTAGTTAATGTAACAGGGTATACTGAATTCCTAAACAAATTCATCTTATATATGTATTTACACATTATAATAGAAAGAATTTACTTTTTTTATATATTATCACACACAACGCTAAATCGAATACGCTAGAGTAAAATAAATTGTCAATAAAAAGATATTTTTAAAGAGTTAACTTCTCTGGGAAAAGGTATTATATTATATTTTAAATAATAAAAACACATCTTGCGATATTATTAACACAATATATTTTATGATCAGGAAATGGTTAATACTTTATCAGTTGATATCAACTACAAGTTATATATATTGTATTAGTTGGAAATTTTCGCAATGAGTACAAAAAATGTGTTTTTAAGATTTCAAAAAAATGCTATGATAAAAACAAAAGATGGATTAACCATGTCATTTAGACTTATATTATTATATTAAGCTCTCATGTTTCATTTCTCGTGATGTATCGATGGATGCTTATTTTACGATTATTATCGTTAAATTTTGAGTTAAAAATACAATAAATGAAAAAATTTCAAGATTATACATTGTTGGTTTATTCGAATATGTACCCAGCCCACACACAAACGTCATCTTTAAAAATTAAAAAGATCGATGATATTTGAAATTACTAGAGAGTTTCCATCTACAGACATTTAACATAAAAAAGCCATCCATATGTCGCTCCCTATTTTTAAAAGTACACCGTAGCATGAAAGTTTATATGACGCCATCAGTTTTTAAATGACAATTATATTTTTATTATTAATTCATGGAGGAAATAAAGCATTTGAAAATAACAAAATGATTATATTAAATTTGAGTTTTTACAACTTTGTACGATTCCACACGCTTTATCACAAACGACCCGGGTTTCGCCTTTCGGCATCTTCAGGCATTCTATCACACGGATGCAACAGAACTGACATTCATCGTCAGTTCGACAGATCGTCAGTTCTGTTGCATCCGTGTGATAATACCTGAAGATACCAAACGGCGAAACCCGGATTGTTAGTGACAAAACATGTGGAATCGTACAAGGTTGTAACAATTCAAATTTGATATTTAAATTTGTTCAAGCACCTTCAGTCGATATCATAAATGTTTATATTATATTTTAAGTCGTTCTTCGAAAAGGTTAATAAAAGAAAGCAAATATAAAATGCTGTATTAATTTCAGCTCAAATTTTTATTTTTTAACATAGAAATTATATCCTATATTTTTGAAAAAAAACCAACGATTTTTATAGTATACTTTTTATAATACTTTTAAAAATGTTCAAAATATGATATTTCATTGTTTATGGTTTTGTTTGTTCTGTATATTCAAGTTTTATAACTTTTAAGGGGTATGATTTCAGACGTTATACACCATTATTCTCTAATCAATAAAACTCTTCATATTGTTATTTATTATTGTTTTGATTATAAGGGAAACAGCAATAAATCAACCTTTTCCATGACCGTGCAGGCTATACCAGAAGAAGAATAGAGGCCGTTAGGTTAAGCATTTCAATTTAAGCTTCATATAATATTATGTCCCAAAGGAAATTATGGCATCGGCCAACCGTGATGATATTAGACGTGCTAAAAGGAAGGATGTACCAGGAATACAATAAGAAAACGTTACGGATTGCACTTAAAGTAAGCAAAAACATAACACCAACTAAATAATACAAGAAAACAAAAAAATACACACACGCATGAATATTGGTCTCACCCAACGTTAAAGCGAGTTGGATAGAAAATGGTAGTTGCAATTTTTGTATTTGTCGACGACATCGCATGTTTATTGAATTACAATTAGCTATATCATCAAAACATTTTCGGGGATGATGAAAATTTTATTCATCAAAGTGACGTTACATACTTTACAAAAGCCAATATTTTTAACACCTATCTCACCTATGTTATTTTGTGTAAATAATAAAACAATATCAATATGAATCACAGTTAATATAACAAAAAATATGGTGCATATCATAAAATTTATCTAAGCAAAACATAAATAAATGAAAAAACAATGAAAAATTAAAATAATTCATATTGTAGACGTTTTTTCCGGACAATTATGTTTATTTCGATTATCCGCATTTGTCCTTATCTGGACTATCTTCGTCCCCAATTAGCCCGGATAACCAGCTACTGATATTAAATAGCCCAGCAAAGATAATACAAAAGAAAATATTTGAGCAATATAAATGTTATGAAATACTAATTGTATTATATTATTTATGATATCGACTGAAGGTGCTTGATGGAACTTCAATATTAAATTTGAATTGTTGCAACTTTGTACGGTTTCATATGTTATTAGGATTTCGTTTGTGGTAAGACATATGGAATCGTACAAAGTTGCAACAATTCAAATTTAATTGTATTATATATAAAATTTGAATTTTAGATTATTTGTATGTTTCCGCATGTGTAATAAAACGGATGCAACATAACTGACGAGCTAGTTTGTTTTGTCTGATCTGTTGTATCCGTGTGATGGAATGCCTGAAGATGCCGAAATATGAAACCCGGGTCGTAAGTAACAAAAATGTTGAATCGTATAAAGTTTCAACAATTCAAATTTGATATTAAAATTCCATTAAGTACCTTCAGTCGACATCATAAACTATTTATGTATGTTAAATTATATTGTTGATTTTTATAATGCGATATATTTAGTTAAGACATTGTTATTATTGTGCGTGACAAATATATTGTTTTCGCGACCCGTCAAAAAAAAAGGTACATGGACACTAATTTTTATGGTTCTTATTCACTATATAGGCAAAGAGTTTTGTTTCAGTAACAGACAAACTGAGTTTTAAAAATATATCCGGTTTTCATGATTTTCCCGCCACGTTTTCAGCTCGGGGGTAAAGCGCACACACACACACACACACCTTTGCTTGTAAGGAGTAAGGGCGATCGCCTCCGGTGTCGCTTTCATTTGGGGTATAGATGCGAGTCGTATTCGCTTACATCACTTTGGTAGCTCGCGGTGTCGCCTGTCCACCTCGCCATCTCCCGCCCGTGCCCCGCCGACGTTGCACAATGGCCGCCTCACCCGCTCATCCACTGAAAACACAAAAAATACACACTATGACATACGCAAATTAGATGTAAAATAACAATAACAATAACATTAGGAACTAAAAAAGTGTTTGCATGTACACAAAAAAAAAGATTCAAAAGATATATCATCTATCAGTTTTTGGTAGGCTCTTAAAAATATGTGAAAACTTTGTATCAATCCAATTGTTATTTTAACTTGAGTGTCAGGTTTATAGTTAAATAGTAAATGCTATTGGTCTTTCCTATATTTGGTTTATGAATTAAATTTGCAAATCCTGCATCGCTTATTTCATATACAGTGCGTGATCGATTAATGAACAGTTCGGAATGCGAACAAATCGAACAACGAACATATATTCGGATAATGAACTAAAACGACCTTTCTCCACTTATTCTATCTGACAATTTGCCACTATGCCACTTTCCTGTCGATAGATAAAAATGTTTCCAAACATTTTAAGGTCTGTCATATTTTAATTAGTCATGAGTTATATTTTATAAATTTAACAGACAGGACTTTTTTTAGGTTTTCATTAAAGCCAATATATTTATGAGTTGCAAAATGTTATTTGTTTTTGAAAAATTACTTCAGGATATGGTAAAATACATATTGAAAACCTATGGTGGAAAAAAAGCTTAATTGAATTTATATGTGGTACGAATTTTTTCAAACACATAATAGTTCAGATAAGACGAAGATTGAAAAAAAAATCTAAAAAAGACCAGGACTGAAACTATATTGTATGAAAGCTTTTACAGAACTTATAACATAAAAGGAATCCTTGAAAGAATTTGTGTTTGGGAAGGTCTCGAATATACTGTCCTGATTTCTTATGTTTTCAAGGTTACTATGCCACACGAATATTTTTAAATGGTGCCGATCAATATTCATTAACATATTTAGGGAGAAATGGAACGTTAGAGCTTTCACAAAAGGCCATTAGAGCTTTTTATGAACAAAAATCAATACACAATAAAAATCAGACAAATTCAAGTGGTTTTTAAAATCAAACCCATTGAATTTTCGTTAGTATTCGCACGAATATAAGTCATATGTAAATTCTACGCAAAAAATAATTTTCTAACGTTATGACTATTTGCAAAGCCCTTGACACACATTATGGCACCAAAATGGGCAATAAGACACACCCTATTCATAGTACGGTGTTTACAATTTGAATCCCTTAAAAAATCTCTAATTAACGATTTAAAATATATTACGAAACGATTTTTTTTTAAAATTGATTAGAAATTTATCCTATTTCATTATTTTTAGTATATTTGTTTCATGATATTATTTGAAATAAGGTATTTTATGATTTATTCATACATGATGTTGGTTTGTTGTTTATATCATACCGATATAAGTTTTACTCCAAAATCATTAAAAGATGACATTTTGGAATAATTATTCATAATTTCAATTGCCTGCGGGTACTTCTATTTATTTAAATAAATGATATTTTTTTGTATTGGTGTAAAAAAACTGTACCATTTTTTGGTATTTGAACCTTTCCAGCAACTTAGATAATGAAATCAATTCTTCGCACTGTACGTTCGAGTATAATAAGAATAGAAAAGCGGTGGGTAAAGTAGTTAACACGACTTTTTTATACATTTACGACCAAATATTATAGAATTTCAATGAATGGAAAATTATCGTGTCGCTTGGTCTATGTTGTGTACAGTAAAAAAATTCATAAATCAAAAAAACAGGTCATAAAATGCTTTTCAAGATTTTCATTCAATGCGTATTTTTTTGGTACTAGCTAAAAGGTAATACACATTGTATACTGGCATGTTTTATGGGTGATTTTAGTCCTTGAATTTAGGTTCCAATGCATTCTTTAATACGACGATTTCAACCTATCCTATTCATTATCCATAATGCTTCAAAAGAATCGGTGAAAACAAGTTTCTATATATAATTTTTTCAGTAATAAGTATTATATACAATCATAGAAAGAATTAATAAACGGTTACTTTCAGACTGTTATATTGACGGTTCGTGAAAGAAGTACTTCAAAGATATACTAATTTTTGTATTTGTGTAGTTGAAACTGTTTGACTATATAAATCGTGGAGATTAATTACAAATTCCTCCTAAACAAACTAAATGTTGCAGAACGTACTCTATTCTAACAAATAAATAAGAAATTAATGAAATTTTAATGAACATGATTTTATAATTATACCTCAGTACTCAGAATTAATTAAAAGCAAATGGGAGTTTTACAAATAAAATTCGTAATAATTAATTCGTCATATATTGTGAAAAGCAAACTGCATATCTGCAAGCTTAATTTCGGCAAGACAAGGATAACAATTTGTGACTCGTTTTTTATTGTGAAGATGTACAAACCTTTGAAATTTGAATGCAAGATTAACAAAAATCATCAGTTTCTTTTTTGCTCGCACAAAAAATTTTCAAAAATGTGGATTAGCAGTAAATTAGCGCATTATTCAGTCAAAGATATATAATACGTGTGATAAAGGGTCAACCAATTTTCTAGATTGAAATACAGATTACAGTGATCGACAACCTCTGTAAGGTCGGTTGCTTTGTAAATGGCAAATTCGATGCTCCATTTTTTCATATACTACTTCCTTTGGTATACCAAAACTTTCACTGGCTTGTGCTGTACGTGCTTGGGGGTATAAATCACTTCAATTAAATATTGACCAGCAATATATTCCGCCCGACATTTAATAGCCGGGACATGGATGTGGTGAGAAAATGGCTTCCATCGATATGTTCAACGTCCGATTCCCTCGTACTACATTCTATCATGGACTTAGACGTTCCCAGGCTCTTTTTTGTATCGATTCTTGTTCCATTAACTGTCAAATGTAATCGCTAAAAACAAAGTTGTATTTATCACTGACATAATTATGATACTGGAATAGATAATATTACTTTATTCTTATGTTACATACTTTAAATACCGTTAAAATGTAGTACATTTTATTTATACATTAGAACTTTTACGAAGCTTAATTTTCGATTATTTGTTATTTAATCTCTAAAAAATGCGAAATATTTAATTTAATTCAAGTATAATTTTAATTAGTTAAGATTGATTATAAACGAGGGCAATTTGTTTGAGATACACGGATTCACTGAAGAACAAAATGGTGTCTGTTTAAGCACGCCCCTCTTGAAATATCCACCATATAAATCAAAAGCTTAGTAGAATAGTACCAACAATGATTTATTCCTGTAATTCTCAAACTAGTGTGCATAGTTTATTTAATTTTTAAAAATTCGTTTTCTAAATGTTTTTTGCACAGGAGGCCGTAGCATGGAACATTTGGGAAGTACTGCTTTACCCAATTGTTTTCGTTTTAATTATGATATCGACTGAAGGTGCTTGATGGAATTTCAATATCAAATTTGAATCATCAAAACTTTGTACGATTCCACATGTTTTGTCACTAGCTACTCGGGTTTCGCCTTTCGGCATCTTTAGTCATTCTATCACACAGATGCAACAGACCTGACGCTAGCGTATTTTGTTTTGAAATAAATGTTTTCATTTTATTTTAATGTAGAAATGATTGATAGGTTTATAAATTTTTTTATCAGCAAAACAGTTGTCACTTGAAACTATTTCAATCACTTTCAACAATATGCGTTGTCCTAAAAGATACACGGAAATTTTTTAATCAGAATAAATGTAAAATTATTTTTTGGCATGGCGTTTAATTTCCTTACTTAGAACGAAGAATAAATACAAAGTACTTGTTTCGGTACATTTTTCAGATATCTAAATACTATTAAATATAAGATAAAAAAAACTAAAAAACTTTCAACGTTAAATAACATCCTATAGAGATGATATAGCTGTTAATTCTGTAATGTACACATGTATCTCAAAGTCTCAAAACCCATTCGTTTGTTTTTGGCCCAATCTTGTTAAATATTAATACTCACTCTTCACTCGGCTTACATTTTTATTTGTACTACAGGCATTTTATAGCTCATTCTGTTTCATTACATGATTTTACTACAATGTACAACAAGCCGTTGTTTTCTGTTGTGTTTTAAATCTTTAACACAATGTTTGCATCAAATATTTATTGGATCCAAAACACAACGCATTGTTTTATTGTGACAGAAAACAATGTTGCACAGCGGTGCTCGACCAAAGGCTCGCGGATCATGGGTAGGAATTCTAAATATTCGTCAAAAAAATATTCAAATATCGAACATTTATTACTTTTAAGGTGTTACCTGTCACTTCTTGATGGAAAGGCATGATATTTTAAATAATAGAAACACATTCTTTAGTACTCATTCATTCATTGCAATATATTTTTTATCAGGACCAGTTTCGTTCATCGCTATCAGTTAACAATACTCGCGATGAGCGAAATCTGTTCTCATCAATGTGTTTTTATTGTTTAAAATATCGAATACTAAACCTGTAAATGAGGTTATTTTTACCCTGAAGGGAAACTTTGTTCCAAAATTAGAAGGATATTAAATTAGCAGGTTGCTTAGTTTTATTATCAAATCTTTTTTTTTTATAAATATCTATATTTTTTAAAAAAAAAAAAAGTATATAGGGTATTTCAATTTTGTTTTAAAGACTCTTGACTCTACAAGACCCTGTAGAATTATATAATAAAATATAATATAATGTGTGAGTTTCTAAATTAATAATCATGTTTTTTATGTTCACTATTTATTCTGATGTTTAGTTGTTAAATAAGTAATATCAAAGTTTAATACCACGACAAATTACATTAATTGGCTTAGTGTTATAATAAACATATGTAAAATTATAAACGAAAACTATTCGAATAACTAACAAAAATTCAAATATTAAAATCGAGCCGAATATGTCAAAAAATGTTATAATCGATCGGAACCCTTAGTCCTTGGAATTATATTGGAATCATCATAAAATATTTTTTCATACGGTAAAAGCATATTAAAAAATATTATGTATACATAAATAAAGACGAGAACAGCAGTTAACTATTCACGCTGGCTCCAATTAAATGGGTGAAATGGAAATGATGATGATGCCATTGTAAACAGAAAAAGCTGTCTATGTTGAGATTAAAACTTGAAAAAAACCAATTGACGATAATTAATGAATAAATGATAAGTAATGTTGGCTACTCGATTGTATTATTTTTTCTTTCCAGATATCAAAATAACGTGAAAAGTTTTTACAGTTCCTTCTTTAATACATTCTCTTGTGTGTGTATCTAGTCTAAATAACAATGAATATAAAATAGCTTTAAAACGAGCAGCTGTTTTAAAATAAATTTGCGCCCAGAACACTTTACTGTCGTATAAAAGTTAGTTTACTGTTAAAATGCTAAACTTGGATTATAATCGTATTAAAAATTAAGCTCACGCTGGCGTATTTATATATTCTCGAAGTAGGTCTTCTATAATAATCCTGTTTATGAACGCTCATTGCTGAGAATGAAACTTTTTCAAATATATAATTAACCGTATTCCTAACTCGTTTGTATTTTAATTCAAATTATTTTATACTAAGATTAGAGATCGACCAAAGTAAAACTATGCGCACGAAGGCGGGATAAGGTGAGCCAATATTGTCAATAAATATGGGGGTAACTTTGTGGGAGTTCAAACAGTTAAACTGAACTTTTAACCCTTGTCCTACTTCTAGTATTAACGAGGTAACTTAGTATTGAGTTTTAATTTGAGAATTAGAATCATTTTTTGCCTGAGAAATGAATGAATGACATATTATTACTGGTTTGAAGATGCTTCTCAATACGTGTCACATCTAGTAACAAACTAAATATAATAACAAAGTTATCAAGCGTCATGTTTTATTTAGGTTAATAACATACATTGCTTTATTTTATTAAAGGTCCTCTGTGATGGTTTTTGCTAATCTACGATACGTTTGTCCATTTTAAACGAATTAAAAATTCGTATAGTTATTTTATAACAACCTGTCTTATTATCTCATAGGAAATGGTTTTTAATTTATCTTCTAGGAAACTGTATACATTGATGATGTTATGGTAGATTTAATTCATTAATCAAAAGTGAAATACGCATGAGACACCAAAATGCATAATTAATGCAGCAATCAACTCTCCAGTCAAATAATACATGAATATAAAGATCTTAAAATTGCAATTAAGATTGGTTCTTTTATAATAAATCTAAATGAATATTTCATTCTTCACCCGAGAATTATTGCTATAGTTATACTTAAAAAAACAAGTTTATTGATTGAATTGACAATTGCATGAGAACTTGTAGAACTTCATTTGAATGTACAAAAAAATATATTTGCTTGTAAGGATCTTTAAATTTACGCCATTGTAAAGATAACATCGCTACTGTAGGACGTTTCGTAGAAGATTGTAGATTAAAAACTATTTCCCAGGAGAGTTTAAGACGGATTGTAATTTTGTATTTAATTATAAGAAAATTGTCCATATTTTATGCGAACGCACTGGTATTAAATAATTATTCACTCACAATTTTTCGAGTTATTTTTTTGACAGATCAATAGCAACCATTACGTTTTGAAATAAGCCTAACGTAAAAAAGTGATTGTAACACCACTTCTTAGTATTCATTACACGTATTATTAACGAAGTAACGTCTTCAAGGCATGTTAAAAGACACACTATAATAGAAATAGTACGAGACATTTTACATGTATGCGTGACAAGGTATTGGCAACGGTGTCGAGCGTAAATGAAAACGAAAGTACCATCAAACATTTCGGGGATTCATTGTAGTGTGTAAAAATAATATTTTTTATTTATTTAACTTTTTGACAAATGGTGATTAATAAAGTTAAGATCAGAATAAATTATTGTTATTATTAATGTATCATCACATTAAAGTATCGTAAACGCTGACTTTTTCCTTCTTGACTAAATTATAGCTTCAGGCTACATATGAGTTTTTTTTAAGAAAATAAATGAACATTTTCATTCATTTCGAAAAGCAAAATTTTCGTTCGTAAAGGTATGATGAAATAATTCAATCAGTGAATTTAGACTACATAAGTGTATGGATACGTTGGAGCTCAACACGGGTTGTGTGTGTGTGAGGCATGTGTCAGTAAACACGGCTTGTGTTGGCGAATAGGTTATTTGATATGTTGATTTCAATTAATCAATGTAAAGTATTGAATCCAAAACTAAACCTACTATTTTTGATTTTTACTATATTTTATATAAAATACTGAAGAAGCCTAACTTACGCATGATCTATGTAGTTTATTAAAAATAATTAAAGGGTTGTGATATCGTCCAATATGAAAATAATTTGAAAATAAGGTTTATGTAAGGAGTGATTAAAAATACTTATCTTTGTGTTTTAAAAGCAGCCGTATCGAATCAGTTAGCTTTAGCTAACAAGCTTTTAAGCTTGTTGAAGTTTAAAAATTAACCCTTAAAATAAAATATTAAAAAGTATATATTTGGCATGTGAACTTTGCTGCAGACATGATAGATTGAGTTTTGCAATACGCGAAGAGTGTGTTATTGGTGATATAACGATCCACATTTTGTTAGTTGGATTTCAGAAAATGTATCTCGTTTTATATTTCATAATGACTTTGATTATAAATGATGAGTATGAAACATATGCAAAACTACAAAAACGTTGGAAAACAGAAAGAAAGCATAATATAAATACGCATTCACTTAGCTATCTAGCTATTTAAAAGCTTCATACTATACATAGCTAAATGTGTTTACATTACACATAATAGGCAATACGATTGTGAAACTAACATATTCTTTAAAGAGCCCGACTATTGTCTTTTACACTTAACAATCCACCATGTACGGTATAGAAACAACATATTTCCAGAATAGATTAGTCATGTCAAAAAGTCTATTAATAACAAAAACAAATAGTTTTTTACTTAGAAACTTTTCAAAAGAATTTTCGTTTAATACGACTGCTTCGTATTTAATTGATTTAACATAGTATGCAGATGTATACTATAATGTTGAAAAATAATAATTTGGTTTAATGAATACACTGTTGCCAGATCCTAAAACATTAATCATTATATACTAGAGGCTATAGACGGAATAGTAAACAGCTTATTGCAAATACAAATGTAAAAAAAAAACTAAATATGACAGTTATTTTTTTGATAAATATTGGAAATCTGTAATAATTTCTTACTGATTGAATCTAATAACTTCGGAAAACTCTTCCTCGTAGATTACGTGATAGTTGGGTATGAAAAATCGTGCTCAGCATCAAAGCTCGTGTGGCGACATATACTGATGGAAAAAGATTTTCTTTTTAAGTCATAATAGCTCCGACAAGTTCATGTTGCCTTGCTCGTTCTTTTCAATTCAGTGATTTTGTTATTCCATTTTCCTTTCATTTGTTTGTATTAAATTGCGAATAAAACCTTTTCGAGTCGTTTTGATTTTAAAACCCAATAAATATCGGGTAATATTCGTGTACTTTTTATTTTGTTTCTTATAAAACTTTCAGATTTAAATAATTATCAAAACATGAACTGTAGAATCGGACATTATAAAGCGATTTTTCTATACAATTCATTTTTAATATATAATATTTCATCATACAAAACAAAAAGTCTTGATCCATCAAAAAGCTATAACTATTAATTACCAAATTCAATCAATTTTATTACGAAAAAGTATTACGTCATCTTAGAAGTTAAATGCTCAAACGAGTAGATTGACCGAAAGGTGGTGTTACAATATATTTCGGACACGACATTGTATTCCTTCAATCACTTTTAGAATGCACATCGTGTCATTACGCATGACAAATGAAGGTACTGCTGGTGCTTTTGAAATAGTTTTACCATACGTCAATTATTACGTGTTTGAATTTGACGAGGATCAATAGTAAAACTATCAAAAAATAAAGAAAATGCTAAAGTTATTTGTTAATTTCATTGGCACTACTGACTGTGTGCAGTCTTAATTGGGTGTCCAAGCCAATCAAAAGTTTACCTCCAAAATCAAGATTCCACTACGTACTGAAAATAACACTGTCAATTTGTTTTAAAAATGAAAAAAAAATATATTTTAAAAACTAAAAATCTCACTTTCTTCAAGAGGACCTGCACGTTATATATCACTTAAGTATTATACAGAGCATTACGAAATTCTTCAGAATATAGCAAAAAACATTATGAAAAATTTGCTTAAAGAACCTTATAAATAGTTAATAACGTTACAATGCTTGAACTCTAGGTAATATATACAACTTGAGAAACTTAAACAAATAAATGTTTAAAGAAATAATTTTGTTGAAGTAAGATTATTAATATGAAAGTAAAGCAGTCGCTAATATAATAATAATACAATTTTTAGCTGATCAGTTAATAATGCTCGTGATGAGCGAAACTGATCCAGTATATAAAATGTATTGTAAAAATAAGTAGTAAAAAATGTGTTTTTATTTTTTAAAATATCATGCCTTTCCACCAAGAAGTGACTGTTAACACTATAAAAGTGATCGCAGATATTTATGAAAAATATATATAACCCGGAAAATTATAACGGAAATCCGAAAGAAGGGCAGAATGTTAACACAGATTAAAAACTTGTATAAATCTTTCGTCACTTTTAAGGTATTAACTGTCACGTTTTGATGGAAAGGCATGGTATTTTAAATTATAAAAACACAATTTTTGGTACTATTTCCACAATATATATATTATGATCAGAACCGTCCCTTCCTTTTCTTCCCTTTTGTGCAAAACAAGTAAAGATTAAGCTTTGATTTTGCGTCTGGGCAATTATTTCAGACACTGTGATGCTAATTTAATGAGTGTCGAGTTAAATATCACATGTACCTCAAGTTATTAGGTCTTACTATTTATATCCGAGTGTAATATCGCAACATTGGCATCGCATCCCGACCTAGAACGACATTTAGTAGACATTAGGTCAACCAGTCTGCCAATATTTAACGGGCGAAGAAAACACAAGTATATTTTTTCATGGCCATGCTTGTTCGTGTATATTGCATTTAAAATACAACTTTCAGCTAGGCACGCTACGTCATTAAATCCCCGTTATCTGACTCGAATAATCAAATGCGTGGAATTTGAAAAGGAGAAGCGAATACAATTTCAGGAAATAATAAACTCAGACGTTTGCACGTGTTTCGTTTACATAATACATTTACGTATACATCATCACCAAAGTGTAATGAGATTTATTCTGTACTTAAAAACATATTATATTCGATTTTTTCCAGTGAAGCAATGGTGCAATTTATAAAATAAGTCAACTCGGCAATATCTTGAATTGACACAAATAAAACAAAAACTTTTCATTTTAAGAATTTGTGATTTACACAGTGGAAAAATAGCTATATATTTAAGTTCTACAAAATTTATAAGATATGTAGTTGATACCTAATTCGGCGCACGCCTTCATCAGAACAATTTTTAAACGTACATTTACCTATCTATATATAGCTGTGTATAAAAGATACAAAATAAATCTTCTCATCTGTTTATACACCCTAAATTGATATTGTGCTAATAAATTTTAAAATGTGGCAAATTGATTTCATGCATTTCTCGAAAAGCGAGTTAATTTGGGTTTTATGGGGAATAAACGTAAATAGTGGCTAAGTACTGAACTGAGATGATTTATCACAAAAATGCATTAACCTTCCGTAATGGTATAAGAAACAGTGAAAGTTTTGTATTTGTTTGTTCATTAAAAATGTCACTCTTTTCTACACAGTTATATAATATATATATAGCTAAATCTACGGGTAAACATAGTTCTGATGAAGGCGTGAGACAAAATAACTACTAATTATAAATCTTATAAATTTTGTATAACTAAAATACACTGCTATTTTATTACCAAGCTATAATGGGTTCTACCAAGTAAATATTAGTTCAATTAATACCTTGTGATTGAGATTTATTACTGTCGCCGAGTTCATTAACCTCAAAATTCCCATATTTTTCTGTTTACGTAATTTTTACAATACCCAACCCAAAGAAATATTTAAGACACGGTTTTGTGCCAAAAGAATTCAGCTCGCGAGATACGCCCCTCGATTCAATGAAAAGAAAAACGGTTGACGTTTCTCATACATGAAATATTTCAGCTTGTATCATAGTTATAAATGACCGGAAAACAAACTACTAGCTGTCCGTTTATGATACTGTTAAATGGTTGGAATCGGATTCATGAAAATAAACCTCCTCATTTAGATATTATCAAAACCCGTGTATATAAGATAATCTTGATTGGGACCATTTCATGATTGTCAATCTATATTTTTGTTAACTCCTGAATACTCGATGTATTGTATTTAACCTTCATAGTATCATGGACGTGTATGTTGTATGCTTAAAAATAATATCACATCAAATAACTTAAGAGCATGTGCAATTAATATGGCTGATAGTAAATTTAATATTGAAATAACATACTCGGTATACGAAATAGATAGCAATAAAATACACGTCACGCATATTTTTTCTTATTTTCTCACTAAATTCGTAACCACTTGCAAACGGGAATTTTTTGATCGTTCGTTATTTTATAGAAGATTTCGTTATTTTTGACGATTACATTATTGTATATTTTGGGTGCTAAGCCAACAATAAACCACAATATGATATAATGTTTCACAAAACCACGTGCTTTTCGATATGGCTATAGATCAGTTGTTCTTCGTGAAATTTTACTGTGGCCGCATTATAAACATCAGCTGTCATATGGAAATGTCTCGTGGCCACACCAAATGTGATAAAAATAGTTTCGATATATATTTTTTTATATAGTGCATTATATTTCACAATATACAGTTGTAGGTAAAATCGACAAAATTAATAAAGCAATTGTTGTTAATTCTTTATATTGACTTGATTCATGTTCAACGTATAACTTCGACCAAAATTTTTGGACAGTTTTATTATTAAAACGGTCCTTTACTTAAACTCGACTAATTGCTGGATAAGTCAGATTTATTCAATCAATTTTAAAATAATAATTATTTTACAAATTCATTTGTAAAAATACATTTTTTTTAAAATATCAATATTTACTATAAAACTGTTGGTGGACGCAGCAAACTACTCTGGTGGCCGCACTTGAGATCCACTGCTATAGATAAAATAAATATCATTTTGATATTAATTTATCAAGAAGAAATCACGTTTTGTAACGCTGTTTTTTTTTCAAATATACCAGCTGTTTTTGACGCTATGTAATCTATGCTTTCTAAGGTGACGATACCAACACACACACCCGGTTTCGGAGACACTCAATAGAGTGAAGGTAAGAGATGGAACTACTCGTGGGTCAACATATAGTGTAATCAACAACAGCGACGCAATGCAAGCTATGCCAATCTGTTTGAAACATACCCCGGGGAAAAGCCTTGTAGTTTCATTTTCCACCGTCGTATGCTTTGCCAACCCTTTTGTCGGAATTCGCCTTATTATGATATTAGCTGCAATATTTGACATGCCGGATTTCCTACAGTATAAATTATGGAGAGCATTATTTTTATATATTATATCTTAGTATTTTATAAGACCGAAATATTTAGTTCTGGATTTTTTATTACCATTATTGTAAATAAATCTTATATAAATAAATTATTATTTTATCTTATAATAATGAAGTTCTACCAAATTAACACACAAGTCAATGAATAAATAAAGCATTAAGCTATTAACCATACGGCTTTTAATGTTGATAATGGATTAACTTGTAAGTTACGAGAAATGGTATGACATAGTAAATGACATGCAACCAAATAGTGTATTAACTGTAAAAATAATGTATTTAAAACAATGGAATCTTTGTAAATTAACTGAAATTTATTTTGTTCAATCGCGTCTTTTTATCAACAGCTTACAGTCAACACGATTTGACGTTATTATTTTGATTTTTACCGAGTCAGACGTTATACAATTTGAAAGTTCACCGTTGCATATGACTCACGAACAAAAGCTCCACGCGTATCGTTAGCTTACGCAGCTGATAGTATTAAATAATAATAAAAAACGTTAAATCACCTTTGAAACGCAAAAAGCCTTCGTAAATGAGACTTTCCGTGAGGGTGTGTCGAAAAGTTTCTCACGCAGGTACTTGAGACCCACAGAGTGCTGTTACCAACCTACACGTGTTTATACAAGTATATATGAAATGTTCCTAATAGCTTATATGTATATATACATATAACTTTTTCGTTAACTTATTTCGTGTATCTACCATCTTTCCTGCAAACTTGGTGTTTTATCTTGATACTTCTGACGGCTGACGTCTTAATTATGAATTTGCTATATTATTTTGGTATACAAAAATATAAACTAAATGAGCCGTATTCAAAATTTTGCGCAGTTTGTTTGTGAAGCAATTGCAAAGTTACACAAAACCATTTTTTTATGATGAAAAGATGATGTTCTGAGACGATTGTTTAGTCAATCTTCTATTAAAAATATTTTCTTGATATAATGGGGGATGTTAAGTCAATTTTAAGGAGTATATAATGCTATTTGAGACCTTGTAATAAGAAACATTGATAGTTTGTAGCTGATACAGATTTGAGTAGAAAAAATAACTGACGGCACAATATCGAAATCCATTTAAACTATAATATATGTATGAAACTATCAGTTTGAATATGCAAATCATTTGACCAAACGTTAACATTAAATGAAAGCTTTTTGAGCGTCAAAAATCAGATACACTCTCAAAAATGGTTATAGTATAATTTAATAAAATAACAACACAATAAAATATTTGAGATAAAAGCTTTCCTTTCAAATTATCGAAAGCCTGAACAAGAATTAGAGTGACGCGGGAGCATTTTAGTTTTGACACTCGGTCTCAACAATCGTCTGACAATTAAGCAAATTAATAAATTTGGAGAACACTTTTTTAGCCATGTCCATAACTAATAAAAAACATATGAAATTCTTGTAAATTTATCGTAGAAAGACACTTACATTTAAATAAAAAGTACTCAATTGTAAGTATTATTTATAATTTTAAATAAAGTGACATGTACGTATTTTAATAAAAAATCTGGAAGTAGTACTAAATTGAGTTTATCTTAACTGTGTTTTTTATGAGACTTTTTTGTTACTAAGCCATTGTTTTATGAGAAAAATTGATGTATATGTCATGAAATCCATAAATCGCTTTTGAAAATAAGTGAGCCCATAGTCACTGTAACCAAAGTCAAAAAATTAACAATTTAGCCACGGATGTGAATCTCTGAAAAAGATAGCGCTTAATAATTTATTGAAGTGATGAAGACCATTTGTTAAAAGAGGTTGTATTTATAAATGAAAGGTTTGATTAACTTTGGACAGTATTTTTTGAATACATTGATGTATCGTAAATATTAGACTGAACTTGCAAACACAATAAAATATGATAATGAAGTGGCAAATAATTTTATTATTTTCGATTTGTTGATCATTTTTAATTTTTGTTTGATTTTTGGTTAGCATTGAATAAATAGCTAGACAAATGACCAATCAGTGTTTATTTTATTAAAATATACAAAAGAGTGGCCTAGTTTTGTATTGTTTTATAGTTGAACGCTCTGAGAAATCTGAAGAAATAATTATTTAGGCTACAATTGCAAAACAACACTAAGTGCGAATATGATAACAGATTGGGACAAAAAGAACTTTTTATCGTACAACTTTCTTTAAGAACCACTTATAAAATTCACAATCAAGAACGATAATCAAGTTCAGCCTAATCAGAGGTCGACAAACTTTTGGTGACACGAGGCAAATTGAGAAATTAAGATAAAATAATTTTTCAAAAAACCCATTCTATAGAAATACAGTTTTTTATAAAAAAATATTATCAGGACCAGCTGTGTTAAGAAAGAAGCTTTTTCAACTGCTCAAAAAATATGGATCAACAAAAAATTTGAGAAATGGTTTTTCGTACAAAATTAAATATCTAATTTGTTTAAAATATTAAAAATGACATTTTATAAATGGATGCTGCTTTTAACTGTCTTTATATGTGAAAAGAAAGATTGAGTTCAAATGTAAATTTAACTCGACTTAAACAGTCCAATGCAGCCGCATATTTATTAAAAACCTAATTTCCAAAGAATAATTAAGATAGGTGGAGAGTGATTCAATAACCCATAACCTTGTCCAAGACATTTCCCCTATCTCTTGAAAAAATAAGAGTTGAATCGATGAGTAACAAGCAATACTCGCATATATATATATATATATACCTCCATGAGATAGGCATATTGTACAAGTCGAGAGCGAACATGGTTTGAAGAAAACCAAAAAATGTATGCCTCGCCATAGTTATAGGTGGTTTTATTGTAATTTGTGTTAAAAATATTGTGAGACTAATTTTAAAAATCGAACTCTTTGTACTATTGTGCAGAAATAAAATATTTTTTTATGTTGTCCGGCCTGTAAAGGCCTGTTGGTGACCGCTGATTTAAGTAAAGGTAATTTAGACGAAAATAATGGAGTGCTTCTCGCCTTTATCGCATTATCCTGATATTAAACGAATTAAAACATAGCAGAATTAATTCACTTTATCGCTCGGTACTGAAATATTTCCCGCCAGAAATTCAAATTAATTGTCCGGGAGCGTGTAAAAACCATTTGACATTAAATAAATGAACGGTGATTTCTCAAAGCGACCCGGTTCAAATATTTAAAAAAAGAATTTTGACATGGCGTAGACGTTGAGCAAGGGTGGAAACGGTTGATAAAGAGTATTTGACAAGGAAATAATAAAATATTATATTATACTTACGGTCAGATTTAAAACAATAAAGCAATATTTTTTTCGTTTATTTAATCTTTTTGCCGCAACCAAAATAAATAACTGGTTGAAGATAATAATGTATATTTACTTTGTACAATTAATTTGGATATGCATTGCTTGAAAAAATACACAATTGAAAAGCGATATTAAGCCAGGATACTATTATACATAGTGCAATTTCATCTAGATGGATAACACGGTGAAAAAATAGCAATGTATTTTTTCACCGTGTTATAATAGAGTTCTACCAAGTGAATGCCAATTCAATCAATAGATGGATAACGTCATCCAAGAAAGAAATTGTCCATCTTAGGGTATACTACATGGGGTGACGTGACGGAGGTATGACATGAGAGGAAACGATGAGATAAGCGGAAGACGGAGAATCATGAAAGCACGATTTTAATCGTGAATTGCAAATGGGAATGAATGACGATTTTTCAATATATATCTCAATGTTTTTTTTTTGTTGAGCTTTTGTTATTTATAATGTTAAGTTAGTGAATAGTAACAATAATATCATGATAATTTAATGATTAACCTAACGTGGCCAACATCATTCGTTAGTCTTTGACAGATCTCATATGTTTGCGTCCCAATGAGAGATAGTTTTTCAATCGGTTTATCGATTTTGTGCAAAAGTGTGGTTGTTTTCTAAAACTCTTTTTCATCCGCAGTTCTTTCGTAAGCTTGTTTATTCTTCATCTAATTTATGATATCGACCGAAGGCGCTTGATGGAATTTCAATATCAAATTTTAATTGTTATAACTTTGTACGATTCCACATGTTTTACGTTTTTTTTGTTGTGTCACTAACGACCCGGGTTTCGCCTTTCGGCATCTTCAGGCATTCTACCACACGGGTGTAACAGAACTGCATCTGTGTGATGGAATGCGGGTCGTTAGTGACAAAACATGTGTAATCGTACAATGTTGTGATAATTCAAAATTTTATTCTTTATCTTTTTTAAAGGTTGCTTGATAATAAAAAGTACTTCATTCTGAGGATATAAGTTCTAAATTGGGAGTAGAAATGTTTAAAAAAACATATGACTTCTTTATTTTCTCGATTGGATGAAGACATTCTTAAAACAAATCCTATTTATATAAACGAAAGTGATTATCTCCGTACAAAAGAAAACTAACCTTCTTTCTATACGTCACTCAAGCTTTGACCCACTTACAGGATCTACGCCTACAATAATTGAAACTGGAAAAAATAGCAAAGGCCTGTTATCATTTATCAGGACCCTTCTCCGCAGTGAAAAGCTTACAAATAGCCTCAAGATAAGCTCGCTGTTTTCACCTATTGTAAACCCTAAAGTTTCAAGTTTTGAAGTGGGTAAAGCATTGGGTAAACGCTTTGCAATTTCATCGTTTGATCCGATATCTACAGCGCCACTTATTTGCCACCTCAACGTGATTTATAAGTATACAGCTCTTTGGTTGAGAGGCAGACGAGATCTGAAAGCTGTATTAGCAATTTCATTGATAAACGATGTATGTGAAACATCCGTGAGGCATTACAAATTAGAGTTTCCGTTCAGAGATAGAAAATAAAATTCGGTAAGAGATTAAAAATGATGTAGAATCAAAAAATGTTCGCAGTATTATAAAAATAAAATAGCGGTGTTGTATTTTTTTAAAAGTTCATGTTTTGATTGGCATAGTGTTCATTTACCAAGAAAAAGTCGAATCTCAGTATGGAAAGTATCCTACATTGATTTCTGTTTGAAATTAATTGATATTAAAAATTTCGTTGCAAATGTTGATAATAAAAACATAGAGTTGTGAAAATTATTAGCTTGCCACCGGTTTTGTCTTACTCTTGTCCCTCTAACTCTACTTTTTTAGACAAAAAGTTTGAATGATTGAGAAACACAACTCTACTAAACAAAGTTATGCTAACATAAATGATATACATGTGCGACAAATTAAGAGCAGACACAAAAACGTTGTTATTATTCATTTAAATAAATCGATTTAACAATTTAAATTAACATACTTATAATATCTAAGAATTGAGTTTTTTACGTTGAAATATACCCAAATACACACGATTGCTTACTAATGACAATATTGTTTTTCATAAAAGTATTATGTATGCTTTACAAAATAAAAAAATGGTTACACATATTTTTTTGCATTCATTTGCAATTTTTTCATACACATGCTTGTTTATGGAAAAACTCCCATTATTTTTATTGATTTAAAAATTTATTCATAGCATGTGAATAAATCTGACTAATTGATTAGCGGTTATCCATTAGGTATTTTTGTGTAGTTACTAAAATAATTTCATGGTTGACTTAGTAACAAAACGAAAATCAAAGCAATCTATGATTTGAATCGAGAACACAAGTAATTCAAATTAATTTACGATATTGTCACTGAAAATAGTTAAATTAATTAACAAGATTCATAATTATTTAAGGTGTGCCTGGTAAAAGACAGAAGTGTTTGTTATTCGAGTGAGAAACAAATAAAAATAAGATGAACATAAATCTTTGATAAAATAAATTGATTTATTGTTTTGACAACAAATGAAACAAACTTCAGTAGGAAGCTTATATAACATAAAATTGGCTTAAGTCGTCAATTTAATGTTAACTAAACGTTTTAGATTATAAACATGAATTTATCTTTGTAAACAAAGATTTGATTAATCCATGGAAAACATTAGTAAAAGATAAACTTTTTTAAAAGAATAATCGTTATCCAAATATAGCAGACAGCCAATATATAATATATTGAGATATCGTATCTTTTAGAAATTTGCTTGGCGGATGAAATATTATGTTTCAAGTAAAATATGAACATGTTTGCTTTGAAAACTAGTTCCTTATTGGAAGCCTTTGCATACAAAGTTGGGTATTTGATATTTTCTGAAGAAAAAGACTATCAATATTGGTACGTTATTTATCAAAACTTTTTTACGTCACGGTGAAATTTATGACAAGCTTGTTTAAAAATAAGTATATTTTTTACAATAATAAGTACATTTCAATCGATAGAAAATTAACCGAAATAGACGACTTTTTTACATCATTTTGTAAATTTCAAAAGTTTTTTTCTTAAATGGCTAATTTTGATAGAGCAAAAATTTGATGTTAGAGATACACGTATAATTCATGATATCGACTTAAAGTACTTAGTAAAATTAACATGTCAATTTGATTTTTTTAAAAGCTTATACTCTATAAAGTTTTCTTTTGCTTATTGCAATGCCTGAATATGCCAAAAGATAAATATTCAGGTTATGTTACTATGCAAAAGTACATTAAATTTGCCTTGGAACAAAACATAATATACCGGCAAAGAAAAATACACGAAAAAGATATTTACGCATCCTTAATGTATCCCTTAATAAGGGGTGAAAAAATTCTTTTTTTTTTTTTACAAAAAAAGATAAAAAAAAGAATTAACACACACTTTACAATTAAGCCACATTCATTTTATTGAGCAATATTTTTTTATATTCTAAAAAACTAACTTTTATATAAATAATAAGTAAATAATTATTTAATTACTTTTAAGGTGTTAACTGTCACTTCTTGATGGAAAGGCATTATATTTTAAATAATAAAAACACATTTTTTTAGTACTTATTTCCACAATATATTTTTTGATCAGGACCGGTTTCGCTCATCGCTCAGTTGATAATGCTCGCGATGAGCGAAACCGGTCCTGATCAAAAAATATATTGTGGAAATAAGTACTAAAAAAATGTGTTTTTATTATTTTAAATTATTTAATTTATGGTATCGACTGAAAGTACTTCAAATTGTTAGATTTTTGAACGATTCCACATGTTTTGTTACTAACTGTCCGGGTTTTGCCTTTTGGCATCTTTAGGTATTCTATGAATCGTCAGTTCTGTTGCATCCGTGTGATAAAATGCCTGAAGATACAGAAAGGCGAAACCTACGCCGTTAGTGACAAAACTTGTGGAATCGTACAAGGTTGTAGCAATTCAAAATTAAATAATTAGTTACTATGGCAATAGGAAGGCAAAGCTAGTTAGTTACATACGTAGTCGATGTTGAAAAGAAAAGTGTATTTAATCGAATATTAATTTTATTGTCCACTAAACTTATTCTATTGCCTGTCGGACATTTCAGGCAACTTTGCATTGCTTGTTAAATATTGATTTTTATGTTTCCACATAAAACCCCATTGTGTAGGACTTGTGAAGTTGTGTTATTAAGTTGCGATCGATAATTTCCATGGAGCGACACACGCGAGCGTTTTAAGTTCAGTCTTATCGGAGCCAAACATCGAATCATGTTGGAGCGCAAGAAACAATATTACGTTCACATCGACCATCACAATATCACACAGAAGTGGCCGAAAAATAAATAAATAAAACACGGAAAACGGGAAAGTGTTTCTCAGAACATTGTTATATAATTTATGTGTCTCAAAATATAAAACAAGCTGCATGATACATTCTAATTGCTACATTAATCAAAGTTAAATACTGAGAAACATATTTCTAATATTTACAAAGCACTGAAATACTTTTCGTACTTCTGTGCCATTGTGCAACTGTAGGGAATGAGAGGTATTTTGTTAACCTAATTCTTTTGTGTTATTTTAGTGACAAAAGAAAAAACCTTTTATGAAAATATATGTCGTACTTCAGTATTAACTAATTTTCCGGATTTTTCGCCGCATTAAAGTGAGTCATAGGACTTTTTTCTTTAGTAACGGATGTTGCGATGTTTTTTGCGCTTGAATAGGAAGTTGTGACATTGCATACTTTACCGTGTATAAAATAATATTTAAAAGGGGTATTCGAGTTTCAAAGACAACTTTTTTGATCAGTTTGTTTTATCCAACAATTAATCAAACAGCAAGGACTGGATTTTTCTGTTAAGTATTATTTTATATTGTGAATTTGAAATTAATCAAAGATACATTGATTTTTAAAATTTCTCACAATCAGTAAAGAAAATAATATGGCATGTATATCAAGGAATGTTTTATTTAGACTTTTTCCAGATTTTTTTTATAGTGATCCATCGTGGTTTAGTGATGAGCATTAATTACAAACTAATATATTATAAATTTAAAAATTACTATTCATTTTAATCGATTGTATATAAATATCAGGTAAATAAAATAAATAGTTAAAAAAAAACAACTGCGGCAAGTATTTTTTATACGCCCCATGTCTGTTGCTAATGTTGATTATATGAACTTCTAATGAGGCGTTTTATATTAAATTGTTGAACGACGACGGGTTTTAATTCAATTAATAATCATTTTTTCGGAAATGATAATACTGAAAGGATGATACTTAAAAGTATACATAGTTAATCCAATAATTTTCGATAAACCCTAGTTTTTAGAATCGATTGTGATTAAATGTTAACATTAAGAATATTCATGATATTTAGCACAAATTCATACAAAATATAACTGTCAGACATATGGATAATCGATACTTACTATTTGACGCCATGAAAAGTGATTAAGTTGGTCAAAACAAGGGAAAGTTGGGCAAGGGAAAAATCATTTGAAATCTCCTTCCTTCAGAATCATCGAAAAGTGTACAATCGAAGATATAAATAATTGTATATAGTAACGTTTGACTGACTGTTTTATTTATCACCCACGTTGACTTATTTGTTACTGAGCCTTAAAATATAGTATGTTTCTTTTAGTATTATGGAAACTATTTCTTTTTAACTCATTCTGACTTGCTGACAAACACTGTCACTTTTTAAAACGCACGTCATTCAAAAGTTCTAGTTTCTAATGCGATCCTGGATATTAATTCAAAACGATTAAGATCCCGCTATTGTACATGCTATGTTCGTTAAGTATAAGGGCTTCGAATACGTGGCAAGAAAAAGAAATTTCTGTAAAACTTCTATATCGATGTTTGAAATAGGTATAAGAAATAACATGAAGCCTGATACGTGACAGTGGACAGAGATAAAACAAACTTAATCGATTCATTTTTGTATTGTAATTAGTAATTAATTTAGTAAAATGTCCTACGGTAAGTGCTTTATCTGTCTTTATATTAAGTCGAAATTACGCGAAATAATGGAAACAATTAAAAATAATCTTGAGTTAATCTCAATAAAATTCATATAGAGTTGTGCAAGTAAAAAGTTAAAAACGTTGAATAAATTATCATAAAAGAAAGACAAAGCAATATACAATCTTCAAATGTACATTAACAATACAAAACTAGACAATTAATGATATAATTAATTCAGTAATATTTCGAAACGACTTTAAACGCATCTCGAAAGTAAACCTAAAAATTTCGCGTATTTTATGACGAGTAAACTTTTCGTATTGATTTCGGAAAATAAAAAAAAACATTGGTGAGTAATACTACTATATAATTTATTTGAATAAAAGAAAACCCCTTAAATTTTTTTTTATGCCGACCTGAATTACATTTGAGAATTACGAGTCTTCAAATTACTCATTTTAAATGAAAAAAAACAAATAAAAAACACATTCGTTTTGAATTTTAAAAACTAATGACAATGTAATTGTATTTTATTTATGGCCAAAGTTTATCATTTCCAGAGTCATTAAAACAAATTATTATTATCAGAAATACATCAATTTCAGAATATTATTTAATATTTTTATGCGTGAATAGAGCAATTATATATACATTTACAGAATATAAAGTTGTAATTTTTTTGTTTTAGCGTTAGAATGTTGACAATTTTGCTTGTAAATGAAATATTGATATCATCGTTTAGTGTACGTTTATTCATCTTATAAATGATAATTATTGATTGGATTCTATTTAATTTAATAAACAATCACGACCGTGCTAAAATAATTTTTACCATCATTTTTAATGTAACGTTTATATTCTTCGTATTGCACTTTGAGTTTTAGTCACTTTTTATTGTGTGATTACATTTTGTTTTCATATATGACGTATCTTCAAATTATAATACAGTGAAACCTCGATTCCATGTTTTTCAAGGGACTCTAAAAAATAAATGAAAATGCGGTAAAGCTTAAAAAAATAATAAAACATATAAAATCTTAAGTAGTCGTCGTCCTTTTTAAATTTACAAAAATTGGTAATTATGGGAGAGTTTTATGAAATTTATATTAATTAAATCTTGACATTAAAACAGTTTCACTAGAAAAATTCTTAAAACAGTATTTTAGACTTCTTCTAGTGAAATTGTTTATTTACGAAAATCTCAAGACATTATAAAATTTAATGTGCTCAAACTCAAAAAATGTATTGGATGGAAAGATTTATCTACGAAAACGGGATAATATTAGAGATAGAGATTATTTAACATAGCCAACGACCATACCACGTTGAAAGCACCGGCTCTCGAGCGATCACCGAAGTTAAGCAACATTGAGCGCGGATAGTGCTTGGATGGGTGACCGCTCGGGAACACCGAGTGCCTGTGTTCTCTTGGCTATGGGAAGGATGACCCAGACAGAAAACCGAACACCAACCCGCCTGGGCAGCGTGGTGTTGCTATGTCAAAACCCCCCCTGAAAAAAAAAACAGGGGGAGGCCTTCATCCAGCAGTGGATCGACCCCCGGCTGATGATGATGATTTAACATTGTTCTTATGGGTGTTTGACGGGACTAAAAAAAATGAACGATCCATCCGGGAAAACGTATTATGCGAGAACGGTTGATCGGAGTTCTACTGTATCAATATCTTTCAATCGTAAGTAGTGTCAAATAACATTTAATTTATTCATGTGTCATACAAAGAAAACGATTAAATATATTATATAACATAAGCGGATTCGTTCCACTTTTACTTTGGCCTCTCCATAATATATTACAAGGTGCCAACTGGCGTCGTGTTTTTATATGAAGTACCGGCCTGCTTCGGACACGTTTTAATTATTACACGATTCAAAAACTGTCCCTCTAATTAAATAAACAAATGAAATTTAATAATGGAGTGTGAAAATTCTCACTGGCTTTAATTTCGCTTACGTTTTCTATCCGTAATGTTTTGCACAAACAATAATAGAGAGACGCATACTTATTTTAGCCACAAAATTATCAAGATTGACAACCAAAGTGATTGTTCTTATTTTTGTGTGCTGAAAAATGACATTGTTTCACTCTTTTGAAGATTGTTTCTTTTTTTAAAGCTTTGCTTATATTTATAATAGCTTAGGTGTTTTTTCTCTATTAAATTAAATTTAATCATTTGAGTGCTAAGCAGTTTTTTTTATTATTAATTATACTTGCTTTTTGCAATCGCAAGGGTTATTTGACTACTGAATTAATTGCCTAAAGGGAAACGCATTATCAACAAGAAATAATTTACTATTTACAATTTTTTTTTTTTTTTTTATCATTTTCACTTAACAAATAAACAAACGAAAAGTTGTATATTATTTCTGCCCTGCGTAAATGTATCGAGGGTAAACCATTATGAGGCATCATTTTGAATTTAAATATAAATGTACATTTTTATGTATACATAATAAATAGTGGCGTGACGAACCAATTAGTGGATGAAAGCTAGCTTAATATATATTTCTATTTCATATCCATTAATAAACTAATCATTAAACAGAATTTGTGTACTGAGTTTTAAAAACAACCAATTATTATACCTTGATATTTTATATGGTTTTGCAAAATGTTTTTTACGATCAATATTAATTTTATGATTTGAGGGTAAACAAATTCGATTTCAATTGGTCAGCATTTAGTTGTTTCTTCTGATATTTTCTGCTCAGCAAAAACATTTCACTAAAAGAAATATTTTTAAAATACAAGAATTTATGTAACGGTGAGTAATTAGCGCGTTCACCCTATTTTTGTGATACGCAAAACATAAATTGTTATAAGGTACCATCCTTTTTATATGATTCGTAAAACCCGAATGTTTATATAAGTTTTACGACAAAACTTTTGCCATTACGTACATTGAACAATTTCCTTAGTAAAAAAGTAGCAAACAGTTTCGTTTTACGGATTGTCGCAACGATCGATGTCGTATGAATCATATAAAGTTTTTAGTATTATTGTTTTCTCACTTTCATATAAAAAACTCTATTGATCGAATGAAAACTATGCTCACTCTTTCATTCAATATTTATTAGGCACTTTACAGAAATGAAATGGAAATGTATTACTCGGACGACGAACTTCTACAACGACATTAATCATAAAGGAATAGACGAAAATAAAACTGGTATAAATACATAATTAATTGTAAAAAGGTGCTCTGTGCCAGCTTATTGCGATCGATATTTTTTTGAGGTTGTTTTCTAACATTATTTTAAATAGCACCAATAAAAGCCATCAACCAAAAACGTTCTCTTTTATTATGATACTATTCTTATTGATTTCGATCACCAAACTAGTACCTATCTTTTGCACCATAATAATAAAGAATTAATTTGTTTTTGTGAATGTGCTTATTTATAATGTAAAAGAAAAATGATAAATATAAATGAATTCATGAGTAATATTTCGCCCTTAACTATACCAGGATTATTTTTATATCACATATAAAAAGGTTTTGAAAGAGTAGTTGAAAAAAGCTTACATAATAAGATGTTTCTTCAATAAATAATAGAAGAATCAGCAGTATTTAAAATTGAAATCTTTGAATTTTCTGAATTTTTTAACTAAATTGTTAAGATGTTACTTTATTCGTATTTAAAATTCTACTTGGTTTCATAAAAATGTCTTGTTAAACGTAATTAATTAAACTAGACAGCTGTGTCTATTTTCCGGCAAATTCATGGCTTTTTCCTGAATTGAGAAATTGATTTTACCTTGGTTGACTTAGAACACCGGATATTGTGAACTAATAGAAGTCAAAGAAGTCGAAACTCGTCGAACATATAAAACTGTGTAAATTGGAAGTGTGTGTGTACAGAAAGATAAATTTGTCCAGGTTCATTTATAAGCACTCAATGGAATGCCAATGAGGTTAGCATTTGATTTATTTTCGATACATCTACTTTAAATTGAGAACTGATTGATTCGCTCACAAATCCGATAATCCTCGCAAATATTTACATACCATTATTTTTGAATACTCCTACCAATTTATCGAGATATTTTTATTCTCGTTTGGCGTATAAATAAATATGAATTGTCTATGCTTTCTCGGTCAATCGATGATTGGCAATTTAGCGAACAAGTGTTTCGCTTTTTTATTACTTTCCGCGGGTAATAAAACCAATCATGGCCGACATTGAATATTAAGCCGAATAGGTATACCGGTTCAATTCTTTCAGATTAATTGCTCTTACGTGAATAATGGTAAACTACAATCGCTGGACGTGCTGTCGCATAAGCAATGTGCATATCATTTTCGATACCAAATAGATTTTTAAATATTTTGTTTTTAGTGAATATATCATTGTACTGTAATACCGTCATTTTGAATAAAAAGAAAAACTTACACAGTAATTCAATACTAAGCATAAAACTATATATGTTATGATGGTTTCTGAAAAAAAAATCAACAATTCCATAGTATAGTAAAAATGTGGTTCATGATTTTTCAATAGTTTTCGTTTCACTTTTAAGGTGTTAACTGTCACATCTTGATAGAAAGACATGATATTTTAAATAATAAATACATTATGTTCCATAAGTATTTAAGTGCAGGTTATTTTCTTCATTAAAATTATCCCACTCTTTACATGCCCTAATGAGAACGTTATGATTGTTCAGAGCTCTTAATGGATTGTTGATTAACCTTCATTTAGTCTGAAAAATCTTAATAAGTGATTGTGAACATTTCATTTTTAAACTAATTTACATTATTAATATATTAATTTTGTATCATTTCCTGTAAATTGTTAGTAAGTTATTGAACCCATGGTTTTGTATACCTGCTAGTTTGAACTCAAATATTTTGTATATAGAGACTTGCTTGTAAATTGTATTCTATCATTTGATAACGCTCGCAATAAGCGAAACCGGTCCTGGCTAAAAATATACTGTGGAAATAAGTACTAAAAGTGCGTTTCTATTATTTAAAAAAAAAATGTTTCTCTTAATATTTTATATTTTTAACTTTGTGGTGATTGTCGTACGCTTGAAAAATTATTCAAAAAATTGACAAATTGTTTAATTAAATTATATTCAATCAGAAAGGCACATCTATGTTTCGGGTCTTTAATTAAGTGGCCAACGCTGTTGGTATCGGTTACAGATGTTATAAATATATTTTTTTTAATTTTAAATCTATTTGTGCATTTCAGTTTGTAGGCTTGCGTCGTCTAAACTTGCCCTCTACTCATCAAATACTAAAAACAGACTGTAGTAAGAACTAACACTTGTAAACCACTTGAACTAACATAAGTTAACCACTTGTTCTGTTTTTCCTCTATCCTTAAATCCTTACTGTTAAAGGATGAGATACCAAGTAACCAGTTGTTCTTGTAAAACCATTATCTATTTCTGTATGCTATGCAGAACATTAAAACGATTTCTGTAAGAAAGCGATAAATAGAGACGCGGTCGAGATTCCACAGAATTTATATAATTTAAGATAGTTAATTGATGTCATTGCTTCAAATTTAAGTATTGAGCAGTGACAGAAAAATTTTAACGATAGACAAATTCTTTTTACTATTAATGCCATGAAATCTATCTTTTAAATTGTAAGATTGAGATTTAAGAGATAAAAGTTATTTCGTCACTCGCTTTAATTCGTCCAGCTAAAAATCTGTCAATTTTATAGATATCAACGGTTATTCAATATTTCATATACGGCAGTCGATATTCTTTAACTAACCTTAAATTAACCGGCAAACCAAGATTTAAATTAAACAGTAATTACTTTATAGCACTGGCAATCGGATCTGAGAACATGTACATGATAAAGGTCTTTGAAGCTTAATAATTTGCGTTTTTGCAATAAGTTTTTCTTAACATATGTTTGCAAAAATTAAACGAAGAAGTGTCAAGTATGACTCCCTTTATACCATCGCCAAATCAGAGCTTAGTTGTTGAAAATCACAAAATTTATATGATATCAAAATATTAAGCATGTAATGTAAGATTAATTTAATAAGCCAAGAAATTTTTAAAATGTGACCGAGAACGAAGAAGACTTGAAGGAAACCAGAAATTTCAATTTTATATACATATTATTTATGGCATAAATCATATTATTGAAAATAACAAAATTGGTTCCGTTTATCTAACGAAATTGAAGTATATTCATTTTTTTATCATTTACATAAAATACGAAAGAGACCCAAATATAACCATACTTACATACAAAGCTATATTTTTTAAATTAATGAAAATTGATTCAAAGTATTCAGTAAAATATTTTTTACGATATTTCAACAAAACATGAACTTTGGTGGTGGTATTGGATAAATCATTATTCAGGAAAGACATTGAAACATTATTATTGTAAATTAAACAGTTTTCGTAAAATGTAAAACTTCTTATGAGAAGGTAATTGTTATAAATGTAATATGCCAAAAACGTCCAGTTTGTTAAGGGAAATTAATGATGTAACGATCAGAATGTATAATATAAATATAATTGTTAAGGTTAAATTTATTTGAGGAATGTAAAGTCACATTGATATAAACTACAGATCATTTTACTAAACCACCTGAATACTACGACACGCTGATAGTCAAAAAAATATATTAATACAATTTTCATATAAAATGGCTTCATTACTCAATAAAGTTATTAGTTATGATCAAAAGGCCGTACTTATATATCAATGTTTGTATCATTGTGTGTATTTTTTATTAACAACAATAAAAACTGACCGTAATTGGACCTTTAAATTAATTACGTAACAATTAACCTTTATCCGTGATATGCAATAATTAACTGTTATATGCATACATATCTTAAGATATTAATTTAACTAATTTTTGGTAACGTTACTTCCTAGCCATTTCGGCTTCAAACCGTTTTATCCGGTCATTGATTTGTCAAATTAGCTCGGAAAATGACGCCATTCAAAAATTGATATAGTCACATATTGTACTGTTCGGAATGCATTAAAAATTTACAACACCAATTAGTATTATTTTGGTAGTATAAATATTGATCTTGAATACAAGTTTAATGAATCGTTCAACCGTTTAGGTGAAGATTGAGCAATTGTAGGTTATTAAATTGTTATACTATTGCTAATTTGAATCAGAATGTATTATTTATATATCCTTGGATAGAGTTACTCGTTGTATTGTGACACTTATACCATATTCGTATACAATACATGGGTATACGCGTTGAAAATTCACGGTCGTAGCATTTGACCGTGAGACTTGAGTGAGTCAAATACGTTGGAGACGAATAGAAAAAAAAAATTACACTTAACTTTTGCATACGTTTTTATTATTTTAACAATCTGAGTTATGATGTAAATATTTATTTGATTAGTTTTAGTGGTAAGTTAAATGCAAATAAGTATTTTTGATTAAAAAATAATTGTTTGAGAAAATCAACCCGTTTCATTCACAAATTCTTGTAGCAGTATTGGTGTTAAACACATTTATGTAGGATTATCATGACATATGTTAACATATACATGATAGCCTTGACTCTATTAATACTCTTATATACTTGTGTAGAATCTATAAACATACTGCGATCAGCTGTTTTAAAAGTTGAGATATTGGTCGTAAAATGGTATCAAAATAAAATTTGTGTACATAATATGTAAATGTACGAGACGAAATTGAGAATTCTGTTATCTTTGATAATGTCGAATTGTCGTGGACACGAATTATTTGTTCTTCTAAAGCGTAGAACCAGTCTTTCAATAGCTAATGGTAAGATAACAGTATTGCTTGCTAAGACTTCTTTATCAAAAGAATTAATTGGATATCATTTGGACCAATTGCATTTTAACTTTCAAACAATCTTTCTTATGAAAAACTGGTAAAAACCAGGAACGATAAAAATCGTATCAGAAAATCAAATAGAACGATGAAAATCTTACGTATATCACCAAAAGTCTTTCATATTCCATGTCGATAATTTAATATTGACCACTAGTATATTATTTTGGAAAAATTTGTTAATCAGCGTTTTTCTGGATTAGATATAATTTTTCGTTACCGAAAAATATGACAAAATTCGCATTGTTATTGGATATAAACAAACAGTCTTCTTAACAACAGACAGTTTTAATTTTATTGAATTGTTGATTTTTTCAAGAGTGTAAATAGAGATAAGTCAAGTTTCAATGTTAAACGTTAAAAGTAATATGCCGCCATATATGTTACTGTAAAAACAACTCATCATAGTTAAAATGAGATGTTTTTATGACACAATGATTCGGCCGTAGTTATGAATACTATTTTTTCTATTTTTTAATGTATTAAAGTAGATATTGCTTAGCTTGCTAGGTTGACTTTCTTGCTAACCTGTTCAGTTGTTATTCATTTAATATTTTGGACGCTGCAAAAGCAATAAACTATAATTTGTAATTTTTATAACGTGTTTGTACCAAAAAAATCTTTTTCAAACCATTTTCTTTATTGTTTTTCATTCATATCTTATGATATTTACCTTTAGACTTAAAAATTCGAAGAGAAAAAGTAAAATAAGCACATAGAAACATCGCATATGACACAAAACTTTTTATGTTTATTGCTGCTTTCTATTATGAGAAGTGAATTTTAGATTTTTTCCAAAAAAGACAATGTTCAAAAGATCGTTTCTTCTTAATTAACAACCTATATTATCATATAATCAAATTGTCGATTAAAAACTATAATTGTAACTATTTAACTCATTTGTTGCGCGCTCGTCCATGAGTATACTTCTATATGTATAGGTCTGTGAAATAATAACCTTTCCCAAAGTTTAGTGATGGAATGCAAAGTAGCTTCTGAAAGCATAATATATTCAAAAGTCAAACTAACAAATTTGTTTGCTGTGTTTTCGATATATGGAGGTAGAACAAAATTTGAAACAAAGAACGAAAATGCACCCAAACACGTGTAATATTTAATCAGTCTCTATGAACTAGTGGGCAGCAATTTATTTCTTGTTTTATGGAATACCAATAAATATTTATTTATAATAAAGTCAGATGCTTGAGATTAACTGTCTGAATACATCTGAGTCACACAGATGTCCCATAAAAATAAGTTTATGACAAATAATACAATTAGACAATTAATCTCTTTAGATCTTCACAATCGGAAACATAAATAGCTAATCGCTTATACTTATGACAGAGTAGTAGAGATAATTCAATTTTGATTGAGCACTGTTTAGTAATCTACCAATTTATCTGCGATAAAATATTTCTTTTAAATAATAAAATTCATTGAATTGATGTTACGATACTTCTTAAGTGCTAACTAATTTAATAATTAACATTCGATTAAATCAAATATAAGCTATAACCTCTCTCGCATTTATCCATAATGATTTTTCAAACGGTCTTATGTGTAGGACACATCATAAATAATTTCTCGACAATATTTATTAAAATGATTACAAAATAATAAGTACTTGCATTATGCATTTTTTTCAATCACTTGGGCTAAGAAGAGACAAACTTTTAATATAACTAAAAGTGATCAAATGAAACTTCCGCAAATATTTGTAGGGCTAAAATTGGCAGTTGAAATAATCACATAGAACCGCCAAAAGCTGGAATCGTAGCATTCTAATCTTGGAGAGTATCTTTTACCATTAGGTTCTCTCCAAAATATGTGTTTTTTCACATAATAAAAGCAACGCTTTTCAACGAATACTTCGTTTTGAATATTTAATTTTTTGAACTTTTACTCAGTGAAAAATACCACTTTCATCAACAAATGATTAGTTACCTCATCGTTCAATGTATATTTTGTCAATAATAGTGGCATTAAGAAGAACAAATCAGTTTTCTATTATAGATCAGCTGATTGTTATAGCGATATATAATGTAAATAAATGGTTTGCATAAAAAGATTATTTTTTGGCAATTAAAAATGATCGATGTTAAGATACAAAAGTGTGGGCTGTGATTTATTATATTTTTTAATACTACAAGTAAAAAATATATAATAAATAGTTTCGTAATGACATTTGAAAATACCTACCTAGAATTAAACAGATACATAATTTGTTAAAGTTACGTACAAAATTTGACCGTGATTTATTTCTTCAGTGTAGTATGGATGATATCATATTAGAGTAAATATAAAGGAATATTTTGTTGAATTTTCATTGATAAAGTAATAATCACTAGCTATTTTTCCGGTGCAGTGATCAATTTTCAAACATTAGTATCTGGTTTTGACAAATTCTCGACCATGAAATATCGAGTTGACCGTGTGAAGTCACAACGCTGGAAACTGACAAATATGCTACCGATTTGTCACGGCAGAGTTAACCCAAATATTCGATCACCAGAGCTTTCATTTTTATTGATATCCACAATTTGTCAATCTTTTCAAAAGCATATATAATTTTTGATAACAAGAATAAAATATGTCACTCATTTACAAATCACGATAATTGAATCACGAAGAGAACTTTACAAAACGCTAATTATTTTTTACATTGCAAACATTTTAGTGAAATGATTTTTTTTTGCCAAAACTCAATTCCTCTAGCAAGTGAATATTTTGTTTGAAATGCATATTTGATTAAAAAATCATGACAGAACTTTCTCAATACATGGTACTATTTATGATTATCATACTGTTCAACTATTCAACAAAAGGAGAAAACGTTAATTTAACTAATTTCGTAAAAGTTATGTTTTGTGTAATAAATATTCTTCTATGAACGGTGACGCTTGGGAATCATTGTGGGAATATATTTACTCTAAAAATCAATTAAAATATTTTCATAATATCAGAAATATCGCAGTCAAAATATATTAATATAATTCATATAAATGTGTGTCATCAATTCACTTTTTATTGAACCTTAGTTGCCCCAGATAGTTTGGTTCGGATATATTTTTCAAGCGAACGTAGCCAATGCGCATTGAAACAGATCCACATGAATTTGTAAACCTGCGGGCTGGATTCTCCGGTCAATTATTTATATGGGAGAACACCCGTTCTATCCAACTTGTAACCGGAACGTTGAAGCTTTAAAAACTAGAAATCCTATTCAATTTTAAATTTACCTAAAATTAGCAAAGATATCTATATTTAGCAATAGACTTCGAAATATTTTTTAGACTTAGAAGAATTTCCACATTTTTATCTCTGAGCTTAACGTTCGTTTTGTGCTTCAAAAATTTTGTAGAACATACAAAATGTGTTTTAAATATTTACTGTAATCATGAATTAATATATAATACCTTCTTATCTTTAAAGGTTATGTGTGAACCGTAATTTTTATTTATTCGTGAATTAAACGTCAAACATTATGCAAGACATATTTTTATTAGATAGTAAAAATAATTTTGGTAGAGCAATCATGGTACGATAAGATTTATCGATTTTTCAACAAAACATTTATGATATGATTGGCAGACGCTCTAGAAAGTATTTCATTGTTTTTTTAATTTTATGAGTATAAATTTAAAAAATATAAATTATTATTTTGTATGTTTACATACTAAAATATTTAAGGCCATTTAAAAAAATCGTTTCACCAATATCCGGTAAACCAGTATTGATAAAAAACGATCAATTTATAATATAAAAAGTCTGCTATATATGGCCTTTACTTTATATAGTAAATGGAGACTCTAGCCACTGGAATTCGAGCTTTCGCGAGAACTGTGACTAGCAAATTTTCACTGCTCAGCTGAACACCCTCACACAGAAAGCTTCGAAATGGAAGCTCTTTTGAGCACTCCGCTCTTCTCTACGGATAGTGCCTACGTCACACTGAAGGCTATTTGTGTGTGTTAAGGGGAAATGAATTGAAGGAAACATATTCGCACTTAACTTTGTTATGCACGAAAGCTTGGCAGGTCGCATTAATGATGTACTTAGCAGAATTTGACTTATTGAATTTAGATATGTAGATTATAACATAGGCTATTTAGATAACGTATTTAATCGAAATTAATTTACAGTAGAGTATATAAAGAAATGATTTTGTAGCTTTTTAAAATAGTCGTCGTGTGAAAGTGACAGCCAATGTTTCGATTAAAGATATTCTGGAGACATTTTTAAATTGATTGGTAAATTATTCAAAAATATTAATAACACATTATTCATTTCTCAGTTCGTAATTTCACGGTAATAGAAGACGTTTATGTCCATTGAGAAGATGAGTAGATCAGTGGAAAACGTTTGCGATGAATGAAATTTATATTCCTATATAATCCTGATCATATAATTATAAAATGAAGATGGGCTACTTGTGTTTTGTTTATTTTAATACGATAGTTTTCCAATAAAAACTGTTTTATATTAAAAGGTAAGTTATGTGTCGAGAAATGTAAAATTATAAAATTAAAATAAAGTTTAATTTTTATACTCCTTTTCATGTATACATCTATAAACAATCGTTATTTTTAATTTAATAAATGTAATCTATGTACACTGATATTTCACAGTAGGTTATTATTAACAAAGCTTTTTTCTAAATGATATTATAAATAAAAAAGACAATGATAGCTTAAGGTATTTGATAAATGGTCGAGTAAAACTTTTTTGTTGTTGCTTAGGGTGACTTTGTAAACTTGGTACTTATCGATGAAAATGTGGCACAAGTTAAAAGTGTATATGTACTATAGTTTCAGTTAAAAAGTATTCAATTAATCTTTAAAACATCCAATGAAATCATGTCTGATATTATTGTCAAACGAGAGAATGCCTTTCAATCACTATTTAAAATTCTGTGTAATAATGTTAGGTTTAATTTCGTTAAAAACCTTTATTTTTAATCGCGCTATCACGTCATGGATATAAATTCCAGACGATGAGCTTTCTGATTCCATTCTTATCCCTTTTGTGAAATAGGTCAGTGAGATAAAGACGAAAAGAAACAATAGCAATAAACTTTTTCTCATTATTATTCCGCTCCAGACAAAAGAGACAGAAACATGCTCACTGTACGACCGACACTTCACCCCCGTTCCCCCGCGCGGAGCTTTCACCCATCTGGAGCTTTTTGTTTACACATGCAACGGCTACATATAATAAATTCATAACAGAGATGGCGGAATAGATGAATACTGAATCGCGTTGAAATTTCAAAGGATCGCTTCACAGGGTTGCTTTGGAATTAAGGTAGTGTCTTGTTATAAGTCGTCTCCGTGAAGCTGCGTCACATATTCGTGTGGCACGGGTCGCTAACTACAAATTAATTAATCTCGTTTGGCGCCATTGTGGATTTGACCGCCGACTGATGACCTTTGCCATTTACTTATACCCTTATAGTGAATAAAAATAGTAGCTCTATTGGTGATATTTAATTTTTAGACAACAATAATTGGCTGATAAAATTATGATACAGTAAAATAATATCAAATTATTTTTGTTGATAATTATAAACCTTATACATTTTTTATGTAACCATCTCCACTTTCAGTTAGAAAAACGAAAACTATTATTGTAGTGAAGCTTCTATCAACAGAAATATTTATTCGTAAATGTCATGCTACTTAATTTCTCAATCTCTTTCTTTTAAGGAGTAATGATGTAAGGAAACGAAAAGGGCAAGACTATTAAGGCCTTCATTTATTTCAAACGCAAACGCAAAACAAAAAAAATGAGATCTAATTTGTTTAAAATAATTTACCTCTACTTTAAATAAGTAACGGAAACTTTTTTTCTTTCATTTCAAAAATATACATCCTTTGCTTAATTTAGCTTCCAACGTTAGTTGGTCGACTGTGTGTATATATATATATTTGCATGAGATGCCGTGATATATCAACTAAATCGTGTACTTTATATGAGGTGAAGCCTCACATAGTTCACTTCATGCTTGATTTATTATGACTTGCAATCTTAAAGACAATTTAGATATGGTAATATCTTATTAACTATAAAAAAATATATATAATTCTATTGAAGTAATTTAAACGTAGTCATAAATTAAAATGATAAAAAGATGAAGGTAAAAATATTGTTAAGCGATTCTGTTCAATCAAAATAAATTCATCCGAATTAGCTCGCAGAGGAAATGATACACCAACATAATATTTGTTATCGAAATGTTTGCATAGAAGTAAATATTTATTTCTTGAAAGTTAATCAATCTGTAACAAAACTTACATATAAAAATATACTCGCCGAGTGTTTGTAAATTTTTCCTTGCTTGACCAAATGTTTTTTACCTGAAATAAAATAAAATACTATTAAATTTGATGAATATGTACTATATGTACAGTCAAAAAATATTATAAATATATGTAAGATTTCAAAATTATCTAAAATATTAGCACAACTAGAAACTTCAATAGTCTTATTAATGAGGTAGTGGTAAGCACTGAACTATCTTTTTAAATTTCATAAATGCTTTATCAATGATGAGCTGGGCTTCATGTTTTGTATCTTCAGAATTCATAATACACGGGTGCACTAGAACTAATATTGAAATTCTCTCAAGCAAATCATAGCTTAATCATTGAGTAATTGTCACATAAGTGCCGCAATGCACGTTTAAAATACTTGATTATTTTTTATTTATCTTTAGTTCATTTAAATTTATCTTTATAAGGAAATAATTTGAAATGAACGTTAAGAGTTAGTCATTTTTAAATTCGTTTGTCCCTATTCATTTTACTGATTTGAATCCTTTAATTTTTAAACATGTGAGTTGCCGAGTTTATTTTTATAGTAGAAAACGTTGCTAAATATTTGATATTCGGAGAAAAAATGGAATTTTTAAGTATGAGAGAAATTCCCGAACGTAAATCTTTTCACCTATACGAATATAAAATTGATTGTCCTAGATAAGCATCTGTCGAGACTGTTATCTAGAAAAATGATTTTTGAGTGCAGTTTTCCTCAACGAACCAAAAAAAGCTTTAGCTAAAATGAACTCATATTTTGGTGAATTTAATTCAAGAAAAGCTATGATACAATATTTTATACATTTACAAATAAATATAATTCTATTATCAACCAATTTCTGTTAAAGCTGTTGAAAATTATCTCAACAAACCGATGTCAACACAAACGCTACACGAAAGCTCAAAATCTTCTCTTCGGTCTATTGTCGTTTATTTTGGGCCGAGCCATAAAATTGACACTAACTTGCGAATCAACCTCTGTAATTCCCGCAGTAAAGCTCGACACTAAACGATAGAAACGTAAATGCAAATCTATGGCATTTGTATTTATTTACTTTACAAGATAGCACTTAGTAAGTAATTTACCCTCCGTCAAGAAACTGTATGTTTATTATTAGTTGATATAGCGATGTCAATTAAGCGACGACTCTAATTAAAACTGTCAACCTACATAGGATTCAAGACAACATTTATTTAATTGTATTGTGACAGCTTACAATATACGCGTCGCTGGATACTGATGTTTAATATTTCAATATCTTCAGACTTATTATCCGAAGTGAGTATATCCACTTTAATATTCTGTATGCCAAGCATATTTAAGTAAATCGGATGTGCCACAGTCTCAGTCGTTTTACACATCAAAATACACTTTGTATTAAAAATTGCAGAACACATGAGAAACCGAGGCGTTGTATTTTAAATATCAAACGTATAAATAATTTAATATTCACAGCATATCATGAGAAATTCGACAAGTAATAGAGATAGTAAAGGTCTAACAAAAGTGAAAAGCGTGTGATATTAAGATATTTTTTTTTATTCATTCAGAAAATAATCATGTTACATTGTTCAATCATCAATTATTTCTAGCCATAGCTTCGTTCATAGATAACAGATAATTAAAAAACCCGTTCTACTAAAAAAATATACAAACATAGTAGTTTTTTTAATATCATTCAAATGAAAAGATTTGAATGACGCTAAAAGGAAGGAAGAAATTTCATATATTATTTTGCAAAGAAAAGTCTAAAAACAATTAAATTAATAGAATAGTGATACACATATGAAGACGTTACCTTATTCCTCAGAATATCAATGCCATAGTAAACGTATATGAAACTGATTTCAAGTGAGAATCGTTTTATAGTAGTATTAAAAAATGGACATCAGGTTTTCTCGTTTGATATCTTTCATTAGTCGCCAAGTACATGATTATGTTTTTGGAAACTACCTCGATAATTGTTTACTAGTTAAAATACAAAGAGTTGGAAAACTAACATTTAAATTTAAGACAGAAGTTTTCTGTAGAATTTTTCACATTTCAGTTTTTCAGGCATTTGTTTCTTGATATGAATACGCAAAATATAAGATGAAAATTTGATTTTTATAAGTTTATTTAATGTTGATCGTACTCAATAGTATTTTCAGAATTTTCTAAAAAAAGAAACACAAGGTTGAAGTGTGTTTTGTGTAGTTTTATTCCTCTGGCATTGAACAGAAAGTACATCGAGACTTTAATGGAGATCTCATCTTGGGTCTTGAAAAAAAGATGTAGAAGAAAATCTACAGTTCCTTGAAGGACCATCCAAATACAGGCATAAGCACACTTTTACAAATTACGCGTATACGTCACGTTAAATTCTACAGAGAGTACTCCTTTTCGAACACCCGTAGCTTCTCCCATCCTTTTAATCATCTGAATGGTAGATGGTGTAGATTTAAGCCAGTAAAAAAAAGAAAACATTCCGTCTCTGAGGAGGGAACCTTTACTATCACCGACTTCAACTCACTGGCAGGCCGAAAAAATCATTTCATAGATTCACAATTCGCGTTATAAAGGAATCACATAATATACAATAAATTCAAGCTCAGCACCTAAGTGTTTGCATCTTTGTAGTAAGCGTCTCATGATGACGGCTTTGGAACAGCTGGAAATCAATAGATATCAACTATCACAAAGGATTCTTAATGAACAAACTAATATACGTCGGTCACCATTACTAAACCCTCTGGGGGGTGCTTCTATGTTTCGGTAATAGACCATTTCCGTGCCATATGTAAACTTATCGATATAGCCGTCTTTTTAGTTTCATTATTTTTTTTAGTTTTATTGCGAGCAAGAAACAAGCTAGGTCGTTAAAACAGGAGAGAAGATGTATTAAGTACCCTTTCTACACAGTTATATATAAATAAGCAAAGGTTAGTTTAAGCATAGTTCACGATGGCGTGAGCCGAAAATCAACTATTTTTTAAAAAAATATTTTTTTAGAACTAAAATACATTGCTATTTTTTTCACCGTGTCGAAAAAATCATGTAAAAATTTTTGTGTACAGCCTATTTTTTGTGTAATAAAATATTTACATACGTAATTGATAAATGATTTTTAAAATTTTCGTTGTTGGAGTATTGTTAACGTTGCTAAACAGATAACTGGTCGAATGATCTTTTATTGTCTTCCTTATGCAAAAAATTACTTGTGATATCCTGAAGTATTCACTTCTAAAAAGTAATACACGTTGAACGTAAGCAATGAAAAAAAGAATTAAACGAGTAAAGAAGAGTTGCTTGTCTAAGCCATTTAATTGAATGTGAAATCAGCTATTGCCAGCCAAAAAGCGAGTTTTTTGATAGCGAGCGAATGTTGACCGTTTCTTTTCATTTAAAGTGTAAAAAAGTAAGCAATTAGTTAATGACGAAGGCGAATTTAATTTCTTCAAACCTATTTTAGCTTTCGTAACAAAATAAACAAGCTTCTCAAGGATTTTAAGCTCCAGTTGTGTCATAATTTGCTAACAAGACTTCGTGTGCTCTAGATATTTTATTATAAATAAAGTTTTATTGAAATTCTTATAATTTTATTATTATCGAGCCTTGAACCATATCGCAAGTCATATTAATGCAAACTGAATAATTCAGTTGGCTAAGCAAAATGCATGTTGCAAAATTATGCACAATTTATGTCGGTTAAAATTAAGTCAAACCAAAATAAACATTAATAGGCTTTCATTCATAATACCTGAACACACATCATGTTAGTATAAGCAAAAAGCAGCTGTTTTTAAATTTCTTTTACCACTGAGACTCTCAAATGTACTCGTCTGTCATGATACCCAAAAATATTAATCCTTAATGAGACTCATTCTTTACAGTTAAAAAGGACGGTACATTTTAGTAAATTACATCCACTTTGTTATCAGTAGATGTTATATAACATAATACAAAGCTGAGTCGATGATGTTTACAAAAAGCTTTTAGGCGACTAGATTTATAAATTTATTTCCAAAAAATAGTATACGTCGAATGAAATTTATTCGAATTATTATAGGTTATATATTATATTTCAACAATGTTAATTGATAAATAATTGAGTGGTGGATAATTTCAAAATTACAGGAAGTTAAGTTTTATTAAATGCATTTGATATGATCTCCTTAAAGGTTTTTATCTAATTAATATTCTAACAGAATTATTTTTATATAAACAAAACACTATATTCAAAAATTTCTAAGATAAAAGCCCAGTCGCGATTATTAATGCGAAGTTGGTCACGTGGAATAAAGATGAAAATTTTACATACGATGTTTTATTATTTATTTAAATATAATGCCTTTCCACCGAGAAGTGAAATTTAACAGTTTACAAGTAAATTTCGTCTATTTATAATTTATAATGTGTTTGATCAGCTGTCAATTTTCTTTCTGGTTTTTATTTATGGTGACCTATTTTAGTCTTAATAAAAGCCAAAATAAAAAAAATACTGTTTCTGATAAAAAAAAAATATATCATGTATTATTATAATGTTCGTGTAAAGATATTTGTAAAATATGTTAAACGGGTCATTGTACGACTGTTGGAATAATGAAATTATTAACTGGAGAATTTTTAATGAATATCAGTCAAAAAAATACTCATTTGATTATAAGAAAACATGAATACTAGGGTAGAATTGAGACGCAAATCAAAAGAAACAATTTCGCATCGCGCACCTTAATTGCAAAATCAGCCAGCACGTTTGCAAGAGCAATCACGTCAGCAGGAATTTGTTTATCTGATGAACTGCTAATTGCAAAACGGTGGCCAATAACTTAGTTGCTAGTAATTTAATCAGACTCCAAAATGATTAAATTAGCGATAACGAACACAATTGATAATTTGGCTTAATGGTATAATTTGGATTAGTGGTGATAGCTGGTAATCTGCTTAATTGAGATATTGCTAGGCTTATTGTTTATGTGGATACACATGCAGAAGTCGAGGCTGCTAATAAAAATTATGACGAAATCTTCAGTCAAGAGGGAACGGATCTTTTCGCACAAAGAAACGTAAAATACACAATCATAAAATAATTATTCTATTTCAGAAAATATTACTGCGGAAATGCTATTTTTGATTTAATAAAAAATTATTATTTTTGTGTCGATAATATGCAAAAAATTAAAAGAAAAATTCGTGCTTTAGAGAGTAGAATTCATATTTGAACAGTGAAGTTTAATTAAATCGGTTGCAAATTTTTTGACTTGAAAATAGTCTTCTTTTTTCAAGAATAAATTTTCCTAAGTTATTATGAGTTGCAATTATATTTGAAGGTATTAATGTCTAAAGAAAGTATTTGTCAAAGAGTCTAAACTATTTTTGACTTTAAATTTAAACTGAAATTGAAAGTGAACCTTAAATAATGCAAGAAAAAATCCTTATAGATTAAGGGTTGAAGATTAAAAGCTTTTTCACAAATCGGTTCGTCTTGTTAATGAGCTTTTAACCAAAAATGAATCTTGTATCGTTGTCCTACACTTAGAATTGGTGGTATTCGTTTGTTTATAAATATAAATACTCTTCATTCAAATATTCGTAGAAATGTAACTCTTTAAATTGATAAACCGCGGATAATAAAAATGTAAAAACACGTAAAAACATATTAATATGATGTGACTGCAGAAACGGAACGCAATCAATGGAAATCAGAACTAGTAAAATTTATACTATCACTTATATAATATATAGTAGTTTACACCCGATTATGCATTTCACACGTTCAGTTGGTTCCAAAAATAATTGCTCGAATTGGCTTTTTCCTGTTGACACAAAATTGCTTATGCCCTATTACCGGATAAACAATTTATGAATTTATTGCTTATTGCGCTGAAAAAATTACGCTCCGTAAATAATTGCAGCTAATTCGTTGGCCTATTTCACTGCAAGCAGGGGGCGATAACTATTTTCAGTAACCCAAATCGATTACCTATCATTACCGGGGGTGGTATACAGCGAAATAAAAATTACAGCACGCCACTGGCTGTAAATTATTTTCCCTCTTTATTTATAGCTCGGAATAGTGTTGAGTTTATTTATATGCAGGGAAATATAGAGTCAAAATAAATTTGATTAAAAGCAAAGTCACATGAATAACTACAAATGTATATATTTTTAATTTACAGCGTTATAATAATTAGATTATTTATATGATAATGGAGTATTTTTGAGTTAATTATATTTAATTCTTTAGTTGCATACATGCTGAAATCTGTATTAAAACGTGCATTTCAAACTATACCTTTCGTTCTTGCATTTCTCATTGATTTCGAAATCATTGATCAACATTGATCAACTGTAGTATCATAGAAATTAACTATAAACAAAAATTATTTTTACACACTGGAACCTCGATTCCTCGTTTAATAAGAGTTTTCAAAATAACGATAAATGCTATAAAAAGTTTTATATGTAATTGAAAAGATTCCAGAAAAAGGTTGACTTAAGAATTTTTCCACATTAATTAATGAATGAAAATGAGATCAATGAAATAAAAAATAACTTTATTTTACAAATATAAAATTCTTTTGATTATAGTGTTAATATATTATGTATAGTAAGAAAATTGTTCAGCTTTTTTAATGCTTTCAGGATGAAAAATATCTTGATACCCAAAAAAATAGTTAAAAGGCTTAGCTATTTATAACTTTTATTCTACTTTTAATTTAGTGAATATTTTAAATAAATAACGCTTTTAAATTACATTATCAAACACTGGAGATGATGGTAGAAAAACAATGTAACACGTTCAATATTTGAAATAACGAATTTTAGAAATCAAAAAAACAATGAACACTGAAGAGTTGACTACTTTAAAAAGAGTTTCTTTTCTGCTTTTTATTGATAAACATATGAATTGAATAAAGCTGAAATTCTCCTGCAAGCATAACCATTTATGATATACGATAGTGTCGTTAAAAAATCTCATTAAACGCAAAATAAGTAGAAACGTGTTCCAGTTTTACGATGAGCTTAGTATAATATGTCAGCTTTATAGAACAGAGAATGCAATATGTGATTATAATCAGACCAAAAATACACTGATTTAATAAGAACGAATATATTGATTTATCAATGTTCACAAAAAAAAACGATTAGCGATTTAAGTAATGAATTATTATTTTAAATCTAGAACAATTCTGCCTGTGGCAATGCCAACAAGGAGGTGATTTAATTATTAATAAGATACATATATATATATATATATAATATTGAGTATCATAAGTCCAATTAAAATTAGATTTTTTAATTAATTATTGATTAATATACAATTGAGATTATAGGCAAATTATGTAAAAGCTATGTTTTTGAATTTTCTTCAAGTTTATTTTAGTCATTTATGAGAGTGAAACGTTAGATACACAAATAAAAATATAAAAAAACAATGCTTTAAGTATCCGTATTAAGACATAACACCATCTATCCAAATTTAAATAAACAAACGTTTTCAGAATTATTACTTGAAATATTAAATTGTTAGTAAAATCTGAAGTTTTCCTCGTTGCCCCTGTGGTAAATGTTCTTGGGAAATGACAAGGTTCCTCATTAAGAGCCGAAATAAAACAAAAACTGTGTACAATGAAAAGGTCCACATTTTACGACCAAAAATATCTCTCTCATCTCGTAAGAAGAAGAACTCATTAATTGAAATTAAAAAAGAAAAGCTTTTCTTCTTTAACTTGTATCTTGTGCCACAAAAAATTCATTGAAATTGTTTGAATTTTTAATTGTATTGAATAGATAATATGCATATAAAATTCACGAGGAAATTGATACTTTATCGAGATCCTGGACTAAGCAAAAATATAGACTGATATTTGAATTAAAAAAACATTAATTATTTATACTCCTTCACTACTTATATCAGAATGACCAGGGTCGGTTTTGTTTATCGTGAGCATTATCAACGTAAATTTATCTTTATGTATATATATTTTAATTTAAACTGTGGATGTAGTATCAAATACACTTTGTTTTATCTATTCAAGCTCTTATTGTGACAGTTAATATATTCAAAATGATTTGAGTGTTGAGTAAATTGATTTGGACACATACATCATATTGGATTTTTTTATAATATGTACAAACTTTGCCTTTTTTGTGGCAATGTCATAAAGTAAAATACCTTTTTAGTTTCTGCATATACTTTACAAGACAAACTTTTGTTATAATTGCATAGTTACAAAATAAATTTTATGGATTTGCCCTTGAAAGTTTGGATGTATATGGTATTGGAAGGAGAGCGACTTGTTAACTATAATTATTTTCCTGACCATATTCTTTTCATTTCAATCATTCGAAAAGCGAGGGACAATTGATTTGATCACTAATGACGATAAACGACTGTGGAGAGAAGTTCATTAGGAAATATTTATTCTCCACTTTTAGAGTAGATATGATTAATAACATTTGGAAATATGCAATTTCTTGATTGAATCGTTATATTTTATCACAAACATAAGTAAACATTTGAAAAAGTCGCAATGAAAGAGCGACAAAAAAGTCCGCGATCGATGCAAAAATTTTGGAAGAACCGAAATATAAATGCGTAAAAATGAGTTTAACTACGTGACGTAAGCTGAAAATGAATGCAAATGACACTTTTACGATGCGTTTGGGCACATTGCGTGCGAAAAACGCATTGCGTTGACAGCCGAGCCTTTAAAAGCTTCCCATGGTTCAGGCATCAAATTTTTTGCGCGGGGAATCCAAAATTACATTTTTAAAAAATGATGCATTCGTGCAATCTATTTTTAAATTTAGTCGATCGTATGATTTTTATTCATACATTATTTGTAATTTTTGACTTGTTTGAGGATGTAATTTTATATTTTGACTGAACGCGGGCAAGGATTACACCCAAAAAATGTTAGTAACGATACAAATTTTAATAGTTAGCCCTCGAAGATGATAATTTCATGTATCGTAAATTCAATATGTTATAGTAGTTCTGAAGATATTTCTGAGCCCCTTAACTTATAATCTACAAAAAACACGTGCTTGAGAAGTTTGTCCGTATTAGGATATTGAAGCAAAATACAATTTATAACAATTTCCACTAATTATTCAATCCCTTTCGTTTTAATATACATATTATTTAGAATAAAAAACTTCATGACTGATCTAAAATTTTACACAAGTAGATATACAATAATAATGTTAAGTTAACGATATAGCTTTAGAATAAATACGAGACTGTTGAAAAAAATAATTTTCATTAGAAGAGATCGTACATTTCTTTTCTCATGTATCATTCTATAACACTAGTTTATTAAAGTTAAAGAATACAAAATAAAATATTTAATTAAATCAATAATTGTATTTATAAGTTTTGTTTTATTTAGACTAATGTATATTTGATGACGTATTTATTGTCATATATATTCACTTTAAATAAACAATTACTAAGGCGTTGATGCCAAACAATGTTGATTCTATGATTTTATATTCTAATAAGTGCTTTTTATAGTTATCATAATATTTGTATTTCTACGATGAGTATTTATCATAATACATTAAAAAATAGTTTTGTTTTTTATTCCCATTATTTCCATGGAATGATTTATGTTGAGTGTAGTTCGTTTGGTTGATTTTTAGTTATAAGATAGTTTTGTAATACCTGTGGATAGCATGAAAAATGGGTTTTGATTCGTTTCTCATGTATATATATTTAAAATTCAAAATATCTGATCATGTATCTACAACTTTGTAGTCTACAAAATGTGTTTTGTTAAATAACATATTTGTGACATATGTCACTTAAATTTGTTGACACAAATATAATAATAGCCAAACATTCTTATTGAATACTTAAAAAATGCTATTTTAATAAAAAAAAAATGAACGTAACTAAAAACACACTGCTCAAAATAATTGACTTAAAAATATAACCAGACATTAATCGAGACAGATGATCGTTCAAATTATATTATACATGGATAAAATTTACTTTTTACGTGCTTATCTCCATTTCTTGGTGGAAAGGCATTACATTTTAAATAATAAAAACAAACTTTTGGTATAATTTTCACAATATATTTAATGATCAGGACAAAATATAACTGATGACTTACGGAATATTTTAAGTAATACTTTAAATCAAGATAACAACAATTTTGTTTTATACACGTTTCACTAAAATGGTGAATTGATTATATTCCTTGCAGCTTATTCCGAGAATCAAAATTGCGTGAAAAATAAATACAACTCGAAAGATTGGATAAAAATAATATGAAATATTTTTCTGTTGGTAACAACATCAAACGTCAGATATGAAAGTCAAGAAAACGCAGTACTAAAATCGGAAAGAATAATGAAATCCGTCATAAATCATTTTTGTTTACTCGTGTAATAACTATATGAGATTTTTGAAGTATAAGTCATGTAGAAGAGGCTGGAATATTATCTAAGGAAATACTAATACTACAATATTAAGAAAGTTATTAAAGACAAGCGTTCATAAAGTTGACTTGACATTTTATTCTTACTAAATATGTCTGCAATATGATAATAACTAGATGGCATTGAAATTGAAAACGAGAAGTTAAACACTGGTTGATAAAGTATGTGAATTTCGGTCAACTTAAAAGCTTCTAGAGGAGATTGAGTGTATCTAAAGAAAATGTTTGACTACGCGTATTCCTCTATAAAGCTTTCGCAGGCCTCTTACGAACATAATTCTTTTATTGAAGGGAGGAAAGCCCGCTACGTGGCGTCGCACACAAAGCACTGGACAGTGAGGCTCTAACGGGATTTGAATCCAGAATAAGTTGCCTTTATTTTATTGTATTTATGACGGGAAAGAAATAAAATACACAGGGCCTTCGAAGTATTTTATTGTATCGCGTTTCGTGCAAGACTATTGAATACGATTTACCTTAAATTGTACGTATACATTACCGTTATCGTGTATCGTAACGTTGTGTTTATGTTGTGTTAAAAAGATGATAATCGGTAAAAATATTAAATATTGTTGATAGCTCTCGAAGCCACACGCCATAGGCAGAAAAAAAATATGTAATTTAAAATATATATCGGGAGTTATACCATTAGGCATATTTAGACATTCTAGTATTTTGGTGTATTCTAACAGGTACTGAGCGAATTGCTATAATGAATAATTTTAATACCTACTGATTTGATAATAAAAACCTTCATTATAAGTTGAAAATGTTATTTCACATACAATTATAAATTCTACGAATTTGCGGTTATAGACGGCTTAAATCCATTCCTTTTGAGTTACGTAAGGTATACTAAATAGATATACTAAAACCGAATATTTAAAAATCAATTGAATATTGTTGTATGTCACATAAATATATAAAGATTATCTGAATAAATCTTGCTATATTTTACAACAATTAAATCTTGCTATATTTTACAACAATTAAATCATGCAAAAGTTTCCACATTGTTAAGACCCTTTTTTCGACTGTCATATATTTGAGACGTTGTATTATATGTCAGTAAGTTAAAAATCTACTACCATTCAAATATAACTGAGAAAATATTTCTTTATCGATATCTACTGATTAAAAAAAAAATGGGTTTTCGTGTAATAAAGTTAGACATGGGTTATTATTGTAGGAATTAAATTATTTAAATTATCATACGTAAGCAATAAAATAATACATGTGAACTGGTTTATTCAAAATTTGAAGCGTATCAATATACTAACACAAAGTTCCTTTCTTTAATCAATTCCGATATATTTTCATAATCCTAAGTGTATTCATGCAATTGTTAAAACTTCGCATACTACAATATTTTTTCATTAGTGTATTTTTAACTCTCTGTGTATTATTATCACAAAATACAATGATTGAATGCTAACAGGTGACATTGTTACATGTATTAATTTCTAATGAATTAAGTATTTCACAACCCTTGTGTAACATAGCGAAGAACCTACAGTTATATAAGAAGAGTTTTGCCCAGTTTTTGTCAGTATTGATCCAGTTCAAATAAGAACCAGTTATATATTTGAAATAGTGTTGTCTCATTTTTTTCTATCCAATATATTGGATATTGCTTAAAGAATTCGTTAAAATTATCATCGTAAAACCAACCATAAAATAAAGGAAAAAACTGTGATTAACAATAACATTACTTTAAATAAGTGCTTCATTTTAAATGTTCTGTGTATCAGTGAAAAGACAATTTATTCTATATTACGATGTGATTTTTGTTCAAGTGAAGAATGTAAGTTACTTATTCCATTCGTTTATTCTTAATATTTTTTATTTCAAAGTCTTTATCATAAAGACCTTTATTTTTAGCGAAATATTATAAAAAATGCATTTTTTGTGTTACGGCAAGATCTTTCAGCTTAGATTTCCTTTGTGTATTTTAAGAAACATGAAATAAGGCTCCTTACTTACTAAGCTCTTAATATATACTACCGACAATAAAAAAATGGAATTAAATTTATGAATTACAAAGTAAAATTTTGTATGCTAAATTATAAGTATACCTTTTCATAAAAAAATAACAGTCCTTATGTTTGTTTGCTTAGTACAAGCTTTGTCATAAAATAAGTACGCTTATCTTGCTAAGATGTTTATTATAATATTTTGATTTGCAAAGCTTTGTATCCAGGTTAAGTGGTGGTATTTTCGTTTACTCTTTTTCGTATATAATATGTCGCATAGCTTTATTGAATTATTTACGTTTCTAAAATGGCGTAGACGAATAACAAATAAAATGGCGACATTAAAATGTCGCGGCGCCGTCAAGATTAAAGTGGAACTTCTTGCAAACTACCAAAGGATCTACTCACACCGTGATAATACATTTACCTAAGAATATATTGTATGTGTATATAACTCATTTGCGCAGTGTTGGTGTATTGATTAAGGTCTGCTTTCACGATGATTTATTTTCAGGCGCGACACGGATTTAGTTTTTTATTGACGAGGACCGATTTTTAGTGTCCGATTTCATTAAAATTTATTCGTATTGTTTCAATACTATTGCATATTTAACGATTTGAAAAAATGTTATATTAGTATCATAAGAATGTTTTTTGATATGTGCAACTTTTTCTTATCTTGTATCGTAGAATTTTTACTCCGGCACGTCTTGCGTCATTTCATGAAAACGTTCATAAATATGGTGTAATATTTGAAATATTGAGTTCAATAAATAATATCAACACGCTGATCGATAGCATGCTTTTTTCAATAATATGAGTTATAATGCCAAACATTTTATTCGATAGTACTAAATATAATTAACATATTACGTCCTACCCCATTATTAGTGAACAATAACATTTTTTTAGTGGCGCAATATTGATCGTAGTAATAACATTATTACATATTGTGTGCTTTAAATTCGAATTTGTAAAAGCGTGTTCCGGAAGAAATATTTTTTACAGGCTCGATTTTATATAAAATAAGAATGATTTGGATGTTAAGAATACAGAATAGTATCTGTTGAATCAATACATTTCATAGATTTGTAAAGATAATACATTTTCAGTTACCAAAATTTAATGATATTTTAGAATAAACTACGTTAATTAAAAAAAAAACAATTGCCCATGATTTTGCTTATATAGATAGTGATATTCAAAATATCTTAGTTAAAATGGGGTTTGATTTGATTTCATTAAAAATTTGTTTTATCAAAAAACAAATATGTATAGAAAAATCGAGAAAATTATTTCTAGAGAATCTTTTGTAGACTCGATGTCGCTTTAAGGCAAAATTTATTTTGAAATATACGCGATTATACGTGACTAGGATAACATATAGCAATATAAATTTGCCGTGAAAGCAGACCTTTATCCACAGAATGGAAGCCGTGTTTCAGAAAAGAAGTCGACGTATTTGTATGCAAGACCATCATTAGGGCGGGGCTTAGGACAAAGCATACCAAAATTATCATTACCTAACGAAAAATAGTACGGCATATATTTTCAAAAAATATACGTAAAAATTTACTTTTCCTATAAAATAGGTATCGCAGACAATCAGGAAATTGATGATAGTTAGATAAAAAAACATTAAATAGTGTATAACGCATAGCAATGTATATACTCTGCGAACACTTATTTTGTTTATTCTAAATCTCTTTATATTGAATAGTATATCTCATGGCGTATTTATAAATCTTACATTAAAAAAATATAAAAAATTCCGCTATGGAAAAATTATCTATGGATATAGTTCAACAGACGTCAATGTGTTTAATATAACGCCATTGGCTGTTTAGGAAGACAACAAAATATTGTTGGAATTATTTTGGTTTTTCATTCTGAGAATATCTAAACATATATTTGAAAAAATATTATAGTGTACAGAGAAACTGGGATTTTTTTCCAAATGAAAGGTTAGGTTGTGTTATGTCTTCCAATCCCCGGAAAATTTCAGAAAGAAACAGATATTTATACTAAGAATATAATCAGTAAAAACTTTTGAAGAGGCCAATAACTTTCCTTGACAAAATGTTCATTTGAAAACCCATATGGCTTACATAAGAAACGGGTATAAGAAATAAATGAAATATAACTTTTGATATTTGAATATTTTTTAGATTGCTACTCATTTCTGTTATCGTCTCTCCAATTTTTGCCATCTAATAGTAAAGTTGATTAAAATTTCGTAATAAAATTAATAGTTATTTACAAAAATATTGCTTGCTTGAATTTAAGGTATGATTTCAAGTATTTCAACAAAGGCTATTTTTTTTATAGAAGTCATCGGACTATCGACGATACATAATACAAATAATGATAATACGATTGCGAATGAAGGTGAATTGTTAAATATTAATAAATTTTACGAAGCAACGAAATCAAACTTTACTATTAAAAATGATTTAATGTACGATGTTAGTTTTAAGCTATCGTCTGAATTATTAAACGTTTCAACTAGATGTTAATTTAACTGAAAATGTGCGATATTGTAGACGGCAAGTTGCGAAGAAAGTTGTATAATAATAGTTGTCAAAAGTTTGTCGGCGTATTAACACCCTTTCGCGAGACTAAATTAACCTTAATTAAGATCAATATTTGACATGAATAAAAGTAAAAGTTTATTAAAAGAAAGTTATCCCTAAAAGAAAAATTTCCGGACTAAGGAATAAACACTATCGGGTTTCAGATAATGGAGTAAGTCTCCAATTACCGATCAAATTCATTTACATTAGAAAGAATGTAAGAGTAGGATTTTGTTTTTATGTAAGTGGGTCCATATTCAAGTTTCACTAATGTATTGTATTATACGAAGCTCGGGAGACATAATCGAATATAAAAGTTTCTTCTTTCGCAATTCTACTGACCTCTTTGATTTCCGCACTAATAAAATTACAGCAAAACTTATCTTTACACTTGTGGGTCTAATTTTACAATTGATAGACTTATTATATAATATGTATGCTATGAAACAATACTTGTATTTTCTTAAAACATAAAAATAACAATTTCAAAGTCTTCACAAAATAAAGATTTTATTTACAATAATGCAATAAACATTTTGTATAACTCAAGTGTCAATTTAATCATTGCATTTTCAATTATAGTATTCGAAAATTGAATTTTCTCAATGAAAAAAAAGATATTATCAAAATAAAAAATGTAATAGTTGTAGTTAAAAGATTACATTGTCGTAGTATAAATGACTACGTACATTTTTCATAAAAATATACGAATGAAATAAAAGTTACACGGAAAAAAATATTTATGAAATACAGGTAAAAAAAATTGTCCATTTAATTTTTAAATTTACCCATAATCTGTTGTATAAAAAATTATTACTGTTTTGTTACCATTATTATCATAATATAACTGCAAAAAAAGAGCATGAAGGCAATTTTTATACCATAGAATTAGTATTGAAATAATTTTTTATTAAAGCTTTGAAATATGGAATTGTTTCATCAAAATATCGAGCATGAGCAAAATTTCACAATAACTTGTTATTTACACTACGTTAGGAATAACGATTAAGAGTTATTTAAATATAAAACTTAAATCTAAAATTATGAAAATTTACACTTTTGTGTTCATCAATATGTAACGATATTTACTTAGTAAGTATTAATAACTAAATGATATTATATAATTACAACCGGGAACAATAACTGCAACTATTAAACAGACGGTTGGATATAAATATTTTGTAATCGTTTTTTATCCATATCGTATTAATAATGCGAGCTCGGAACTGAAATAGCGTGACTTGAATCAATAAACATATATTTAAGAAATAGAGTACGTCGTTAGTGAGTCATAAGTCATCAATTTGTTGTAGCAGGTCGACGCGTATAGGCTCTACAAATGCATTCTTTCATTATGCAACAGGCGATTCAATAATAGCCGTCGGAATTTCTATGTTTTCATTTATGAAACGAAGAAAATAATATTCCAATATCACCTTTATGCTTTGAATCCCAGCGGGGTGATTTTTCATTTGTTGATATTTCTCAATTTAATATAAATGAACTGTGTGTATTTGAAAGAAGTAATTCGTAGTATTAGAAAAAGAAAAATGACATCAATATTGAAGTGCGTTGTTTTTATTATTGTTAACGCATTCGTACCATTTGTTATTATATTTAATGTAGTAATAAAGTACATTTCTTTTTATAGCATGTTAATTTGTGAAATATTCAATCATAAAGAGACAAATAATAACAAAATTTTTGAAACTTTTAAGCTAATATTTAATAATATAATAATGCTATGATTTTTTGTTTTGTTTTTTCGTCTTTAATTCGTACTATTTCAAGCAGTCATATACAGTCGAAATGTGAATTATACACACTTTTATATATTGTTTTACAAGAATGAGATATTGTTAAATTACTTATTTTTTTGTTTTATTACAGTGTAGGAATAGAAAGATGGAACCGGTAACATGTTATGTTATATATATATATCTCAAAAATAACCATGAGAAAACTTTAGCTACGTGGATGTAAATACCTTTAAACAAGTATCCACTAGACATTTGGAAAGTTATTCTATAGAAATATCCGTTTAGGTATTTGAATCGGCGATTCTTTGGAACAGAATGTGTTATAAACAGAATTCAACTTGGAGTTAAAATATCTAGATTTTTTAATAATCATACTTGAATGTAAATATTGTTTATAAAATTACACAGTTAGGTTTATATTATTCTATATATTAGTAAAAAATAAATTAAATAGAATATATTAAAAAATTTGTAAACCTTTTTGTATTAAGTGAAGCGATTTTTTCAAGATAGTTTTGTTTAGCATTCTTGAACAGTTTACGCTGCCGTCATTAAATAAGGTCGTAATAATATATTTCCCTGTAGGGTTGGCATATGCTAATATGGTATTATACATCGTATTATCGGATGCCTTCATGCCATCATATCACTCACTAGTTTTGTTTACAGCCCAACTTACCCTTGCCTACCGACTTCAAACTACTACTTTGGAATGCAAATTTCAATAAAATGATGACCCACCAAGAATTAACGTTTATGGTATAACTAAGGTCTCGTTGAAAATAACACATTATCATAATTGTTTTAGGCAAAGTTTTTTACTTTTTCAAGCGACATTTATTTTGACAGCGCGAACATTACAGAAAAATAGAGCATGAAAGATAATTAAAGAGTTTACAGCTGATGTATTTTATGACCGACGTCAAGAATACGTTTTACGAAAAAATATTAAACTTAATTGATTTAAATATATCTACATTTATTATTATCTCTCACGAGAATAAATTTTCCTGGCCGTAAAGTATAAAGAACAAAGTGAAACCATGTGTAAAATTAAAACGTTTACCGCATGAAATGTTTTATTATATTATATTAATGCAAAGAGTCTTTGTAAAATGTACATATTATGGAAGTATATGCGATACAAACTTTTGAGGTGACAAAACTTTCTTCGAAGTAATATTATAATACATATATTATTATCCAATACTAAAGCTTAAAGAAGCGCATGGGTGGTGCATTGTATTTCATAAGACGATACACTGTAATGGACACCGAAATGTTACTTAAAATAAGAAATTTGTAACAGAAAACTACGTGGTTAAATATACAACGAAATAACTAACTTTAAGTGAAGAGAAAAAAGAGCTTTTGAGGAATCGTAATCATGATTTTTTTATTCGTAAAGTGTATTAAGCTCGCTGTATTCCGAGTGGAATTGAATGTGTTCAGACAAGTACTATGTTCATCATAAAAAAGTTGTCGGAATACACTTAATTAAATTCCTCACTACAAAATCAATATTTTTGTAGTTTGTGTTATGTGTGCAAAAATAAATAATTTATGCTATTATTAACTTTATTATTGTAGATAAAATTAAAATTTTCGGCATCTAAGGCATTCTATCACATGAATGAAACATAAATGACAGGTGTTATAGAGTGCCTGAAGATAGTTACAGGCGAAACCCGGGTCGTTAGTGACAAAAACTGTGGGATTGTACAGTTACTGCAACAATGCAAATTTGATATTAAAATCTCGCCAAGGTTAGATAAATTCGTGTAATGTTGAAAGGTGAAATACTATTTCATTGCTGACAATGTAACGGTTATGTAACTAATTCAATAATTCAAGTTATTTGTCGTTAATATATTAATTAAATAAAATTATATGTTGGTATTATTGGGTCAAGCAAAAGTAAATCAAGTTATATAATTGAGAATTCATTGTTTAAAGATTAAATAAAATAAAACAGTAATGAACAAAATGGTGTCTATTCAAATAATTGAAAAACTATTTTTGGATCGTTTCGAAACAATACTGTTCTCGACTTAACAACCCTTCAACCAAATATGACAGTTTGCAAAATGAAACAATTCTCAACCAAATTATGAACATCGTAAAAATAGCACGGGGCCGAAAGTTGCAAATTTAAATGTTTAATTTTCCGGTTCGGGATCCGAAATATGTTAAAATAACTTCTGTAGGAAAAATTGGATGCTCAAAATAAGAGTAAAAACCCGAAATTGGATTTATGCAAATTTACCCCAGTTGGTAATAATTTCAGTGGGTCGCGTGGGAACGTGGAATTTAATTATTATCTGAATATGGAGGCAATCAAATATTTAAATGTTGTAAGGGGCAAAATGTGACATGTATACGATTTTTGACCACAAAGATCATTATGTTTGATGGATTTATAGATTTTAATTCTCTCTACCATGTCTACTTTCAGCACGCACTCCACTGGTCATTCGTCTGAATTTTTATGGAATGTATGATAATTATTACACTTGAAAAAAATAAACAAGATTGTAATTTCAATGATTTACTCAGAATTAATATATTATCACAGAATATGGTTTGAATAAGATTGCCTTAGAGAAAATTGTTAATAGCAAGAAAATTCTCAACCCTTTTTCTAAGAAATATCTTTAGTTTAAAAATTTAACACAAAAAAATGTGCGTCCAATCCAAACAATTAATTCATTGACACAGATATCTCATGTATGTATGCATAATTGGTTCGTCAAGATTTATTATTTTTATACTAATTACCAGAAACATTTTCAAAATCTTTAACGTATTTTTTAAATTTCGAACTATTGAGTATTATCACGTCATTTTAACCTTATTTTCTCAATTAAAGTTCTTTAATGTATTACATAAATCACATAACCGTTTCTTCAGTGATCTATTAATGTTACTGGAGGCAGACATAAAGTATCAAAAACCGTTCTCTTGTTTGCTATTTTTGAAATATTACATCGAACTATTCCACTAGTGGCTAATGTGCTAAATAAATAACAACAGAACAAAGAATTTTGATTTATTATATTTATTTCCATTTCTGTGGTGATACGAGCTTTGATAAAAGCTTCATTCAACATGCCCACTCAAATATATACACATATATGCAAAAGCACTTTCATTGCACAATGCTATCGTCTAATTTTTAATATTTATTTCGGATTTTGTGTGTAAAATGACATTAAACAGGAATTATTAAAGTTGTGAATTGAAAATATCATTATAGAGAAAAAATCAATTGATTTTTTTTAGTATTCTTTACGAGATTAATGTGTTTTTCTATGCTCGTTTTCATTGCACTTTTTTGTATAACGGCATGTTATTACAATTTTTAGCGCTTTTAACTATAAAACGATTGATCGGTAATTCATCCACCTTTAAAAGTACGTTGTCAAGCTACACTTTAATCAATTCATAAAGAGTATGATTACTTTCCATGAAGAGAATATGTGTTTTAGAGAAAATACGGCGGAAGTAAATCGGTTTGATCATGTTTTATTGGAGCTAGGTTACTGACAATTTTTATTTCTTTCTTTGTGAAACTTGATTATTAACAGATATTTGAAAAAAAAATACTTCGTCAAAATATGCGCGCTTTAATTCTAAATAATTATCGATTTTTTAAAAATGTTCTTCTATGAGTGGTGTAAAAATGACTGCGTAAATCTTCGCATTTCAAAAAATTATTAAAAATTGTTCAACAAGTTTTTTGATTTCTTTCTTTTTTATTTGTCGTAGCCTATCAATTTGAAAATTGATTAAATGATTTTTTGATTATATTTTTTTGGCCTCACTTTTCAAAATGGCAAAATGTAAATTCAGTTCTTTATCACGCCCCAATAAACGTTCATTTGCAAAAAATTATTTTCACTCCAATATGACTATCATCGATCATTTTCCGAGTAGCTATTAACAGAATGGCTTTTCTCTCTTTGTAATAAAAGTAAAAATACAGTTAGAAGTATATATAGAAGAATAAGAAATTAAAATCAAATTAGCGCTGACAGAACATCAATCTACGCGACTCACTTTTTTGTTCATAGTTATCGATTGCTAACAGTCTTAATTCAAATGGAATCAACAGATAAGTTAAAATTTTATTCAATTTACCATTTTTCACGAGAAACTTGATTGTAAAATTATTTACGCATCGAAAATCGGCTGATAAAATTATTTGATTGCGAGAAAAGAAACGCTAAACTTGAAATTGTGTTAAGATTTAAATGCATTTTTTATCGTTAAACTAAGTATTTTTTTAAATTTTAATAGCTTATATATCACATGATAATGCCCGCGTTGAGTAGATGCGGTCCTGATTATAAAATATATTTTGGAAATATGTACTTAAAATGTGCTTTTATTATTTGAAATATCATGCCTTTCCACCAAAAAATCGCGGTTAATACCTTAAAAAAGAGTACAGTTTTATGATAATTTTGTTAATTGTTTACATAATCAATAAAAAAATAGAAAATATTGATCATGATAAAATTTGCAAGAGATTTTTTAATTCAAGGTAACACCACGAACAGCGCATGAGATATTTTCACTAAAAATAGAAAGTAATTTATGTTACACATTGAAGAGGACAAAATTAAAAATTTCCTAAAATATTTTTATTACTTAAAAAATGTGATAAGATCACCAAGTTTGACGTTTGTACTAGCGCCCATTTCAAAATAAATCAGCCTTTCTTCTATCGCTTACTTACACTGTGTTACGCGATGATTTTTCTCGCTTACATGAAACATGTACGTCACAGTTTTCAACAAGAAGTAATATTCTTGCTGATAAAAACAGTGTTAAATCTTGATGAAAAATCTTTGTTCTCTTTTATCATAAAATGTATATAAATTATTTTTTCGCTTAAATTATAAAATTACTGTGACACCGTCGTTGTGAAACTTCCATTTTGGCGTCAAGCATTAAATCACTAGTACAGTTTCGAATGTTGATTTTTTCGGATAAATTTTAGTTGATAATAAATAGTTAATTGTAAAACAATTTTAATTTCTAATTTTGATCTAATTTTCTAATTAATTCGGAGCTAAATAATTGTTGTTTTAACATCGCTATACATATCATTTTATAATATTGCCGAGAAAATTAGGATGTAACATAATCACTTTTAAGGTGTTAACTGTCACTTCTTGTTGGAAAGCAGGATATTTTAAATACTATAATTTGTATTAATAGACTCGTTTAAAAATTGTTTTCTATCAGTTGATAATGCTCGCGATGAGCGAAACCGGTTCTGAACAAAAAATATATTGTGGAAATAAGTACTAAAAAAAACGTGTCTTTATTATTTTATAAATAAAAAAAATGCAACATGATGTTGTAACTATATCACACCTATCATTTATTAAAAAAAAACAAAGAGAGGTTCTTAATAAATGTTGTAAATAAATTAATAATAAAGCTTTGAACTTATAAAGAAAATGATTCGCTAATCGAATCATGTTTTTTTAATATTTGCTTAAAATTAGGACAATCGAAGTTCACAGAACTACTAATACATAGTAAAAACAAAAATATATTTTGAATAGTTCCAACTTCAATGAATAGAAATTCAACATATCGTTGCTAACTCAATTATTTTTTTAAGTGTAAGAAAAGTGCAAGTAAACAAAAATGTACATATTAAAGCTTCAAGTATTTCTCCGTGAAATGGAGTTGCTTTGAAAATCGTTAGATTATTTTTTTATCCCCTTGCATCCCTAACAATGTTGGGACGACATAAATCTAGGAGTATAGAGCATTTCTCTTTCAGACACGTCTATATGTATATAGATCACGTGTCCTACAGAATGAAGTTGCAAATTGCGTTACGTTGTACGAAAAAAGCCATTTCTTGTTCAATTTAAAACTTTGTATATATTTTTTTCAAATTTATTACGTTGTTTACTGACGCTTTTGTTTTATTTTATACTTGATACTATATTTCAGCAACATTTATTTCCACATCACGTATGAAAACTTTAGTAGCATTTAATATGGTATATTATGAACGCCATGTATGTAATGAAACTCAGATTTTATGCTTGTGAAAGGAGTAACGTAAAACCGATTTTTCTCTAAAAATGTATGTGAATCGATTAAATATTTTTGATGGATTCTTTAATTATTTGAAGACAATTTTTGATATAAACAGAAATGATAACAATGTTATTCCACTTGATATATTGCTAAATTTGGTGAGTTATTCGTCTCCTTAAAAATCATCTTGAGATTTTCTCTATCTTAAGGCTAAATTTAGCTCAGATAAATAATGATTGAAGCTTTTATAAACAAAAATTTGTAATTGAAATGAGAGAATATTTGATGAGTTACTACTTTGGAATATTTATACGTAAATCGGGATAAAGTATCAGTAAGCGGGTGTTTAATGTACTTAAGTGAAATAGGATCGCAGAAAATACGCGAATATAACGAGGAAACTTGAAATAAGCCCACATGAAATACCGGTTACCTATTATTTACTTATGTTTATTCAAAAGTTTTCAAAGGATTTGTAAAACATTCTGTTGAAATTCCGAACTTTCAACGAAGTGTAAATCATCTTTATTGTCTTTTTAAAGCATCTTCAGAATGTATCATTATAATTTAAAAAAGCGATTGATTTTTCAATAACTAACAATTTGCCTCCGACCAATCTGATCCTCAAATTGCAAGTCTTGTCTCAGCCTTATATAATTTCTTTGCGTCTTAATAAAAATAATGAGTTTTAAAAACTGATTATAAACAGATTTTGTACAAAAACTTCAATTGAGATAAAATATAATACATTAAGAGTTATTATTCTCCAAATCATGCACGATCATTTCGCCAATTATATCCTCCAATCCAAACTAAACATAGAAAAATATAGGTCAGGCATTTGCGTAACAAATAATTTTCATAAAACACTTCTGCCAAGATATGAATATCATAAGATTTCCATGTCGGAAGCGATATTGCTAAAAAAAATAAAAGCGATGCGATGATTACTGACATAAATCGTGAAATATCGCGAATAAATTTTTTAAAAAATAATAAAATTTTTTCGCAATAAATCGTGAAAAAAAACAATGTCGTGTGAACAGGAGATAGATATTTTGCGACAAAATATAACACATAGGTCAAAGCTGTTGTCCAGTGTATAAATAGAATAGTTTTTCTAGGATCAATGAAGGCTCTCACATTGTATTTATATCTAAATCTATACAAAGTGGGTCATGACTTTTCTATTTCGAGGGCAACTCGAAATCTAACCATTCCAAAATGATCGGCGCCATCGAATATCGAAAGGACGATAAAAACCAATAAGCGCTTTTGAGCAAATGCGATTGTGGCAAAATATCTTGAAGGGTCGTTCACCGTGAAATCGATGGAATACGCTATCTTTGAAGTATGTAATCAATAGTTGTCTTATTATATAAATACACTTACAAATGTCTGGCATTACATCTAATTGAATAGGAACCACTAAATACTTGATATGAATAATAATAAATTTATTATTTTTATATTAACTCATTCGAGACAAAGATATACAGTATAAAATCAAATGTTTAAGATATTAAATATAGAATTTATTTCACCAAAACTAGTTTAGACCAACATCATCGTTAGTACAATATAAAGCTTTTAACATTAAACCATTAAGCCCAAATTCTTAAAGTATATTAAGATTTAAATCGTAAGTTTTTAAGAAAGAAAAAATACATTTCTTTCTCGATTGATAGTTATATATATATATATATATATTAAATATAATTGAAAGAAAATATTATTTTATCAGATAAATTAATAATTGTTTGCATATTGGTAAAAGTTAATTTAAGTAATAGCAATTCAATAAGGATATTCAAAAATAATAAGCTTTGTACAAAAGCTTCATTAAAAATTCAATGTATAAAATTTCTCATTTTTTTTTTGTTTGAAATCGAGACAGCTGATCGTAAACGAAGCTAATAAAAATACTCACAAAAATGTGAACTATAGTTTCATGAGAAAACACAAAAAAATGGTTGTGAATTTAATATTGCTAGCGAAAGTATTTGGTTTTAAAGAATTATAAAATATGCATTTTTTTATTTTGTACATCAGTAAATGTTCTTTCACTTCTCACATAGTATTACACACATATATATATATATAATATAGCTTGAAAAATTCTTTGAAAAAAGACGTAAAACAAGCATGTTTTATAAATCTAGTAAAGAAATAATTGACAGGTATAAATGAATGTTAATATCATGATGACTGGTCGAAACATCATTATTTATAATATAAAACAATTCAGTATACAATAGAACACATTGTATTCTCTTGATGTCTAATTTCATAAGTATATGAAAAATTTAGAGCCCGAGAGAGTTATACACATCTCAAACGTTTTGTACTGAAGTTTCAAATTTCACTTACGTTTTGACTAACGTAAAAATTTAATTTTGTGTGAGCAAAATGAGTCCTGAATATTTGATAAATAAATATATTTATAAAAATAATTGTTTCATTTGAAATTTTACGATGTATTTCTATTGCGTGTTGACTGATAACACAAAAATATGTATATTTTTTTGTACAGTAGATCACTTTAAGAATTTTAATAACCGAATATTAAGTAAGATCATTTTTAAGGGTCAGCGCTGTTTTGATTTTTGTGATGTAGAATTTTATAGATAACGGTCAAAGCTCATCACTGTATTTATGGATATTTTTAATTTATACACTCCATAACGTATATGCAATTCACTCACCAAGTTATATTTATATATCTTCAGTAAAAAACACTTTTTCAACAATTCAACTTCTTAAAATTTCCAGACCCGTCGACTTGTTTAGTTTTACATTAGCTCGTAGCTAATAAGATTTTTATAAATTGTGAATGTACGAAGAACTTCTAAAAGTGGCAACAGGCCAATTCAGTTTGCGAATGATGGCTAAACAGCAGTGCCAAAATGAACACTCAAGTCAAAATTGCTATTTTGTCACTTATATTGAAACAAAGTGTGAATATTTAATAAGCAGTATCACATCTCGTAGCACGTGGTTGATCAAATACTTAACACCTATTTACACGCGCGGGGAAAACAAATCATTTTGGTCAATTAATACCGTAAAAGATGGAAAGTGTTTTTATTTAATTGAACGAATGAATCATGAGTAAAATTTCACGAGGATGTGAATTAAATTGAAAGGAAATTCTGAGAAAAAAATACGTTACGTTATTCAACAACCGTATTGAATTTATTTTGAATCACAAACGGAGCTGGTGGAAAGTCATGTTGCAATTTGTAATAATCAGCCAAACGACGGGAATCTATTTCTAAAGTGTAATTTGTCACTGTACAATTTTCTAGGTGTGCTTTATAATCGGAAAATTGGCCTACATATTATTAAGCGAAATGTAAAGCATTCAATACAAGAGTTTTAACGGCTATTGTGAAATTGTTGTGAATTTTTTTGTAATTTTTTTACAGAAAAATAGTTCTATAGAAAAATCGTACATTTGGTATAGTATTAATAAAAAGAATTGCCGCACAAAAAGTCGTAACGAACAATATTCAAGGCTTAAAACAGTTTTTAAAGAATCGTGCGATGTTTTCTTTTATTTGGAAGATATGAATATATTGGAAAGTAAATGAATTTAATTCCGTTAACCGTGACGTAGAAGTGCGTAGTACGTTTTGAAAATTATTTTGTGTTTATTTGCAGCGTTTTATTTGGTAAACGTAATAAGAATGAAAAAAAAGCGGACTTATTTTACATGAAAAGAACTTGAAATGATTTATATTATGTTGGTATTTTTCCACATTTATTGCAATAATAATTCCGTTATTTTTAGTTTTGCTGTTGAATGAATAAACAAGTAAATGTATAATACAATATTAATGCTAGTGAATAATAAATATTTAATTATATTACATAATTTTCTCAAGATTCGTTTAATATAGTAATTTATGTAAGAAAAATACTAAAAAACGAGTAACTTGACACATTTTTGTCAAATATTAAAAAAAAATACGAAATCATAACAAACGCCATTTAAAAGGTAATTAATATTGCTTCTTTAACGTAGATCACGTAAAACAATAATTAATAATTGATTTTTATTTTACTATATAAAATGAGTTTAAACCTTTTTTAGTTAATTAGCAGTTTATGGAGTAATGATAGGATCATAAAAAAAATTAATTATATTATAAAGTTAAATGACAGCTTAAATTTTTAATAGTTATTCGACACCACAGAATAAATTTGAAAGTGTTTGCGCAGTATTTCTCATAAAGATGTCATTAGTTGTTACGCGAGAAGTTTTTTTACAGCTGACATTTAAATTAAATATTTAATTTTTAATCGATTGTGTTTATATAATTTTTATTAAACATAAGAGTGAGTTAATATAGAAATCATTTTATTTTTATTTTTGAATCTATAAAAACCAAGTGATACAAAATCAATAAGACATATTTAATGATTTTTTTAACGAAATTCAAACCATCATTTTTAACGTTTATTATAAATAATTGTTTTATATTCACAAAATTATAATGTGCCCATACAATAAATTGAATGAATTGTGTGCTTAACATCATAATGCTCACGTATTCATTAGATCGCATAAGATTTTTAAAATCGAAAATATTAATATGCTTCATTAAATAATTTATAGGTGTCGATGGTTTGATATTATTATGTTTAATCTTATCGATATTTAATAACACCTGAACTTTTCTTTAACGTATTTAAAAGTATATAAGAACATTAGCAAATATTTTCTGCTTGTAATAAGATGACTATATTATTCTAAATAATGTATGTATTGAAAAATGTTGACAATTATTTAAATGGTTTAACAACATACGGCGAAATATATTAGATATAACTATTCATAAACACGTACCTATTTAAATTTTTATCTTCAAAAAAATTCATTAAGATTATCAATTTTAAGGTGTGAACTGTCATTTCTCGGTGAAAAGGCAATTACATTTCAAATAATAAAACACATTTTTTAGTACTATTGCTAGAAAATATTTATTATCACGGCTATTTTTGCTCATGGCAAGCATTATCAATTGATACAATACAAATTACATCATTAAAACACATTAATTATACATACAGAGTATCTAAAATTTTTCTGACGTTTACAATATATTATTTAAGAAAATCGAGCGTCGTATATTTGTAAATGGTTCATTTTTGATTTATTTCATTCATTTTTATGTTTTATTTATCTGATTTTGATAAATGTAGAAAAATAAGCATATTTGAAAATATTTCCCACCATTCGGTTGTAATGTTTCAAAATACGACCTTCACATAGCACATATATCAAATAAACGGACTGAAACAAAAGGGTTCTATCAAATGAAACCATATTTCATGTAAAAGAAGAAGTTGCAAAAATTAATTATAGTTGTAAACTTTTATTCGTGTGCTATTTTTTTTATGGCGACCGGGAGATGAAAATGTTTTCCCAACCAGTCGACAAACTACGAGCGGCCTGTAACCGGCTCCCTGCCGAGGCGGACAATTTATTTTTATAATCTGTTCTATTGTCTATGACATGAAATAGTGTGGGGTGAGCTCAATTTAGCGTAGGCGAGCTGCTGACCAACGACGCCGGGTATTTTTGAAAACAGAATTGTCATGTCACATCTACAGTATCTCGTGCAGATGACAGAATTAAATTTTTTATTTTTATTTTTTACCAATACGTATTTTCATATCGCGCAGCGCTAATATAAATTATTAAATCAATCTAAACTTCAACGTCGCATCTACATAAATATGCGGAAATATTAAACTGCCACCATTGTGTGACATTGAGTGATTACAGTTTGGTCCCTATAAAAGTTTTATCATTTTAAATTTTACTTGAAACTTTTTTAAGACTGTTTTTTAGTTTTAGTAAAAAAATAAAAATTCAAGATTTTTTTTTAAATGCACGCTAAAATAATATGATCAAATAACTTACTTAATGATCAATAAGGCTCAGTTTCTCCATTGCATGGGGGCAGTAGTGCAAAATCGCTTCTATAATTATTCTGTCAAAACGGGATAGAGTTGGGATAGACTTTTGATGCCTGGAAGTGATTTTCAACAGCAAACTTTTGGTACATATAAACCGCAAAGGCCTTTACGTGATTCGCGTATTCAGGTTTTCATGTAAAACAATACCGGAAAAGGGTTCGCTTAGATTAATGAAATTTAAACGAGCTAGCTACTAAGCATAATGTATCGGTGTTGAAGCGGAAGCAGAAAAAAAGAGATTCATAATACAGATTGAAAAAAATAATCTAATTTATACAAACCCGTAATGTATTATAAATTAGTCTATTTATTATTTATGATTACTGTATTTTGGATTATTTCACTGTGGTAACATTACGTTCTGTTTGACATTTTCTTTCATTTCTGTATTTTTGCGCCAATTTGTTGCCTGTTAAGCAACTATTGAAATTTGAATTAACGGACTATTACAATATCTTTAATAATACATATGTTTTTTTATTAAAAATTATACATTTATCAAATCTTCAGTCAATACTTATTATAAAATAATAAGAAAAAGTTATAGATAATTTCTTTAAATTTTGAAGAACATTAAATAACTTAACAAATAATGGTTTTTTTATGCGCTTGAGATGTTGAATGGTTAGAATTTGACTTTGTCTCCAGAGACCATATCAATATAAGATTACGGTTTTCAATTTTAAATGCATTTCGTATTTTTTAATGGAGAATTTTTTAACATGTTAAAGTTATTTTTTTATATTTGTTTTAAAACTGTGTAACATACAAAATCATATACAAAAACAATATCGTATTAGATTTTGAAAATTTTGCAAATAACCTGTGATTATTGATCGGTTCAGATATACGGATATAAATATGATTTAGATTACATATACGTTCCATAGGCAAAGTAATGGATCTTTGATATTATCAATCAACATTTCTCGAGAGGCACGTGTGGAATTAATTACCCGGACAAAAGGTGCTTTCATCGTGCGTAGTGATATATTATGATAAGTGTACTAAGAATTTTAGGGTCCAATTCCACAGAGAAGAAATTACTTTGAACTGAGATAATATTGAGGAAGACTTACAATTTGGGATATTGAGATTAAGGTTCTTGACGTGTAAAGTATTTTTTAAAGGGTAAAATTGTTGATTTAAAAGATGAACAGTAAAAACCTTACAATTAAAGTAAAATATAGTTTAAAAATAGAGGAATTGTTAATCAGGTATGAATTATTATTCGCTATATCTGGGTTTATAGAACTTTAAATGTTATTCATGTTCGTAGAACAAAATAATGTATTTATTTTTATTATTAAGAAAGACGATTTGAAATAATTATTACCTATCTTTGTATTTTTACTTACGCCATCATAGATGGCAGTGCTAATCAAATTACTTTCATGCAACACTTACAGATTTGAATTACTTCTACAATGAAATGCTAAAAAAATCATAAAATGATCACTTTCTATTGATATGTCTTAAATTTATTCTGAAATATATAAAACTAAAAATGAAGCATGTTTGAGTCCTTTTACATAGTTCCTCTCCGCGTGTTTTTTTCATTCACGACCGGGTTTCATCGTTTGATATTTTTAGGCATTTTAAACCACGAATGCACTCAAATTTACTGTTTATATATAAGACGAATAACGCAAGTATAAATTGTCCACGACGCTCAAAGCTCAATTGATATTTAAGTGAGAATAAAAAAACTACCGATTTAAAAATTATAGTAGAATTAAAATAAAAAATTTGTTTACACTATCATTCAAATATAATTGGATAATTTATAAAATACATATATCTACTAATATAAAAATTGTAAATTTTGATGAAAAAAATATCAGATTACGTATGATTCTACAAAGAGTTTTATCAATTTCATCAATTCTTGTTTTTTATACTATAAAAATTACAGAAAATACCATATTATTGTTTGAAGCAAACCGAAAAAAACGTAAACAAAATAAATCAATTGGTTAATTGTTAGTATCTATGTCCTAAAAATACAACGACATCTTTTTGCTAGCCAGAAAGGCCCAGTTGAAAGAAAAACAAGACTTCTTATTGGTTTTTGTAGGGCAAATACTCCCAGCGTAGTAAAATAATTACTTATCTCTTGAGACTATAGCCTTCCAGCTAGCCAAGATAATCAAGTGTTATTGCGATCCTTCTATGTAGGTAAGCTGAGCTTATCTTTTAGGTATAATGTAGAGACATTGTTTGACATCGCGACAACGTAAGAATTGCCATGAATATGTTTTTATATTGTATTTGGATAGTTTATATATTAACACGGTGAGAAAATAGTAATGTATTTTACCCAATTTAACACAATACATCGTATCTTCTGTTTTAACGAACTAGTTTATTTCCTGTCGGAAATAAAACTTAAAAAAATTATGTAAGTGAAACTAAACAGGCGGCAATTTCAATAGGCTTAAATATTGGACGGAGATGATTTATTACGGAAAACCATTAGCTCCTCAAAATGGTCTGAGGAGCGGCGAAAGACTTATTTTTGTGGACTTACCAAGTAAATACCAATTAAATCAATAAGTTAATATATTCTTTAAGTGCAAGGAGTACCAGTATAAACAAATGCTTCAACATAATTTATACACGATTTTTTATCTTTAAAATTTATAATTCGATTTCATTTTATTTTAGTGTTTGCTTGAAAATAGAATTCAATGACAAAAATCGTGCATTACCAAAAACAACAAACTTTGTTTTATAATGTTCTTAATTTGAAATTCCGTAAAATATAAATCGCTTCAGTTTATTCGTATATGTGTGTATTGTTGATTTGAAAAAAATATAATAGTCTCACATGAATCTTTCAAAATCAGTTGTATTGGTTTCATCCGTTCATGAATTTTTAAATTTTATATTCTAAATCTCTATCGCTAAAAATATGCAATAAAGTTCCATTTTCAATATCATATGACTGTCGCATGAATATGAATGACACTGGAGATGTATGTTCTAAATTTAAGATTTCTCTCACAGGTTTTTCTATATTCATTCAAGAAGAGTTTTTCAGCATATCAAGAAATATACGTGATAAAAAAATATTTTTCGTTTCATATATGTGTGAACTTAATTGCCAAATCTGAAAAAAATGTTCTACCATCCTTTTGATATCGGGATTTTTGTAATTCGCCGATTTTCGCTCTCGAGTAGCTCTCAAAGAAAATTGCCATATTTATGTGAGCAACAATTCAAATTTTAAGCTGTATTATGTTTGATTGACTTAAATTTTTCTTTCATCTCATATAATTTGATTTCTGTATCTTCCACACATAAATAATAATGAAAATCAATATTCACAAAGTGACCCTCCTAATAAATTTATTACTACCCTACTATTATCAAAATACATTTGAAATTTTATTTGAGTAGATGTCCTTAAAAGGACCAAAACACGTTGAAAAACCTATTTATGAATATTTTTTTTGTTTTGAAAATAAGTCAATATTTAAAATTTACTATTTTGTATTGTACGATACAATGTCTGAAGATGTCGAAAGTCGAAACCCGGATCGTAGGTGACAAAACATGTGGAATCGCACAAAGTTGAACAATTCAAATTTTATATTGAAATTCCATCAAGCACCTTCAGTCAGATATCATAAAATATGTCAGTTCTGTTGCATTCGTGTGATATAATGCCTGAAAATGCCATCGTGCGAAACCCGGGTCGTAAGTGATATAACGTGCGGAATCGTACAAAGTTGTAATAATTCAAAACTAAATTGATCAATAGATACTGTTAAGCGTTCTCAATAAAGCGAATAGTTGATTCTTAAATGTAAGTATGTGCGAATTAAATAAATATTCTACACTCACACTAGCTTACATATTGAAATGTTGCCGGCGGAACGAAAACTGTCAGAATTATGTCATCGCGTTTCCTTCAAGCACGATGGAATTGCGCGAATCTCTTGATTTTATTTTAAAACCGAAATGTCTAAATAAGCAACCCGCCGCACGCGGTATCTGACATCCGTTTGATTACCTTCCTGACAATATTCATAATGGCGTGAACAGTAATGGCTCCCTTTCAGCCATAACTCACAATCATGGACCGATATTATATTATCCCGAGCTGTTGGTATAACATGATGGCGGTCGACGGAGCTCGCTGAAAATTTCCACCCATCCCAAAACCAATTTTAAATTCAGAACGTTTTTCTTTGTACGCTCGGCTTATAATTACATTCTAGGACGTGGAGTAATTGTGATACACCTTCACTATAATATGCTCATTGATGTCAGCAGTATACGTATTTATTTATGCAGTCAGTTTTTTTAATGACATTTTTTCGTGGCACAAAACATTGCACAGGTAAAACTATTTGTGCATAAGAAAAATCAATGTTAAATGTTGTTTCTCAATCATATATTATACAATTGAATATTGAAATATTAAAATATCATACATATGAGAAAATAATCTTATCTGTTTTCTTTTTAAAACATGCATCGATTGTTGGTCTTGGTTTAGAGATTAGTAAGGTATGATTAATTTTGTTACATATTTTGAAGAAGGTCGCAAATACTTCGGTCCATTTTTTTATATTCTAAACACAGTCCTAGTTGATCGATTGAATAAGCTCTTACAACAAGACTGTTATGAAATATTTGGTTGTATTTTTCAATTTTATTATAAGTAATTTATTTACCTTTTTTTCAAACCAAAAAGTCGTCTGGACACTACGACTATACCTTCAAAAAGTCAAACTTGCATATTAGATCTAGTTTAAGTAAAAAATGGGAATGTATTCAGTTCTATAAAAGTTATTCATAACTAATTTGAATTGTTATAACTTTGCACGATTTCATATGTTTTATCACTAACGACCCGGGTTTCGCCTTACGGCATTTTCAGTCGTTTTATCACACGGATGCAACAGAATTGACGATTTGTTAAACTGACGATAACTGTAACAATTCAAATTTGATATAAAAACTCCATCAAGCACCTTCAGTCGATATCATAAATTATTCATAACTGCTGATTTATATTATGACGTTTACTGAAATGGATAACGAGAGATTTTAATAACTCTCGTACGACCCATGCTTTTGAATACCGATCGATAAATATCGTTCGTAAAATTTGAGACTAAAATTTTTGTATGAGGATACGTCAAAGAATGTTGACCATTCGACTAAAGAACTGTCCATATAACAAATGACTGGCGTAAAATTGCTATTAAAATGATTTACAATCACCACTAACCAATCCATCCGCTATAACAGTCTCTCTTTCGTTTTATTTATTTTGTCTGGCAGAATATGGGAAAAATATCTAAACATATCCAGTATTAGAGATATCTGTATTTCCACTCATAGAGCACGCATGGAATAGTAAACTAGCATGTTTTACGACATAATATAAAACAAATAAACTCTTTTATTTAGTGTTCTGTTCAGACCCTTAGAAACTAAGCATCTTACATCATTGAAAGTGCATGAAAAGGGTTTTACAGATACTAGTTTCCAAAGACATCATTCCAAGTCAGAGCATATGTACAATATAGTATTGTCTGTCGAACTGTTCCATTTTTTATGTATTCCAAATTATTTTACGGCTTCCAATATATTCGGAGGAAATAATTGATATATTTTTTTATTAAGAACATTGAATATAAAAAGTAAGTTAACACAAATGAAGAGGAAAATCGTAGTGTACGATTATCAATGCAATTACTAGAAAATTTGAAATCTGTCGTAAATATAGTTTTAGTTTTTACTGCTAAATATAAGTGACATTTTTCATCATGAAAATTAAAGTCAATTTTTAACTTATCCTGTCTCAAGTTATGTTATGTTACACACTTTTACTACTGCGGTTATGCACCGTTTTAACAGGAAAAAATGTGAAATAAAGAAAAAACAATCGTATTTTAAAATAACTTGAAATTTTATTTAAATATTTTTATTAAGAAAATACGAATTATTTCTTCAAATATTGTAAATAACTTCTTCTTTACCACATAGTATATTTAGTAAGATAACTTTGTTTCTTTGATTACGTAGACCGAGATGTGTCTAATGTAGTTAAGAGTATATATGCTTTTGATATAAAATTTTGAAGCCAATACTGTCTTTAAAAATGTGTTGTATCATGTACGAATTCATAAAATAAAAGTTGCTATATAAACAAGCTTATTCCTGTTTTTCTACAGACACTCTTGTTCCATTTTATTTTATTTATAGCGTTACTTCTGTCTCTATGGATCTCTTAAAAAAGTTTTTCTGTCACTCTTTACGTCGACTTTTATTAACTGAAAAGTATGCTTGCAAAGTGAGATTATTTTCATCGTACGGTTAGCAAAAGCCATATCTTTGAATTAACGGCGCAAGTTATTTACGGGGAAAACACTGTAATTGTGAATTATTTACGGTGAAATATTTGTGTAGGTCGGCGTCGGCAGTTCGAAGTTTATTGTTGGCAATTATCCTGTTGGATGTGAGTGGCCGAGCCAAGTTGTCGCTATCTGCCAGACTCAGTTCGCTTAAGATCTAAGTAGATGTAAGGCGTTGGGATACCGGATAGAAAATAATTCAGCTGAAAGTGGGAAATTAGTTTTCAAATACTAGTAATTTAATTCGCTATAACTTTGCTGTGGAACTTATACGAAGATTGATGAAATGTGATAAATATTTACAATCGAATATACAATGAATAACGATCATGGTTGCTGTGAAGAGGCATACAGATATATTGTTAATAGTAAAAAAACATATTTTCTTGTATTACTAACATATTTTTATAGTGCCATATATATATATATTCCATATTGTCATTTTATTATAAAGTTGTGGGTTATTTATATAAACGTAATAATATTACGTTAAGGTTAAGCTACAATGTAAAATAACACTGATAAAAAGCATTGAAAATCTTTTACTAATTTCAAAGCCATGCATCAAAATAAATATAATATTATTATTCATATAATTTATGATATCGAATGAAGGTGCTTGATGAAATTTCACTATCAAATTTGAATTGTTACGATTCTTATTTTAGCCACCATTCACTGCTTGCCTTGGGGTGTGTGTTTTCCTGTAATTAATAACTTTAGTATGCGGACGATGCCAACTGTTTATTGTACGTCAGTCCTGTTGCGTCTGTGTGATGGAATGCCTGAAGATGCCAAAAGGCGAAACCCGGGTCGTTAGTGAAAAAACATGTGGAATCGTACAAAGTTGTAACAATTCAAATTTTATATTATTATTAATTGAATTGGCAAAAATAATAATTTTTCTTGAAATTGTAGCAAAATATACATTGCTATTTTTTCACCGTGTGATAATATTATTATTCCCCATTTTACTATTAGCTTTAAGAACGTTTTTCTGGAATACATGACGCAAGTTTAATTAAATCTTCGATTTGCATAATTGTATATATTATATTTCAAGATGATGTAATCAAATGAAAAAAACTAGCGACGTCAATAACTATTTCACATGGAATTGAGCAAGTGTAACGATATATAAATATCAGTTTTTCGTACTGCTTGCACGGAACATTTTCGTTATATTTTTATCATTTTTTTTGAATGTCTTTTACTACATGTTTTCATCATAAATGATTTTGAAGTGATGTGGGCCTTTTCTTGAAATCAAAATTTGCTTAGCAAGTGAAATGGGACTGATTTAAACAGTTCAAACAAAATTCAACTTGTTTTGTGTCTTATTCGTGTTAGATCGTCTTTTTTCATATAAATATATATTTATATATGTATAAAACATACTTTTTCTGCAATACTACGATCATGTTGGGGAAATAAATACTAAAAAATATCACGGTGACAAAATAGCAATGTATTTTAGATCCACAAAATTATTTAAAAAAATATAGTTGATAGCTATTTCGGCTCACGCCATCGTCAGAACTATAGTCGGAAAAATAGTTCTATATATAGAAATCTATAGTGTTAGAGTTCTATAGTTCTATAGTTCTTCTTAAATAGAGTTCTATCAAGTGAATGCCAATTCAATCAATAAACTAAAAAAATATGTTTTTATTTTTAAAATATCATGCCTTTCCACCAAGAAGTGACAGTTAACACCTTAAAAGTTACTAAGATCAGTTTAGCAAGTTTTTTATCCATCGATTTGTACCCATAGATACTATAAAAAGAACGAAACATATTCAAACCGTCCAGCTGCTGTTCCAGCGATGGTAATGTCAATGTCAAATAATAAACTCAATACTATTTAATTTGAATTGTTGAAACATTGTAAGATTCCACATGTTTTGTCAATAACGACATGGATTGTTTGTGTGCTCGTATGTTCCACATTAAAAAATTAAAAAATCGATTCTTAAAACACTTTACGAAGCAAGTCTGTTGCTTCATCTTACAAAATAATGCTGGCTTTTTGATTATGTATAGTTTGCCAAGTTTCTATAACACTCGCCGAAACACGACGGCACTTCTAAAGATTCTACTTCACAGTTATAACACACGTTTCATTTGAGTAGAAAATTAGCGCAAAACATGAAGGCGTGTGACTGAGAAATCAATAAGTAGCCATGTAAGTTGGTCTGTTTAAAAGCGTTGTTATTTCCGAAACGCTTTTATGAATTATTTGAATACCCTTTTATATTTGCTAGACGAATAAGATTGATTGATAATGTCGATTTTTTATCCATTTTTTTAAATTAATATCTTAAAAAAATATATATGACGTAAACAGTAATTTTTAATTATTATTAATGAATGAACTAATATTAATGAATTATTATTAATTGCCACCCGAATTCGGTGTATTTCGTGATTTAATGGAAAAATTGGATTCCTTTAATAGTCGCACAATACGCACATGCAATTCATGATTTTCGTTAGGCAACTATTGCATAAGTCAATTTTGTAAGATTTCTTGAAAAAAGATTTATTGTATCTATCTGGTGAATTTTCCATTTTATTCTAACCCAAAATTTTGGAATGGAAACGTCAAATAAATCATAGAAAATTTTGGTAAAAAAGATTTTAACTATCAGATATCATTAATCGGACTTGTGGTTACGCCTCTGTGTATTAAAAAAAAAGTGTATTTAGAGTTTGTTGCTTATGTGTTTGGGCACACGTGCGAGGATAAATAAATATGGTTATTTTTTCATTCGTTCGTCTATGTAATTTTAATGGATAAAAGATGGAGCTTTTGGTAGTGTTTTTATCATTTTTTCAACATGAATTAATAATTTCATAAGATAAAAATATAATAATTGGTAACTAATCGTTATGTAGGTATCATATAAAGATTGGAAAGGGCGATGGCATATTTAAGTCACTTCGTTAATAAGAATTAAAGACGTATTTATTATAATCATATAGTTTATTACATCAGTCTTGTGGCATATTAGATATTTTTTTTTTTTAATTTTTAATAAAACAATTCTAAAAAACAGTACGTTAGTTTTATGTATACTTTAAAAAAATTACTGATAATAAGCACGAATGTTTATTAATTCTCATATAGTTTTCTTCTATACCCCATTATAATTTTAATTCAAAGTAATTCCTCCGCGATTTACAACGCGGTAAAATTTTTGTCACGCTCTATTAGGCGCCTATGTGTCTCAAAGCGACTCTGCGAAACTCAGCCAATATACAATCGTACTGGGTCTAGCGATTCGATATAAAAACAAGACAGATTTTATCTAACATCTGGGTATTAATTCCGAATTGCTGACATGACCTATCCAACCGCGGATAAAACGTTTTGCTTCCTGTCGTCCGTAACGCTTTCATCGCTTGTGTGTTTTTATAATCCTTCCGGAAAATGAAACAATCCTAAACGTAGGCTTTATCCGACGTGGCATCCGCTGTGAACGAATATAATAATTATGGAACTTCCGTATTTTGCTTGAACACTCCACTACAAATTAATAATGGGAAAAGTGGGCTCGATTTTACCCAAGTTAAATTTAATCGATCTCGCCGTGCTATGTTGTAACGGGTGTTTCATGTAAATTGACTCTTGAATTAAAATATATTTTTACGGTTATTAAAGAATGGATTTTTGTGTCAAAAAATATGGTCGGCACTCAACTTTTTTGGAGAAAATTTCATTATAAAATCAAAATTGAGATGACATTTAAAAAATTGTAAAATATCATCTACAAACAAGACTACTGAACCAAAAAACGTGATATAGAGTAATCGAATGCTATATTTTTACCATTTTGGTATTAGAAGTATAAGTATGATTCTTTAATTATCTTTTTATTTAGTTCTACTGAATCACAATATCATTACGTTATGGTAGGATCATTCAATGATTGAGCACCGTTGAATCTTAAATGTCATTTTTAGTAACACGGTGAAAAAATAGCAATGTACTTTAGTTCTACAATTTTTTTTAAGATATAGTTGATGTATTTTTTCACCGTGAATGCCAATTCAATCAATGTCATTTTTAGTCTTTGTTTCATTTTACTCAACAATTTTATCAAGTCTTTTTGATTATAAAATTGATGAATAAACCTTTTTATATTCATAAGTATGTTAAATCAATAAATTTCAACCTGTAAGAACGTTTGATTAGGAAATAAATTTAAAAAATGTGAATATTTGTTAAAAATGGTATGTAATGTGAAACATCGAAACACTGATATTGATTTTTCTTCTATATTCCGGTTTCAAGTGTTCATATAATCGTATTTTTTGATAAAATATAAATAGATAAACTAGTTTTACTGTCATTCTTAGAAAAAGAGGATCCTTCACAGCTTTTGAAAACTTTATGACTTCGAGGTGTGTGTTGGTATATTGTATTAATGTGGAATGAAAATTTTCTATACCTTTCATTTCATCAATGAAGAGGACTTAAGAAAAACCCAGAGAGCTTGTAGAAACCATCAAATAAAACAAAGCAAAAACCATGGTTAAACTTTAATAAAAAAAATATATCTTCACCCGAAAGTGTTCTGTACTTAGGTTTAATGTCGTAACTAAAAGTCGAGATTACCTCTAAAAAATACGTTGGTCATTATTTTGAAAGAAGCTTTATTTTTACAATTTTCAAACAGACAGTTAAACTTTAAAATAAGTGACACGGAGAACAGTTTATTCACATCTATAAATAAATATATAAGTAATAAAAATAAATTATTTGATGTTCGTTATGGGATAGTTTGTATGGCATGCTTTTAAGCATACGACGCAATGCGGGTATATGCACCCTTTAGTTACATCACGCCTCGGGCTGAATCAAAGTATTAAATGAATTTAAAGGGTACTACCTTTACTATTTTCCGATGAATTGCTGTTCTACTAAATGCACGTCTCTTTGAAAAGCATTTCCAGTCTGAATTTATCTATTTAATTTAATTTTATTGCCGTCCTAATTTTATTTAGTTAGGCATCATTGCTGAATCGCTCTGCGATCAGTCTAGGTAAATTCTGGTTTTTTTTATTGCAAAACGAATATAAAAATGCCAGGCGAGGGATTGAGATTGATAAATAAATATTTTTTTATGCATTCTTATCGATATTTACATTGAACCTTATTTAAGACAAATAATTACAGCGTTTTAAAGTAGGTTAAAATTGTTTTATAATAGTTACCACACCCATCTGTATGGATGTGCTGTATGACGTCCTAACGTGTGAAAATATGGAAACATTAAAATGTTGTTTGGGATATAATTAGTTCTGATGTGTAGCACGTGAACATGCACATCATTTATTGTTTTCAAAAATATTCATTTATTTTTTGAGTATTTAATTTTAATATTAATGTTTATGGTAAATATCTATATTGTGTATTTATTACATTAAATACAGTGCATCCCGTATCTCGTTCTATCAGAAAATATGCCAACAGGACAACTGTAGTCAAACAAAATCAGAAGACACGTTCTTTTCATGCAATATGTGTGCTTTAAAAAAAGTGAGTTAATTGGCAGTCAGATTCACGTTATCGATGAATATATAATAAATACTATACGGAAATTATTCGTTTTACAACATTTTTATTGAGGCTCCTTAACGAAGCAAGATAATATAATCCTAGATATTAAATAACTTTTAAGGTGTTGTGACTGTCACTTCTTGATGGAAAGGAAAGATATTTTAAATAATAAAAACGCATTTCTTAAGATTTATTTCCACAATATATTTTATGATCAGGACAGGTTTCACTCATCTAGCATTGTCAACTACTCAGTTGATAATGCTCACGATGCTTTAATTATTTTAAATACGCGATATAAAAGAGATAAAGACAACATTTAAGTATTAAAAGTAGGGCTTTTACTTATATGTTAGATATTACTAATGAGTATTAAAAATGGATTAAAAGACTTTGCATTTATGCTAACAATAATTTAATTTGACAATGGACTTACGACAAGCATGTTTCGTGGGTTTTGTGTATTTAAAAAAAAGATGAGAAAAATAAATAAAATTAGCTTTGTATGTTGTTTTTTTTATGTTATTATAGCAGCTACTGCGGATCTCTATTCAATGCGGCGAGGCTTTTCTTTTGTCAATTTGACATTATAATACCTTAGAGTGAAACTGTATAACAGAAACGTGTAATTTATAATGTGAACTGTTGGAAAACATAATATAAAATAGAGTCATAATATTCATAAGCAGTAATAAGCGAAACGACCTCGACTCGCTTCTCCAACCCCTCACTACGAACTTTGACCCCAATTCGCTATGGCATTTATTTTTTCGTATTTAACCCTTTCCAGCGGACAAATGGTGTGGCGTCGCTAGAGATGCGACACAATTGATACTTGATATCAATATCGGAAACAGGAAACGACCGCAAGCATCGCCCATCTTTCGTATATTGACTTTTTATTTCGTGCTGCATATGCAACTTCCAAATCTCAACAGATTTTTTGTACTATAACTACCTAATAATCAGTTACTCAATTTATCTTTCGTTTAACAAGCTATAGAAATAAAGAATACATTATGAAAACACCAGTGGTGGTAAGCTAATCACTATCGCTATATTGCTTTTAAGTATTGGATAGATGAAAGGAAGTTTTAGACATATAAGGTATCCGTGGTTTTGAAAAATAAGTCAGTGTGTAAAAATCGAAAATTGTTTTTGTTAAATTTGAATTGTTACAACTTTATACGATTATACATTTTCTGTCACTAACGACCCGGGTTTCGCCTTTCGGCATCTTCAGGCATTCTATCACACGGATGCACAGAACTGACCGAGAATCGACTCGGCGAGCACCTTCACCAAAAACGATGACTTAAATCACTGGACGACAAACACAAAAAGCTTTTTTTTAATATACTGATGAAAAATTCATCTTGTCGATAAATTTTTGATTTAATAGCGTTAAATATTGGAATTACAATAATGAGTAAAATATTAAAATAAATCCTTGAATCTAGACACATCATGTATGCTGTACCTTCAATATAAAAAAAATAAAGAATGTCGAATTGTTAAATATAATATTTATGAAAAAAAATGTTGTAATTAATTAAGAAAAAAAACTTGAATATTGCAGAAAGCGTTCATATCTGTAACTAATACGATTTTATAAAACCTAACAATCATTGTTATTCTGAAAAACATATAAGATATTTGTCATTAAATCGTCCGAAATTCTATATATTCTTGTTTTCAGTCAAATGTTTATACACTTACTTGTCGAAAAAGCATATCATATGTTACGGATCAGCAAAACAATATTTAAATGAACTGAAAGAGTTTTAACGATCTACGGTTAGTTGGATAGTATCGAGATAACAATCAATAGCATCCCTAACAGTGTAGCCGTGTCCATTATTCAAGTCATTCCGATGTGATTCGATTCGATTCCATTCCCTTCGAATCTATTGATTCCAACATTCTAGCGAGTCTCTGATCAATTTCGTTAAATTATTTATCAGGTACCGTCATCTGTATTGAATTTATTATTAGTCCGTCTTATCAGCGTTAAAAAACAGCCAAAGCAATGATTAAAGACGCGTCACATATAAACGCAGTTCACTTCATCATTACGCGAAATGTACTGTCGTATTAAAATTGCAAGCGAAACAATTGCTTTATGAATGTTTTATATCACCGAATCAAAATATTGTTAGTATAAATATTCGCCAACAGAAAAATTCCCTAAAAGAGTACTTGAATGTATCTAATGATATAAAAACACTTTAATAGCATTTAGGGGTGTATTTTGTCGTAATAAGCCGTGTGTGTACGAGTTAGTGTGAGTAAATAAATGCTCGCATTTTACCCTACAATTATAAAAGGCGTAGAAAAACATATGAAAAATACAAACGTTCATATGTGAATCTCAATGGCGTAATCTTTTAAGCCTGTTAAACTCTTGTAGTACATTTTTCGGTGGAGGCCAAATGCAAAATGTTTAGCAACCATTACATGATGTTGTTTTACCGGTGAGTTTTAAGATTTTTTTATATGGGATAAATGAATATCATTTAAAATTTGAATCGTTCAAATTTAGTACAAATTTCACCATTTAGCAGCTTCATGCTCTATTACTCGAATGATGTCAGTTCAGTTCAGACGACTTAATGTTAGTTTGAGAACGTCAGTCTACTAGAAAACCTTCATTGACTTAAATATTTTTTTTAAAGTAATTACTTGCTTAACAGTACTCACTTTCAATATTCTAACGTCGTTTGGTGTTCAAATTTGATAAATTTGACCAATAGCGTTGAGTGTTATTTTCCTTTTTTTGGTCGATTGAATAATAAAACTTCATGTACGCTCAGTATTTGTTATTCTAATTTGAGATAGAAAAGTAAGTGATGTACAAAATAGTGCGGTGTAACTTAGTTGCAAAAAATATATATGAAATACGAAATCGTAAAATTTTATTTCTAAGTTCTAAAATTCAGAGTATTCTTGACGTGAACCAAGTGATTATTAATTAACATGTCATTTTCAGTTTTCCGTAGAAAGTTAGGTGACCAAATTTTCACCAAACAAATACTATTTAAATACTTCATTGTGTTGAAGTGTTGTAAAATAGAAGCACCTATTTTCCATCAACCTTATAAAGGAATAACCATTATTTATTTTTTTCCCGTAGCAGAACAAGTATCAAAATGAAAAGTCGTTATAAGGCCTCGCTAGATGGACTTGGCAAGAAAATAATATGCTAATAGTGTATTTAAATTTTAATGAGTCGTTTGGATACAAAACAAACATCATGAATTTAATATACCTGCTTTATTGCTACAAGAGCCCCCTTTAAGATAAAGTATTTATATATTTCCATTGCGAAAAGCGTTACGCGGGGAAAATAAAGTATACGCAAAATATCCTATGCAAAGCGAACAATACACACAAGAGAAACCCTTTATCAAAGAAGAAATGTTGAGAAATGCTTGTATCCAGGAAGGAGTACTAGAAACTGGTGGAAGAAATGTTACAAAAGTTTTTAATACGGGCGGTTTTTAGAGAATTAAACATAACAATTCTAAAGTTATCTGTTTGGTTTTCTTTGAAGGTTTCATTACAGTTTACTTTGCTTTTATCCAACAAAGTCTTTTATATTTACCTTACAATGAAATTTGAATCGAATATTAAGGGAAAAAAATCAGATATTACTGTTTAAAATATTAATATTTTTATAAGCTATATCATCCGGAATTTGCGTGAAAATATTATATTTATAGTACACGTAATCAATTTAGGTAATGTAAGATAAATTCTATTACTTTGTAATACTATATGAAATATATTTTTACTCATTTATGAAATGCGTATAAACTGTAAACTCAACTTCAATGATAAGTAAAGCCAATAAGATTACGCTACTCAAGAATGCAAAGCTTGATTCTTGTCTCGAAATGAGATTTTAAAGCCAATTTTATAAACTTATTTTTCGTATATGTTCTGGAGTCGATAACTGAATACGTATGAATGTGTGGAAGAACAATCCCATTACATAACATTATTAGGTTATCATGAAGATTTTTTATCTAAAAATTTGCCGTCAGAAACATCAAGTATGTTAAATCACAGCATATTTCTAAAAACCATATATGTGCCAAATATCTGATGTTGTTATACTCTCAGCTTTTGAAAACCACTTTTTTTATGTATTTGAACAGTGTCGCTGAGAAGAAATTTTGAAAGTATGAAAGCACACACAATAGTTGAAAATGGGAATATAAATTAAGCTATAGATATTTTGTAGGAATTGTCTTGTTGTAAGCACTTTTTTCAACAATTATCTCAATTTTTTTTTTAAATAATAAAAACACATTTTTTTAGTACTTATTACCACAATATATTTTTTGATCAGGTCCTGATCAAAAAATATACTGTGGAAATAAGTACTAAAAAAATAAAAAAAATGTGTTTTTATTATTTAAAATATCATGCCTTTCCATCAAAAAGTGACAGTTAACACCTTTAAAGTAATTATCTCAAAATTAAATATGTAAATTGTTAAGAAAAATATACTTATTTGACTTTTTTACGTAATGATGTTTTCACGGTTGTTTTAATCAAATATTGTTGTGGAATAATATAAAACTACAATATAAAATACTCGAATTATTTCATTGTTCATTCTAGCCATTGATATATTCATTATAAAACAAAAAATAAAACATTACGAGGCTTCTGTAAATACGAAACTCATGTAAGACGTATAAGAAATTGCACTCAAACACACAATTTATTTTTATAGTTTATGGAGTTACACACTTTGCGCTATATGTTTATGATATTAAATAATATTGTTTTTTCATTTATTTTCAATATGTTGTTTTTATTCCAGCTTTACTCAACTGAAAATTTTTAATCATCAAATACGTATTTAAACTGAATTTTGGCGTACTTGTCTGATCAAATTTCAATGTTATACAAATAAATAATTTGAAGGAATAATTAAAGATTGATTAAATATTTAACAGATTTAGTTAGAAAAACCCGTGAGTTATTCTAAGACCGATGATTAATTCTTGAGAAAACCAAAGAGTTCAGCTATTTTGCGACACTTACTCATTTTCAAAAAATACACGTACTGCCATTAGCAGGGGAATGGTCCCCCTTGAGCGCGGTGTAGTATCATGCTAAGGGATGATTAGGTAGTAACGGCCATCTCGTGGAGTATCCGCATATAAAATATGATAATCTCATCGTTTATATAGTAATAAAAGCATCATGGAGTCAACTCATATAAAATATTACAAGTACTTCAGCGAAGACACGGAAAGTGTTAAAATATTTTTTCCTTATTAGTTATATCGCCATGTTTAAACAAGTTTTACTCTACCAACTATTGTTTATCTATTCATTTTTACAGTGGTACAATTATGGACAAAAATTGCAAAACAACCAGGCATTCGATACGCTCGTTGAATGTTTAACTCCACTACTGAATTTAAGTAGTAAATGTTTCACTTTTAAGCAGCAGGAACGGGTGTGTTTACAGACAGCTCAAATACTATTATTATATTATTTTGTACAGATGAGTCAGGTCACTTAGATAATAATTCAAACGAACACCTTTCCTCTCTCGTCTGACTTTATTATCATTTCCCGTTTATAAAAAAAAAAACATTTAAATACTCTATACAGTATTTTTTAAAATTTCATTCTACATACTAGCATTGCTTTATTTACCCTAAATTTTCTCAAATTAAACACATAACTTATCGGGACTGCCTAAAAGGTAGGATGGATGTATTAAATTTTTAGAAAATACCTAGCTAAAGTAGATTTATCTTGGATTAAAAAAATAATCATTCAGTATATTGTTTTATTTGTGCGTTGGTGTATTCAACTAATTTAAAACAAAAATAAAATTTTTCAAGAAAATTTTATCAAAAAGTCACTTATTTAATACGTTTAGTACAAAAAATTTTTTTGCCTTTAAGGTGTTAACTGTCTTTTCTTGATAGGCATGATATTTTAAATAATAAAAACATATTTTTGGTACTTATTTCACACTTTATTTTTTTATATGGACTGGTTTCACTCAACTAATTATCAACTAATGCTGAGCGATAAGCAAAACCGGCCCTGATCAAAAAATTAATTGTAGAAATAATTATTAAAAAAATGTGTTTTTATTATTTTAAATGAACAAATATGAAAACCTTTATTAATAGTCAATATATTGATTAGGACATGAGCTTTTGATCTATGGTTCACATCCATCAAAATGAGCTCCTAGTTTTCTATGGCTTGGCTTTCTTGTTTTACATTCGAGTAAGTTTAGAAACATCTGGGTTTTTTCTTTTATAAAATGTGATCGCGACTCAAAAAGACTGAGAATATGTGGATAAGAATGTCGTTTTTCGTGTGATGAAAGACCGTAAATAACGGAAGAACTTATGATAAGAAAAACAGCATGGATGATCGTGGCATTTGATATAAAATTGAGCAGCGTATTGTATACACAAAAGTCGATAATCCAAATAATCTCTATGTAAAAAATCTGTTTTACGCCCAATTGGTCCGGGATTATTTTTATTCTGTTTCGTGCTTTTATCTTTATTTTCAACACGAGCTTTCTTGTAGGGATAAGCTTTCGGCGTTATATTTAATACACGTCTACAAATTGAATCACTTATTGGTACTATGAAAAAATGAAATTAAAATTTATTTATCACAGATTCAATTTTGATTAAGCTATGAACGTTTTAGCGAGATGTTGTAGAAATAATGGCACGTAAAATAGCCATAAGGAAAGAATAAATATTATTTTTTAGTTATAAATGGCTTTTCTTGTATCAATAACCTTCAAAAACTTTGACTAAGAATTTTTCTTTTCTATTTTCAATATGCACTAAAGTAATAAATACATCTTTCAAGGAATTTATTCATAAATAAAAAATCATTCAAAATTAATCCAAGTGAAATATAAAATCTAAAAACAAAAAAAAGAAAGATGTTTAATATGAAAGCTTACAGCTATTAGGCCAGCGATTTTTTTAGTTACTTTTGTTTCAATATATTAAAGCTGTACTTCTAAGGTATTATCCGAGAAGAAAAAGCACACTTAACAGTCATATCCATGATCTCATACACCCAATTGAAAAATCAACATTTGAATACTTGAATCCTGAACCTTTCGTTTGATACGCGGATTTTTTTCTTCTATGTTGCAAATGAACACTACAACGTGTACTTCCTCGAGTTAAATAAAATCTTTATCAAGCTCTATTAAAAATATTCTTATATATTAAGCTTGATTTTACTATTTTCAGTATAAAATGGTCTGTAAGTTTAAGCAAGTGTTATTTTTGATTTTTGTTGCTGTCAGGGGCGGCATAAAAATATGGGCTAATTGGCCGTAGCCCTAGGGCGGCGATCGTAGCAACACGAACACTAAATTAATATTACTGCGTATGTAGAGTATTTTTTCATATCGACATGTAACATATATGTATGTTAAGTTTGATAATAATGAGTATGGAAATTGAAAAGAGCGTAAGCTATAATTTGTTTTTTTATGAGGTTGATTAATCGCTTAATTTATTAATTTATCATGTATTGAATAATTTTTTTTTATCCATGAAGTCTTTTACATTTTATTCGAGAAATATATTACGTCTGCTATATTCACACACAATGTGATGAATATTTATTATTTTATTAAGACATTTCAATACAATCGATATTTATTCTATCGTTCAATCTTTCTTCATTAAAGAATGTAAGGATATAGCGATACGGCTGGAAACAATGTTAATTCGATAATCGCTATGTTTCGTTTCAAGAATTACTGGGGAGGGACGAGATTGAGAAGACATCGCACATTGTCATGTCTTTGAACGAAAATTTATAATGTTGATGAAAATGTAGAATTCGAGCCCGCAGAAACTATGTTTAGAATTATGCAAATCATGTGTTCAAAGTCTCGGAAAAAAATATTGCACCCATTCCTCTGTTAGAAAATCATTCTCCAAAATTGATAAATAAATAAAGACAAATGAATTTAAAAAAAATCTTTTTTAAGACTTTGATTCTTTGTACTCATATAAATAAATATCACATTAATTCGAGTAACAGTAGCACATTAAGTATCAGTAACATATTAAGTCGAGTAACAAAGTTTTTAATGTTAATTTTACAGTAAGGTAAATTTCTACGAAGATATCGCGAAGGCAATAAAATAATTTGAAAATAGCAATAGAATAAGTAAATTATCTGAAAGATTTTAAATATCTATATCGGAATGATGTTTTGATTTAATAAAATGAATATATGTTATAACCTAAGAAATATTATGCACTTTCTAAAAATACGTTTCTGTCAGAATGATTCTTTGGTTCAAATAAGTCTATAAAATTTCATTATTGTTAGAATCCTTTCGTTCATTTCAATAAATAGACTACCCTTTTCATTCTTTCCATCACAGCTTGACAAATACCATGAAAGCGAATTCCTAAATTTTCAACCTTTATGACACTTCTCAATGTGAAATATGTATTTGTTAAATTCATGCTTTAGCATTGTCACAATGTTACACGTAGTATAACGTAATTCGCTAGTCTGCCAGTCCACTGTCCATTACAACTACGTGTGAACACTCAAGTGTCAAATAATGAATGTCTGAGGATAATGGAAAAGTAGCGTATTTATATTTTAAGCCATTTTGCATTTAAAGTGACTGTAAAATACCAATGAGTTTTGAAATACAATTAAAATGAAAAGCGTTATAAAACATTATTAGCTGGCAGTCGTACTAAATGATTCTTTATTAATTCAAACCCTGGTATTGAATCACAGAATGACACTTCTCATAAGAGTTGATAATAAGTGGTTAATAAAAGAAAATTTTCTTAAATATATAACGATCTCACAATAAAAAATAATAATGTAAATACAATTATTTTGACATGAAATTAAATGAGATTACAGCATATATATGCAACAGGATTACATCTTTTTTAAGTGTTTTAAACTGGGTTGAACATGTTTAAAATCGTTAAATGTGAAATGCACAAAAAGATATTTTAGGATTAAAGGATTTTTTTTACATTTTATCAGAATCGATTCGCTTGTTTGATGGATTTCGTACTTTGGCAACAGATGTTCTTATTTATGCCAAATAAACAAATTATTTTGAAACCGACTACGTAGTGTTTATCAGAACTAAATTTTCACTATTTATTTCTCTTATAATATTTACGCTCTTAACGAAAAATAAATACAATAATAATAGGTTATTAAAAATAATAAGTGTTGTCATTAATTCTTCTTTAAAACAACTGCCAATGACAATGTTCACTTCCTCATCTAACAGATAATAATTGGTATTTTTTTATTTTTATTTTCAAAATTTGCTTAAAGTATTTTATTTAAAAATTGAGATCAATTTTAAATAGAATGTTTTTTTCCATTGTAAAATTACAGAATCAATATATTAAACCTTTCATTCTCATTTCTCAGCTAAATTATCAATCACTTGGAAAGATTGCTTTCTTTGAAATTTTCTTTGATAGCTAAAATTTAAGAAATTAAACATTAATGCATCACAAAACCGAAGCAAATATGTTCATTCATAACACCGTGTATTATTTTGTTGAATTATAAGTATAATAAATTCTTTATTTTATCGAGTTGTATAACGAGAGCGGCGAACGTTATCATTTTACTGTGAAGGTTGAAGATCGAAATTATATCATGTGCGTTTTATTGCGGCGTGGATTTGAATTCTTTCTGGTATTATATTATATTGTGACGCCTTGGAAGACGTTATTATAATTTTATTACGTCGACAAAAATCTGTCACACGATTGAATAGAATTATGGAAACTTCTCTCACATATGATACATAAATCTGCGACAATTTTATGGAAACTTTCTGCTTACACGTCGCCGACAAAAAAATATACTTTCATTAATAAAAACGTCGCTACCCTCGTGAGAGTAAAACCAACATGGCAAGTGCTTATTAATTATTCGGAAGTCTTTATACGAAATGATATTCGGAGTGGAACTTTTTTCCTAAAAACGACAAAAGTCCAACTTGCCCTGAAAATAATTTTGTTTTATCAATTTGATCTTTTTGTTCCACTTTTATTTAAGGATTACAAACGAAAAAGTTCTAAAAATGATATTTTCAGTCTTACCTTTAGTTATTATTATATAGGTGCCCTAGATTAAGGATTCCAGGTCAAAAGGTGCCAGGGTTTTTTTGATGTTAACCCTCATAGCGATCAACTTTTCATGAAAATATTACGTTTGAGCATCTCCACGCATAACTAAAGACGCACCCATAAAAAAGCCAATTTTGAATGAAACTTTTAAAGATTTATATATTTTAGATTTGCCCAATTCCAACGTGTTACACACTGTTTTAAAAATTATTAGTGGCTAGAACCTTACCTTAGCACCTTTACAAGCTATGTTTTTGTATTTCATCTGTACATCCGTATTATATTGGTAGATGTTCATTTAAATACCGTATTAAGTCTGTCTATTTACTGCTGTAATTATACAATCACTTAAAGATGAATGATTTCAATAGTTAGATGTACGAGTTTTTTTCCTCAATTTTTGTTTCATTAATGTTTTTTATGTATATTTATAAATATTCCAGTGTACATGCCATCCGTTAATATAATCTGTTACCTGTAATATTATAATATCAATGCAATCTAAATAACGCTGGATTGTAGTCAGCTATTCATATGAAATAAGCAATTAAATAAATATTTTTTTTAGTTCTACAAAATTATTTTTAACAAATATAGTTGATAGCTATTTCGGCTCACGCCATCGTCAGAACTATGGCGTGAGCCGAAATAGCTATCAACTATATTTGTTAAAAATAATTTTGTAGAACTAAAATACATTGCTATTTTTTCACCGTGTCATAATGGAGTTCTACCAAGTGAATGCCAATTCAATCAAATATTTGTTTTTCACATTTATGATGGATTTGGCGGTACCTTGTGGAAGCTAATTTTGGAAAAAAAATCTATTTTGGTATATTTTTACATTCGGTGGCAAAAAAATCAATACAAAGCCATCTATTTTGAAATTTAAAAATTAAAAATTAAAAAAAAAAAGAAACTTTTAACGGTCACGATTTAATAGAAGATAAGAAAAAACACGCGTGACATTACAGATATCACGAAAAACTCATCACGATGTATAATATGATTATTGAAAGCATTGGACTTGCGTTGTTTTCGACGTGACCAATTCAAACAGTAGGCGTACATAGTGATCGTCGAATCGTACTCTTGAAACTATTTTCATAAGATATTGCGTCACATTGTCTTTGGCGCAGTAAATACTTTGTCAGCCAATTTTAAGTCTGCTGTTGTGATTCATCTGCGAGTAGTCTAATATTATTCCAATAACAAGGGTCACTCTGTAAATACGTAAATAACCGGACTTTCTATCACAATAAGCTTTAGGTTCACTTTAATCCTTTCTAGATATATTTGCAAATCAATTTTATTTACTTAAACAATTTAACAGACATCGCGAAATTAAAAAACTTTATTGCCAAGAATGTAACGTATCTTTAGATCAATACTTTTTAAAGCAATGCCAAAAATAGTGTGACTGTGTGTGCTCATAATACATTACAATATCTAAATAAAATAAGTGATTTTGAGTGTAATTAATGTATAAAGTGGATAAAAAATTCAATTCAAAAGCATTTTTCTTTTGTATTGTAAAAATCGATTGAAAAATAGATAATGTCGGAAATTGTCAAAAGATTTAATTTCGTATTTTCAGACAAAATTTATTTTAATATATGAAAAAAAATATTCGTCCGAACCTTAACTCGTCCACACGAGCGAACTTGATACCCGACAGTTGCAAGACTCTCTGCTTCGTATTGTCTTTTTTAGAGTGTATAGAGAATATATTATATATATATATATATATGAGAAATAATAATTAAAATTGTTTTTTTTAATATTTTTTAAAAACAAATAGTTTCATAATATAAGGATTAAATATAAGAAGTTAATGTATGGAACAATTGATAACTGCCTCTTGTAATATTTGTAATTATAACTATTGTATTATATAAGTGTTAACAATTTCTGTTCACTTCTTTCCCAGATTTTACCTTTTGGTTACTTCAGGCGTACGATAACACTGATTTACTCGTACTGACAGTGGGTGAATAGTTTATTTATACAGAAAATGCATTATAAGAAAATATTAGCTTTAATTCTAGGAACTAAATTAAAATGATCATGTTGAGTAGATTTTGATGGTGAAAAATTAAGTACTTTTAACGAAGTTATTCAATTTTTCTGTTTTTTTACAATGCTACCAAATAATATTGTAATAAATTTAAACTACGTTTACTATTTGAGCAAGATATGCTACAATATATATTTTTTTTTTATTATTTTTAATGCGTTTCATTTTTCACTTTTTTTTCTAACTGTCAATGCTTCGTGGAAAGGCAAGATATTTAAAAAAAATAACCATAAATCTTTTAGTGCTATTTCTGCAAAATATCAAATGTTCGTGACCCGTTTTTATAAACAGGCTTGTTTGTTATTTGTATCATATCAATTGATAATGCTTGCCATGAGAAAAACCTGTCACGGTCATTGAATATATTGGGAGAAAAATATATTAGCATTTTTCATTTTATTGAGTTTTATAACCTTCATGTAAAAGAGTGAGAATGTGGATTACGAGTATTTTATTTTAACATAAAATTGGGCAAAGAATCTTCGATCTTTTACCATCAATTTATCGGGCTTGCTTGGGGTTACTTTTTAAGCGTTAACCCCTCAGCTCTACTTAGTGACTGGTCGTAGAAAATATGTCTTGTCGAGTGTGTTCATCGACCATGTAAGTATTTACGATCCTAAGCTAACGAATTAGTCTCGTTTTGGATACACTTAATATGTCAATGTAATTTGTACAACATATTTCAGAATTCCTATGGGCGACATCATTTTGGGTTTCACCGTTAAACGAATAGTTGATCAAGCAACCTTCTTCTCTAAAATTCTAACGCAATTCTATATTACTATTTTAAAACATGAAAACAAAATAAATTCTTTTATCTTGATAAAGAATTTGAAATCGTTTATTGAAGTATTATTAAACACCTTGAAACTTTCAAAGAATTTCGGTTAAAATTCCGTTATCGACAATTCAAAACAAATAGCTTAATATTGTTGAAAATAAACGACTGTAATTAATTATGATTTCGTTAGAATTTCTCGTAATCTCACTATGAAACTTTATATCCCTAATAATAAAAAGTCAGTCGCTGGCGTTTGGTATATTTGATATTTTAATAAAATCATAGATTTTTAACTGTATTGTGTAATTTTAAGTGACTATTCGTAATGCTTTCATAAATTATCACTCTTATCTTATAAATAATTCCGTAACTGATCTAAAACCACTTTTCGTTGAGTATTTTATTAAGATTCCATATGCTCCACATTAGTGATAACAAAGAGGTATAAAATATACTCTTGAAATCATTGAGTATTAGTTTAATATTATATCTGTAACTTATTTGTAAAATGATTTTTGTTATTTTTCACGAAATATAATATTAGATATTAAAAAATACGTAATTAAATATATAATATGATTTAATTGTGACCAATTACACTGTGATACCAATTTTTTTTAAATGATAAGCGATTTAATAAATCTTGCAATAAATATTGTATATTTTTTGACAAATATTTACTGCTGTTTTATTGAGATATTTACAATATGAATATATCTGTAAAAGGTTCTAAAACCTTGGATATTGAAATCGAAATAAAGGGTAGCGTTAGATTAAAATGTCTGTGTAATTTTTAATAAAAGACAGATATAAATCAATTGTCGATTGCGGGGGAGATTCCAGTGAACATCAATATTTAAATCAGTCTAAATGGGTCAAATGCCAAATTCAAGAGAATGTAATAAGCGCATATCTATAGGAAGCTCGGTTGGGAATAATTCATTAGTAATACAGGGAAATTAATAGAAATATTTATTGGCACTTACCTGCCTTTGTATTACTGGCTGAAAGCCCGATTTGTTATCATTGTTAACATTTTCATCCTCGATATTTACGAATAGTAATTATTAATTAACCTATTCATTGAATCGTATTTAATTAATATTTAAAAACCTAACTGGTTGCTCTTATCAAAGATTTTATGAAACTCGATTACATAAATAATATATACTTACACTAAAAAATCGACACCGTCAAATATAAATCAAAGTCAATTAAAAAAAAAACTATTGACTGTTCATTTTTAATCAATATTTTTTTTAAATATCAACTAAATGAAAATGTTACAATCATTTGTGTGTAATGAGCTTGTTAAATTTACAGTATGCATAAAAGCGTTGGGAATATATGCCTCTCTTTTAAAAATCACAGTACAGTATCGAAATATTTTTGTAAAAGTTTAATGGCAGTTAATTTATAAAGTCAAGATATGTGCTTATTTGATGACACAAAAAAAAGGTTTGCGAAGAAAAATATGTCTGGTAAAGATGTTTATGAAAATATAAAATTTTTGTTATTATTGTATGTGCTGGAACAACTGTAATGAAAATTTTATTGAATTGTGAAAACTTTTTAAATCATAATATTAAAAAAAAATGTGCAACGTAATATTTTTGTCACGATTACGTGAAAAGTAACTCATGTCCGGAATCTGGATTTACTGTAAAAAATAACAGTTATTAGACCGATACATTCCTATTTACACAAAAAGTTATCAAATTCTACAAGTTGGAGCTTTTTTTAAATCCGTTTAATCTCTCGTTAAACGTTAATGTGTGATAATACGTGGCATAAATAAAGTTTTAAAAAATCCGTTGCAGTCATACATACATATTATAAGAAACGTTTATAGCAAAGTAAAATGAATTCGATCATTTTTGTGAATATAACAGTGTGATTATTTATCATAATCTATAATTATCCAAGGTTTTGAAAGCTGTAAAGGATTCATTTCAAGGGGCTTAATACTGAGCAATTAGAAAATACGATGAGTGATTGAGAGCTTGAATATAACAACTGCCTTTTTTGAACACTTTTCATAACAGTCTTTGAGAGCATTTTTAATGAAACATTCACAATACTGTTGATTCGGCTAAAGAAATCCTACTCAATAAACTGAGGTTATAAAATGAATATACATTTTAGCATACATAAAATAATTTATTATTAAAATTATTCGTTAATCCATGTGTGCTCAAAATGCTGTAAATTCGTTCTTCTGGGTGAATAGAAAAAAAAAACAAAATATAATAATATCATAATAAATGATTTTTATACGGTCTCTCAATCTCCATTTATAATTACATTCGCTTTATCCCATTTTTAAGACTGAATGGGTGAAAGGAGAATGTTTGCATATTTTAATGGAAAATAAAGATTCTTTTTAACATTTTTTTTATTTTTCATGCATAATATTGAATAATAAGTTCTGTTGTACTTTTCAATGCTTGAAACGAGTGAAGTTTATCATGCTCGTAATATAACATAAAATTGTAGACTTTGTAAAACAAATGTTTTATTTTACATTTTTGTCAGTTTTTATATTTAGAATGATTTAAAATATATATTTAACTATTCTATACTAATTTGAAATTAAAATCAACGAAAAGTTGCTGATGACATGAAATAACGGAACCGTAATGAAAAAATGGCATTAAGTTCAAAATGTCAGTTTTGATAATAGCAATAAAAAATTCACTGATGTTAAAAACAACCAAGTTGTAGATTATTAAGTATTGTTTCTAACGACGTAAAGTAACCTCGAATATTATTTTGTTAGAATATATAACTTAGCTGTTTTTTGGGTGAATTATATTGTCATTATTCCAAGGTGATTAAGAAAAACCTCATCAAGGAACAGCTAACTGCGATGCGGTCGAGTGAAAAGTATACCTTCTATAATACATAGCATCTGCGATAAGGCTCTCGAAAGAAAAATTAAGGAGGAGACTTTAGAAGGTTAAGGTGGATAATTACGTGAACCTTTTAAAAATACAAGCCTTGACATCGACCGACATAACAGCTTCGTGCAAAGCTTCCTTAAAGCTTTCGTAGTCATACTATATGATATTTTTTTATTCAGTTAGCATATACTTTGGTCGTTATTTGTTTAACTACAGAGCAAGAACGACTGCAATGCGGAAGGATTAGAATTCATACAGTTGTTAATTTTGGTATGACATTATTGCATCAATAGTTAATTCACAACCTTCATGAGTTATTATAATTTGTAATTAAAATACAAGAAAAAATCTACAATAATCTTGACGAAAAATCTACTTTAAAAATAACTTATGTCAAAAATAAAAACTAATAATAATTATGATATCGACTGAAGGTGTTTGATAATTTTGATATAAAATTTTAATTGTAACACATTTGTACGATTCCACATGTTTCGTCATTAACGATCCGGGTTTCACCTTTCGGCATCTTCAGGCATTATATCACACGCATACAACAGAGCTTAATTTCTTGCTTTGGAGTCTTGTGTTTTCATGTAGTTGATACATTTGGTATATGGAAGATGCTATCTGTTTATTGTGCGTCGGTTCTGTAGCATCCGTGTGATGGAGTACCCGAAGATGCCGAAAGACGAAACCCGAGTCGCTAGTTGTAACAAATCAAATTTAATGATATTACTTTGAGAAGATATTGAAGACTTACGCAAAATATAATATATATTTTTATCATTGAAAATACACTGAATATTTCCTTTTTGCATGATATCCACACATAAAATCAGACACGAAAACTGTTGACACTGCGTTGAAAAAAAAATGATTTCGCTACAAGGAGATAAAAAAAATCTGGATTCCCAATAGCGATATTATTCCTGACGAGGAAAACTTTTCTACGGCTCCTCTGGGCTTAGATGCAAAGTGTCCGCTAACTTAAATATCAAAACCCCAATGGCAATATAACTAATAACAGCAGTTAAAAACATCAATACGAAACGATTTATTATGTAATAAAGAAATTAAAGCTAACAGATTAAAGAAAAATTATAAACGAAGCCAAAAATGGCTACAGACTTTGTTGAAGGCTTTTTAAACTAGTCTATAATAAAAAAGATACAACATGACTTCATATTATCTTTCACAGACATATTATAATTAAAATCAAGATCGGTTCAATTAAAACAATATGTCTTCCTAGTTATATTTTTTTCAGTTTACGTAAGAATAACAAAACGGATACGGAAATGTATAAAATAAATTTTGAAAGATATTTTTCAGGCTAAACATTTTTTGAATACAAGTAAAAAATACGCTTATTTGAATATCTAAAATCAAAAAAATCTTTTCCATATTGCTTACATAATAAAATTTTTAACAAATCAATATTTTCGGTTTTATTTTTGATTCTTATCCTTTTTAAAAAATAATACGCAAATTCATAAAATTCATTACATGGAATACAAAAAATATTCATATGACGGATATTTAATATGCAAAGTAGATATGTGAAAGCTCTCGCGAGTATGATAAGTGTATGCAGTAAATTTATGTCACTGTTCTATGATTTCATTTAAAAACCCACACAAAGCTCCTTCATAGTGTTATGTTTTCATTAAAACATGTAAAAGCACTGTTTGTCAGAGCTAGTGCGATGGAATATTGATTATTACATCAGAATTGTAAACTTCATGTCGCGTGATAAGCGACATACGTCAAATTTTACACTATCAATTGATTGATAAAATAATATTATAATAGAAAAGAATTAAGTAATTATTATTGAAAAAAAATAGTTCATAATATAATGAAAATCTACAATGTTTTCTTTCACAGTCAAACAGAATGTCTTTATTTATAATCGTTTTTTTCAATTGTATTTTTTATCGGTCAAAAATCTTCTTTCAGATCTGAAATCTTGTTACATAATATCAATATGGTATACGTAATTTAATTTTTTAATTAAATATATAAGTATTCATACACGAAAATCAATCGGAACCGATTTTCATGTGGAGTAAAAATATTTTTCTAATAAGTTTTGAATAGAATTTAAAAATATTTGCAGCACACCTATTGGAATATTTTCCTCATAAAGAAATGTAAAATTTGGTTAAGTCACTCTCTGTTATGGAGTGTAGAGTGAATGGCTTGCAACCAGCCGTTTGAAACCATTTCTTTCCAACCCTTTATAACCAGGCTTAGCGATTGAGCTCAGACCACCTTGAAACGATAAAGCAACAAAAAGGGGTTCGTTTACACCACAAACATTCAACGAATTTGGTTGTTTGTGATTACGCATAAAGCGAATCGATTACTCTTCTTCTGTTCCTCTTTATATCCCCAGATTAAAGTAAACCAGCTCAATTTACCACTTCACCACACAATAAAATATTTATTTTAACTTGCACAAAGAGCTCGTTCTTGAGATATTCAAGGCATACATTTAACGATTTAAATTTAGGGTATCGCATTAGTAATACGCATGTATTGGAAACATACGCATATTCACCGTATTTTGATATGTTAGTTTGCATCGTCATCCGATAAAAGAATCGTTACAATATTTTAAGGATTTTAAACTAAAAAATTACGTATTAGTGCAAGATTTCATTTCCATTACATGTGCCATCAATCTTTTTTACGTATTCTCATTAATTCATAACTTCAAACTCTCCGATCATTACTCTATACAGAAAACAAAAGAATTATACATTGGAATTTTGGAACACTTGTTTGAAAAGCAAAAGATAGCCGTAATTCATATTTATTTGTCTTATAACCTAGCGTCAAAATGGAAGAAAAAAAGTTTTTGCAAACATGAGATTATTTTACTATTAATTAAGAAATGTTGATAAATTGCTTAATGAATATTCAATTACGTGCTATAACGCATGTATACACTAAGTAAAATTGATATTCTGTCACTTAACGGGATAAAATGTCATTTTTATTTCACAGAATATTAAATCTTGTCCATTGAACAATATGCTTTTTTTTTAATAAAAGTCATTACTTCTTTAATTCATTTATATAATTGATAGAATATTTATTTAAATAATTGGCGATGATATATAACCAGTGATAATGATTAAGTTTTCACTTTCAAAATATTTTTTGTTTCAATTCAGCCGTTGCTATATTTCAGTGATTGAAAAGGATGTAATAACAAATTCGTCTACATATATATATATATATAACTGTATAGAGCAACGGTCATACCTAAATGTTTAAACTCTTTTGTATTGAGTCGTTATTAGGTTATGGAAGGTGACCATGAAACAACTACCTGCATAATTATCACGAACGGTGCAGGTTGACGTTGCTGTATTATTTGCCTGTCAATATTTTTGACTTCCTAAATACATTACTTCTAAATTCATTTGACAATGTATAATAGCAAAAATAATCGAAAAGAATGTGTTCGAGTTAATTAAAAATTTTTTTTGAGATTAGACAAGAGTGGCAAAAGCTAATTGTTTTGAAGTTATAACATTTACAGTACTTGAGAATTTTTTTCATAGATTGCGTCTAATTGACAAAAAAAAAATATTCTATGTACAATAGATTAAAGCAAAACTAGCATAAATGAGTTGATTTTTTCTCAACAATGACGACGAGTTGTGATATTTTCCCCAACATAGGCAAAATTTCACATCACAATTGTTATATAAGATAACAATGCTGCAGTTTTGAACAGCGTCTTTTAAATAAAAATTCATTTTTTTGAAAGAAAAAATAACTTTAAAAACAAGCTTTCGCATATACAAGTGCGCCATTACCCTCTATTTCCGCAGTGCACAAATGCATATTCTGAACCAGTTAACAATGCAAATGTCGCAAGCTCTCTCCAAACTTTACCTATAAACACAGTATTGTTTAATCTAATGAATGCGGAGGTGAATACAATATAATGCTATTGTTCTCTGCTAAGATATAAAGCTTCTAGAAATATCTACCGTGGTATTACGGTGTTTTCATCAAAGCAGTCTGGATGAAAAATTTATCTTAATTTCTAGAAAAATATATTTAGTTCGCAGTGTAATTTTCAGAACTATTTCATAACTATCATTATCACTAAGAGAATAAAAACAAGAACGTTATTTTATATTTATTTAACATATAATTACAATCACAAGGTGCTTGTAGATATTCATATCATTTAGTAGAAAAAATCTTATGGCTTCACAAGAAAGCTATCTGATACTGTTTTTATTATTCATTACTTTCAATAAAATAAATTGTTGGAAATATCTCATAACGTTGAATCGACGTATAAATAAAAAATATTTTGGTTTTTACTAACGTTAAAACACGAAAAATATACTTTTAAAGTCTAAATATTGAAATGGCGTAGTAAATTTTTGACTGAAAAAATGTTATTATATCAGGTAAAATAGTCACTAAAACAATGTTCAACGTGAGTTGGCAAAAATTATTACTTTAAGATCTTTTTAAAATATTGCTTAAGTATTTACTTAAAAGTTTTATTGAATAGATTATGCAACACAAATATTCCGCAATCGGTGAACGGAAAGTGTACTGTCGCAACGTAAAAAAACATCGAAATAACAGTATATTTATACGCCAAAAATGACAGATACTTCATACAAAAAAGTTTAACGTACCTTTTTTCATTCGCACATTTTCCTTGTTGAATAATAAGTTTCGTTTGACACTTCAGGCAACAGGAGAATTGGTAAACTTAATAAATAATAACAAAAAGAAACTGTTGGTTATTAAAAAATCCTCACAATAAATAAACAATCGGCACCGGTATTGTTTAAATTATTCAAATGCAGGAATCGATTTTGTCTTCCAAAAAAAGTTTAAGTTAAAGTTCCGCAGCACAAAGAGAAACAAACGTTTACATTTCACTTTTTCAGCGGCCGGTCGAGGTGTTTTGTGTAACGGTGGCGCTGTGAATTTAGTTTGAAGGCGTCGTAGGAGAAATTGTCGCGACGTTTCGGAGCGGTCACCGTTCAGAGAGTTGAGTGTGCTGAACAAAAGCACATCTGAGCGAGGAGGTAACGAGTCGGCGTCGGGCGAGACGAGCGGTGTTTGGGTGTCTACGCGACACTGCGGCGAGGCGTAGCGAGTGTAGTCGCGATGCGGTTACGCAACGAGGGCAACGCGACGGCGCACCAGTAACTTCCCCGCGGCGCCGCGACGCCCGCGCCACTCCGCGCTAAGCCTCGTTTCCAATCCGACTTCAGGACATCATGACACCTCAACTTTGTAGTTTATTTTTATATTCAATATTATAAAATGTTTATCTTCAGTTTTTAACTTCGTATTCCACACAATATTTAATTTTTTTAATTTTTAAAAGACACGTTGTTATATTGACATCAGTTGCAAGAGTTCAAAAACATGAATGCATAACCTGATAATATGGAAGCATTCTGTATATTTTATTTAGTTTTAATTATCATAAAAGTAATATTATATGATCTAAAAATAATAATATTTTAATTCCATCAAAATTATATAATATGATAAATATTTGTAGTTTTATTGCTAGCAGAAAATAAGCTAGGTCGTTAAAACAGGAGGGAAGATGTATTGTATACCTTTTCTACACGGCTATATATAGATAAACAAGCGTTCGTTTAAGCATAGTTCTGACGATGGCGTGTGCCGAAATAGTTATCAACTATACCTTATAAAAAAATTGTATAACTAAAATACATTGCTATTTTTTTTACCGGGTGATAAATAGTTATTAATACTTTAGCGACGTTCAATCATCAGAACTATATTTTATCATTGTATTTTGTTTAACAAAAATAATCATTTTTTTAATATATTAACTTAACGGTTATAATTTATATATACCACCAAAAAACATTTTCGACGCAAGATCAGCTATTGTAGAAAGAAATTAGATATGAATCATTTTCATGTGAAATAGATTGAAATAAAAATATTTTTTGGCAAATTTTAAATCAAATGATATTTAAAAACGGTCACCTCTATTGTTTGAAACCCCATCAATATACGAAGGCGCATTGACGTCAGCAAAACTTGTTCTATATTTTAATAAATAATTAGATAATACAATGAACTTTCGATTTATCTTTTAATAGACGATAAACGAAATTAACCGTCGAATATCTAAAAAAATATTTCGGAAAATCCAAAACACTCTATTTGGATGAATCTTTTACTGTATATTTAAGTTTATTTCTCAGCAAACACTTGATGTTGACATGATATCTGGCGATGACTGGTGATGCAATCTAAGGTTCTTATGTCAACATCGGTTTTTCTCGTCGCATATCTATTGTTGAGAGGTTTTTCCTTACTACTCCGTTTTCATGGTGTTTTTTTTTTATATACGTATAACCGTACTGACAGCTTCTCATACACCATGGTCGATAAAACTGAATAGATAGAGTTCTATTATTTGATAAACGCGTTGTAATAACTTGTAGCAATTTCCATGTGCTGCATTTAACTTGATAATAATTAATTGTTTAGTGCACGGTCCTCTTATTTTATTTAAAAACAAAACACAATTATCTTCCGCGGTTTATAAACAGTGGTTCTCATGTGCAGCCACCAACAGTTTTATAGTAAATATTAATATTTAAAAACATATGTCTTTACAAATGAATTTGTAAAATTATTATTATTTTAAAATTGATTGAATAAGCCTGAACTATCCAGCATTTAGTCGAGTTTAAGTAAAAGACCGTTTTAATAACAACAGTGTTCAAAATTTTTGGTCGAATTTATACGTCGAACATGAATCAAGTCAACATAAAGAATTAACAAGAATTACTTTATTAATTTAATCGATTTTACCTACAACTGTATATTGTGAAAGATCATTCAGTGTAATACATTATATAAAAAATAAACATTGAAACTATTTTTATCACATTTGGTGCGACCACGGGGCATTTCGATAAGCCAGCTGATGTTTATAATGCGGCCTTTGTGAAATTTCACGTGAGAACCACTGCTCTAAAAGAATATTTAATTATTACTAGAAAAAAAATCGCTGTTTTACACTAAAATTAATTACATAAAACATCATTTTTAAGTGTTAACTTTCACTTCTTTGTAGAAATCATTAAATATTCATATTTTAAATGATAAATACACATTTTTTATACTATTTTCACAATTAACTTATAACCAGGACCAATTCAACTTAGCCCTCGTGAGAAATATAGTAAAACTATCAACTGTTTACCGCATAATTCTTATAGAACGAAAATACGTTGCTATTTTTTCAAATGTATTAATGAAGTTCCAAAAAGTAGATACTAAATCAATCAATAAGATTCGCATTAAACATCACTAGTTGACTGAAAAATTTTCAGTAAATTTATCTTAATACATTTGTTTTTCTCATGTATAAATTGTTTATAACTTTTCGCAACACACAAGTATTACAATAACAGTGAAAATTCATTAAAATGTCATCTTTAAATTTTCTGACATTTTAGCGTATCGTTTAATAGAATCGTTATTTGGATACATACTTTTATATCTATAGATAATATATAGAGTGCCAAATTTTTGACATGCAATATTTTCAATGAATCATTGTGACTGCTGAATGAAAGTATTCAAAGAATGTATCATTTGTTTACAGATATAAATCCTCTCTTAGTGGGAGTGCTAATTTGATAGACTGTCACAGAGTTGACAGTAGACCACAAGCTGGCCCGTATTAGTTTCGTTTAGACATCGGTTCTCATTTCACAATGAAACGGGCTACCCTGTCTGACATTAGAACTCCGATCAAGTGTATCTTCAACGAATTATTCTCGGAAGCTTTCCGCATCCAGTTAACTTGATCTTAGAATATTTAAAGTGCAGTTATAGAGGTTGTGTATGGCAGTTTGAGAGGACTTTCTTTTCTAATTTAACTGGAAAGTCATCTTCCAGAGCCGATAGACTATGGTGGTTTGCGAATTATAATATCGTTTTTTTTTCAGGTTTGTTTGAAAAATGTAGAAACAGGGTTTTGGTGATTTAACTAGATAGCTTGAAAAACTATTGATTTATTTGTTTTAGAGCAATCTTATAAAAACTCTTGCGAATTTGATAATATCATTATGAATACAATTACAATGGAATTTTGAATATCTTTGAATATTTCTTTAGATATAAGAATTAGAAAGTAAACATAGAATCCAATACGTTTTCGATAATCTTTTGGATATTATTTCAGGGATAAAATATACTTAAATCATACAACACATTAAACTGACACCCCGACAAAACCGTTGGGACATTGCCGACGAATCAAATCTGCTCGAAACAGTGCTCGTCAATACCGTTCGGAAATAAAACCGCTTATAAAAGAAAGAATATAAAAAAAACAGTGCTTTTTGAGTTCGGAAAGTCAATAGAAACTTACGAATTCGGTTTTAGCCATTAGAAGAGTAAAATATTAAAATCAATACCTTTAAACGATTATTCAATGACATAATAATATGAGTTGTATAGTATCAAAAGTTGAACTATCTAGAATTCAATTTTAAGAAAACAGATAAAAAATTACGAATTACGATGTTTTGAAAGAAAGTTTTTCGATAGAAGTTCATTTCTTTTTGCATTTGAAATTAATCTCCAGTTATTGAAAACATATCAATGTTGTGTAGTTGTGTTTATGATAATTTATTGCTGATACATATACTATTGATTTGCAAAAGCTTGTTGCTTTGTATGGTATAATTTATAAATAAGAATATTTGAGAAGATTTACTCACCATATTGAACTGTTATCAGAATTTTAATATTATGTAAAAATAACATTTATCCCGTTTTTAAATTATATTCCTGGTGGATGGATTTGTTCCAATGGAAACATTTCATCAGGTTTGGTTTAGCTAGTTTAGTATAAATCTCTTTTAGGCTGATTATTGTTTATGTTAGAATTGCATCATGTCTATCATTATTATACTAAAAAGCGTATCAATCTGAGAACTAAGATAACTTAGAGTGCAATCTAAAATATATATATTTAAGATAACAGAATACAATTCATATATCTGGAGATTTGAGATGTAGTTGAGATAGAAAGTTACGCCAGGTAATTTACTATAAAATGGTTTGAAGAGGATGTGAATATAAGTACGTCACGAATAAATCACGTCGCTGCAAAAAAGCAGTTTTTAAAGCTAATTGTCAACAGTAGTGTCAATCCAACATGTTCAAATCGGATAATGGTTTTCAATTTATAGTTAAATTACTGTTGTAAATAGTTTAATAATGTTATAGAATAATTAATCTAACACAGGTGGGAGCTGTAGCGGGTGATTACCATAAGTAATTCAAAAAAAAAACACCTTAGCAAGTTATGTGTAAATGCAAACAATTTAATTAGTAAGTTCTATTTGACGAACGAGGCCACGTTATTATTAAAATCATTATGAACGTTATGCTCTTAGAGATAAGGGATTCGGTTTTTTATTCATAAAAAAGCTTGAAAAAATACATTAAGAGCATTTATCAATAATATATCTTCAGATCATTGTTGGATGATCGGAGATTGATTCACCTATAAGAATAATATCGGGAGACATCATTTGTATAAGATAAAGGCACATCATAATGCGCATACCTTTAAGTTAATTTATGTGTCATCATTATAATACGCAAACTATTTTAAAGTCGTCCTGTATTATGTTTTTGGCATAGCAACCTGAAATTGATAATGAAATATTTTTGTAACTCTTTGAAATTAAAAATAAATAGATAGCATATTACAAAGAATACTTTATATGTACTAAGATATGCAAAGCAATTTATATATTTGAATATTTGACTATATATATCAAGTTTACAATCCCTAGCTATGTTATATCTGTTCAATTGCCACTCGAAGACACATTCTAGCTACGCGGCTTCTCGTTTTCTCTGTCGAAAACACTTCTCGTGTCACACGCTATTACAAAATACAGCACAGGCACATGAAAGCAAAAACACCTCGCGTACCTGGTGACTTACCTAAATCACACTTTTTTCAGAGGCGTTATTTACAATAACCGCCAAGTCTCCGTTTACCAAATTCCAGTAAATCAACCGGATCACTTCCTTGCTCGCCGCACATCCGGCGCGCTATACCTACAGTGTTTTTAAGCTTCCCTTTTCACGTATAAAGGATAATTATTATTAATATCGACGATTTTTCTGCTATCAGTTTATTTCGATAAAGGAAACCTGAAATTTTCAATAGTTTTTGCTTAGACTTCCTACCATTAGAGCTTGTGATTTTATTTATCGTTATTATAATACTAAACATAAGAAAGGAAAAGCAGTAAGAACACACAAATAGCTTTCAAAACATTACTAAATATAATCAAAAAATATTATGAATAAATATTTTTTCACATCACTTATATTAAAAAAATGAATATTAGTCGACCGCTCGATCTATCTCCCGTTTTTAATGTGATTTAGGAATATTGTTTATCTCATATTTAAAATCAAATACAAATTTTTTAATTTAAGTATCAATTTGATGGTCCTTAAAAATACATCAACAAAACTTGCAAATTGAACATTTTGAACTTTAAGTGACATTCTATTCCTAAACCCAAAAGTATTCAATTCAGTTATTGACTTTCAAATTCAGTTTCAAAACAAACGTGGAAATTTCATACGTTATTGAAACCATTTAGAAAAGATTTGTACAAAGTAATATATAGTTTTCATCATAGTTCAAAGTTATGAAACCCAAAGTATTTCCATTATATATTCTGTATTTTACAGGTTACAGGTTTGCATGATGTAAACCTTTGTTTCTATACGCCCTTATATATTTTAATGAACATTGATACATTATAGTCTACGATTGTTAAAATTTGTTCATTAAAAGCAATATAACGTCACCATTTATGTATTTACGTCAGAATGTACAACGGCCGGTTTCTTCTCACAATTTCTTTTCAAGATTTCATATTTCACTTCGAGATCTGTCAATTATTTAAATTTGTTAGCGAACAATTAATTTTATAATTTTAAAACGTAATAATTATCATGTATGAATGAATAGAGATAAATTTCTACGCCAAATAATGGATGCATTCTTAAAAGTTAGCCTTTTTGCTAACTTTGTTCCGGGTGACTAATGCGTGAACTTTTGTGGCCATTTTTTTACAATGTTTTTTCGATAAAATGTTTCTGTAAGAGAAAAATAAATGGCGGATTGTTTAATATTCCATTATATTACTCATATTTTACTTTGTTTAGATTGAAATAAATCTAATTAACAAATATTTGTTGTTCATTCCTATACCGATTTTTTTAAATATAATAATCATGACCTGTGTCGCCAATCATTAGGATATTAATGTACCAATGGCGCGGTGAACGAAGCCGGTTCTGATAATTTTATAAGAAAGTATGAAAATTTAAATTGTTGAAACTTTGTACGATTCCACATGTTTTGTCACTAACGACCCGGAACTTACTTTTCAGCGTTCTATCGCACGGACGCAACAGAACTGAACAGGCTCGTCAGTTCTGTTATATGCGTGTGACAATAGTTTCAACATTTCAAATTTCATATTGAAATTCCATCTAGCACCTTCAGTCGATTTCAATTAAATGTGTTAAAATTTCCTTTAAGAAATACATTTAAAAAATCCTTAGTGAATTTTAAAAGCTTTCATTAAAGCTTTTTATTTCACACTTTTATCAATTCACTCAGCCGGTAAAATATAATAGTTAGATCAATATAAGAAATACCTGATAATAACAATTGTTGATATAATGTTTGAAAATGGACACGTTACTTTAGCCCTTTCAATGAAGGCAGTCAACTGCGATAAGCGTCTGTCTAAAAATATATACCGTAAAATCAATTATATCTAGTTCATTGGTTGATCAGTTAGGCTCTGTCGATTTTAGAACGTTTATTAAACATAAAGTGCAACATTTTATCATTTATGACGAAACCATGCACATCTCATTAACTCCCTAGTTTCCAAATTTCGATATATAGGCTTTTGTTATTGTAGCGAGAAAAAATATTGGACACATTTTTAACAGTCACATTATATAATAGCTATTAATTATTTATGCCTGAATCGCGGTATTTTTTCGTAGTATTCCGAAATGGCCCGGCAGTTAGAGGATTAAGAGTGAATCGTGAGGTATATGAGAATGATATTTTAGGACAGTTATAACTAACTCCAAGGGAGAATCATAATTATCTTTTACGAACTTTATAAAAAAGATTTTGAAAAAGCTGCACACAACTGGTTTTTAGCTATTTGGAGCAACCCCCATTTTTTACGTAGGGTACGGAATGAGCTTTGAAAAATTATATGTACGATATAATATACTCTCTTGTAATAATCTCAAATTGATCGAATGTTTAACAGGATTAAAATTTTATATAACGGAGAACTAGATTGAAGATATTCACTGTATCTTTGTAAGTTCTCTAATAAGTAATCTCTTGCACCATAGAGTTACGGTTTCCTTTGCAATGATAGATGCTGATCGATTTGAATTCAAATAGTCCATTTATTATCTATTGAAGTACTTGTTAAATTACGGCGAAACAATATCAATGAATTTTAGTTCTACGAAATTTATAAGATCTGAAGGCGTGAGCCGAAATAGCTATCAACTATATATGTTATATATATATATTATATATCTTATAAATTTTGTAGAGCTAAAATACATTGCTATTTTTTCATTGTATTATACTTTAGTTCTGCTAAAAAAATGCCAATTCAATCAATATACTTCTTAAATAATTAACATTTATAGGAAAAGCTGCTTAAATTCGTTAATAATATGGATAAAAAAACATCTCAAGTAGTACCCTTAGATATAAGTGAAATAAGCTAGACCGTTTGCTTCGTATACCTCCGGAGAACTTCAATCTTACTGACGTCCTCCTTCCAGTCAGTGGGCTTCCGTAGTCCAGGAATATCGTCAGATACTATCCACATAATGCTCTCGGTGGAGATGAGAGATTGGGCACGTCATGAGAGAAAACAAAGCAATTGGCGGATAAATCACGGAGATGTTGCGTGGTCAAAGATGAAGTAAAACAAAACTCTTCACTAAAAATTAGAGTTCTTTTCATGTGGTATTTTGCTCTCATGCGCGTTAAAGTAGTTATTACACCCAGTCATATGTTGAGATAATTAACCTAAGGTGTTTTTTAAAAATTTGTATTATATTTCAAAGATAAAATCACAGTATGTCACTGTTTCTAATAAAAAAAAACGAGTAAATATACAAACCACACTTTCATATTGTTTTATTGCATAAAATTACGATCGTTTCCGCAGTAAATTAAATAAAAACATTACATTTTTTTATCTTGATATAAATTTTAGAGTGCTTTTGACGGACAAATTTTGTAATAAAATTCAGAGTTTTCAATGAAACAGTATCCTCGTACCGGTTCAATTTGTATTTTTTTTTATTCATTTTCGAGGGCAGTATTATAGTTGAAAAAATTCTCAGAAAGCAGTATATTAAAATATTTGGAAAAAACTCTATTATTTGCTGCCCTAGAATTGAAATAGCCGTTAAATAGTGTAAATTACTTTCAAACCGTCGGGTGGCAAGGTAAACTAACATTAGTAAAAACCTTCATTTTAACATAATTATATTAGCAGCTCCCCACTTGTGAAGAGTAATAAACATTATTTATTATTCTATGCTTAACCCACATTAGTTCAAATTAATTAATTTTAAACTCTTTTGAGACAATGAACAAAACAACAAATATAATTAATTGCTCTTAAAATACTATTACATACTACATTTCCCTGACCAGTGGCAAAACTAACAGCGACGTGACAATTATAGTATTGTAATTTTATGGACTTGAGCGTTGTGTTCAGTGAATTTTGAATATTTCAAAAAAATGATATAATTCCAATGCTACCAATGTATTTAATGATTTTATTTTCTTTTTTAACACTAACGTTTACTAAAAGCCTCAAAAACACAAAAAAGGCTTCCACTAAGAATAAACTTTTTTATCGAAAATTAATGGCGACTTTTACAGACCGATTGATATTTTATTCGTATTTTACATTAATTTCTATTGGAAATAATTTTTCATTTTAACAATTTGCAATTGAATTTTCATCATGATTTAATTATTATGAGAGACATCAAGAAACTTTTGGATAGAAAACGTGTAACATGTTATTAAGACTATTTATTTTATAATTGGTGGCCTGGTGACAACTGCCGAATATAAAGTTGTTCTATTACATTTTATTATAAGCAGCATCTATTTCATCGGCTACTTTCATATATTCATAAAGCTATTTTTCATTTTATAAGTCTAAAAGCTTTTTTCAGTTTTGATAACCGTATCCGTCGATCATATATCCGCATCTTGAAATTGCAAGAAAAGCGATATTTAAATTTTGTTGGTACCTGACTCAGTGTTAGAAATAGAATATGGAAAAACCATTTTTACCGTTCTAAAAGTAACGAAAATTGTTATGCAAGTATGATAAATAAGCTGTTTTAGAGCATTATTATATCATCTTAAGAATGTCTGGTCGAAGTAGGATTAAATCAACGACACCAAACCATATTTACTATATTTCATCACTAGATGTTTAATTGTTACTTGCCAGATTGAAATAAGTAGGAAAGAAAACCCAATTATATCTTCATGTTAGATAATTAATCAATATTTGTTGTAAAACTCTTTCAATAATGACTTCTTAACAAGATCGTTAATGAAAAATGTCACAGGCAATCGTGTTAATTATAATTAGATTAATATTATTAAATTTGTTTTAGCTACCATTTACTGCTTACCTTGGGGATGTGTGTTGTCCAATAATAAATAACTTTGATATGTAGGCGATGCTAACTGTTTATTGAACGTCAGTTTTGTTGCATCCGTGTGATAGAATGCCTGAAGATGCCGAAAGTCGAAACCCGGGTCGTCAGTGATAAACAATGTGGAATCGTACAAAGTTGTAACAATTCAAATTTGATATTGAAATCCCATCAAGCGCCTTCGGTCGATATCATAAATTATACAACGAAATTATTCAGGACGTTAGAAACTTATCATCGAGTTGCTACAGTCGGTTTGTCTAGAGAAAATAATAGTCAATCTTTCATAACTTTTGAGCCAAATATTATTTTTATAATATAGGTTCAATGAACGATGTGATAACATAAATTTTAGTCAACTAGTTGTTATCAAGGTTGCGTAAAAGGAATCAATTTTTTGTTGGCATAAATACAAATACAACCTACGCTATGGGTGTCACATAAATATCTAATTGTTTTTTCGTAATCGATAATAGAACACCATTAAATATTCCTAGTCAGCAAGACGCCGGCAAAGTCATTCCATGTCGACTGAATAGAAATAAACTTAAATGTAGAGCTACAATTGCTGTTTGATAGGTCTTTTGAGTAATGCTTGTTTTATATTCGCGACAGACCGGTTGTTATTGACGTAGCGAAAACGTAAAGAGTATGTCCTTTTTGATTTATTTTTTTGCGCTACATTCGAACAGAACTGACGTAAGAATTTCTTATAAAATAAAACCAAACATCACTCAAAATTTCTCTCTTATAACGTGTATGCGAATAATTGAAAGCGATATTTCAATTTATCATATTATTCAACAATTTTTGCCGGATGTTAATCCAGTTCATAAAAACCGCCTTTTTCACAATTTTATAACGAGCGATGCTTATCCTTATTTACCATGTTACAAGTGCCAATTCAGTGGTTGCATTTTATAATTTTACCATAATTCGCTTTAAAAAAAATAGATTCAACTCCATTCTCTCCTTGATGGAATTCCAATATCAAATTCAGCCAGTTATATTTCATCCATGTGAAAGAATGCCTGAAGATATTGAAAGACAAAACCGGAGACGTATTCAGCGCAATTAAAATATAAATGAAACAAATATTTTTGTTGTTGCGTGTTTTGAATGATCAATTAAACGTCTAGATTTTATCTCATTTAAATTTTTTGACAGTAAGTAATAGTTTTAAAAAATGTTTTAGTTTTAATGTACTCAATTACATTTTTTTTATTCACCTGTTCCAGTATTTTTTTCAAGAAACTTCTTGCAAAATAATATTTAACAAATTTTACTGTCAACAACTACAACTTTACCTTACCTACACGTTTTTGACTAAAAATGTAAAATATCAACATCTTCCTTTACTATGGTCATAATAATTTATGAGTGGTCCAATTTCAAAGATTGTCAAACATTTCAAAGCGCCTGTGAAATATGACTATATAGGAAAATATCGTCATTTTTTTGTTTTGTTTCACATCCCTGTCTTTTTGACAGTTTGCTGATCGAGTATAAATTGTACAGGCCTCAGGTGCTTCGTGTTGAGAATACAACGTGTGTCAAAGCATTTGAGAATTATTTATTCAGAGCCCATTTTGACTTGGAAAATAATTATGAAAAGATGTGCAACTATCATACAGTTAAACCTATTTCAAGAAATAGGTTAAGTTATGTCTTAACATTACATATCATCTATAAATGTCTATTGTATGAGGCGGGCAAAGAGTTGCATAATTTATAGACAAAATAATCTACATCAGTGGTTCTCACGTGAAATTTCACTGTGACCGCATTATAAACATCAGCTATCCTATGGAAATGTCTCGTGGCCGCACCAAATGTGATATAAATAGTTTCGATATTAATTTTTTTATATAGTGCATTATACGGAATGATCTTTCACAATATACAGTTGTAGGTAAAATCGATTAAATTAATAAAGTAATTCTTGTTAATTCTTTAGATTGATTTGATTCATGGTCAACGTATAACTTCAACCAAAATTTTTGAGCAGTTTAATTATTAAAACAGTCCTTTGCTTAAACTCAACTAAATGCTGGATAAGTCAGGTTTATTCAATCAATTTTAAAATAATAATAATTTTACAAATTTATTTGTAAAATTAAGTAAAAATTACAAAATTAGTAAAGTAATTCTTGTTAATTCTTTACATTGATATACAAAGAAGTGAAAGTTAACACTTACACACAATGATGTTTTATGTAATTAATTTTAGTGTAAAACAGCGATTTTTTTCTAGTGATAATTAAATATTCTTTTAGAGCAGTGGTTCTCATGTGAAATTTCACAAAGGCCGCATTAGAACATCAGCTGGCTTATCGAAATGTCCCGTGGTCGCACCAAATATGATAAAAATAATTTCAATGTTTATTTTTTATATAGTGTATTACACTGAATAATCTTTCACAATATACAGTTGTAGGTAAAATCGATTAAATTAATAAAGTAATTCTTGTTAATTCTTTAGATTGATTTGATTCATGGTCAATGTATAAATTCGATCAAAAATTTTGAACACTATTGTTATTAAAACGGTCTTTTACTTAAACTCGACTAAATGCTGGATAATTCAGGCTTATTCAATCAATTTTAAAATAATAATAATTTTACAAATTCATTTGTAAAGACATGTTTTTAAATATTAATATTTACTATAAAACTGTTGGTGGCCGCACATGAGAACCACTGATCTACATGTGTATCTAAAATGTCCATTGCTTCCGAAGCCAGACAGCGACATCTCTTAATGAAGAAAAATAAAGAATCATATTTTTATAACCATTCATTTGACTAAGCACTGAAAGTTTCCTTCTAAATAAAAATAAACTTTGTTATATTTGTCCATTTTTATTTTACTGTGCTGGAGGGAAGGCGCCAGTGGCATGTATAAGCCCGAACAACATTTTTTTTCAATAAATTCATTAATCTCAACCAAAGCCCTCCGCCCATTATTATATTGATTTTTTTTGTGAATCAGCTAAATATTAAATAGAATATGATGAATAGCTGTAAATCTTATATTTATATATATTTATCATTCATTAGATATGAATAACTTATTCAATTTTGAAAACATGTGCATAATTTTAACATAACAGTATTCATTTTAAGTCAACCTTGAGTAGTTTTTGCTTTTCTTCAAAGTTCACAAAATATTGAAAATTTCCATAAATAAATAAATATGTAAATAAAAACTTGTTTGCATTTTAAGCCGTCCACGGGTTTTAAGCTGTTGTCATAATATTTTTATATACTCCTTTCATGACCGTTGTCAAAACTACATACATGACCCAACATATATGGAGTACCGTCAACATACAAGGCAATTCATGTTTTCTATTTTCATTAATATTACTTAAGTATTCATTACCTATATTGACCGTTTTGGACACAGCTCAGTGAGGAATGGGTGTGAACTGACATCCGCAGTCTCATAAAAGCATTTATTTACCTAATGCCCCTTTCTTAACAATTATTACAGGCAAGGCCAGAGTTTAGTTATATTTCTCCCTCACCATATTAAAGCTGCAGGCTTTACCAATTTCTCAACTAAAGTAATTATTGCCTTCTTTTGGGAAGTCACTGTGAATCTGATCTTCGATGCCAAACATTGGTTGAAACTATTTTATAATGTAATGTTCAGTTTCAATCTTTTTTAACTTCGTCTACAAAGCCTTCCCACACTTGGAAGCGGATCGATGTAATGGACATTTGACAATATCGGAAACAACTCACTTTCTAGTAATATTTGTAATTCATGCATATATTAATATTGAGTTCCTTATACCTTCAAGAATGAAGGTAATTTATCCTGGTTTGCTCACCACTGATATCTCAACAGTTAGTGACACAATGCAATCTATTGATGGTTGATATTACAAAATTTTCACGTGCAAGCTATTTCTCGTTAAAATATAGCAATTTTTTGTAAGTTTGTTTAGTACAAATATTACTAAATTACTTTTCTAAGCATTCAGTGTCAGAACATACTATACGTAAATCAGCCAGGTATGGGTAAATCGATTTGTAGATCTCATGATTTGTTGTGCACCTTTTGCCAGGTAATATGAAATGGAGAAATAAAAGAAACAAAAATCTATTTACACACTTTATTCAAATAATGAACATAAGAAATAACAAAAAGAGAATGAGTATATTAATATTGTATATAACATTAAGATGAATATCAATAACATTGATAACTATAGTAGTGCTAACCCACATTTATTCAATTGTACCATTTATTAATTCACATTATCTGGTACTGAGATTCCATTGAAAATTATTGCCATTTACAATTAGATTTCTTTTGTAAAACATACTCACGTCTGTTATGTGTAAGTGAAAGAGTGATAAATACTGAAGAGACAATACAATATAATTTTTTTGGATCCATTTCCTACATTAGCACAGTCGAGGGTTATGCGTCGCACAATTAACACATGTCCCACCCTCTATGCACTAGCCAAATATTCAGTCTTAAAATGGATGCCAACAGGTTCGCTTCCTTTATTGACTTGTTAAATAGCTACCTAATATTTCAAATGACAAATTACTTAGCCTTCCAAATTTTTATAAGCTTAAAGCGTTAATGTAGTAACATTTAGATGTAACATAAACATCATATTGATAACTAATTGTACAAATTGTATTTTTAAATCTATGTGCATAAGATAACATACTGATATTATTAAATTTGTTTACAATCTTTGAATATTGCCAATCAGACAATTCCGTGAGACATTTCCCTTTAGCACTAAGAAGACCTTACATCGTATTATACCACTGTCACCTTATTAAACATTAATTTAATGGAATTACTCCCATCCAGTGCGCAATATTATCAATTTGCGTTATAATTTACAAATATATTTTTTTCCTTTAATTATATTGACAATTAGTTTCAATAACTAACTAATCCTAAAAAACTTCTTGACTAGAATTTTGTTAGGCTAAAACCATTTGATTTCTGCATTTCCGCTTAGAAACGCCACTGAAGGTTCTAATGAACTCTCGAGTTTTTAATCAAGGCAATCTTTAATTATTCTTTACAGATAATCAATTCAGTGTACATTATCTGAAAAAATATATAATTGCTATTCTAATCTTCAGTCTTCACATTGTTGAAGGTTGAAAATACACATACATTGTTGCAATATTTGCCCAACTTCTCGACAATCAAATGGTCTGGTCTTAATTGCCACAAAAAATTTAAAAAAAAAAACAAAATTCAAGACTAACTTTATAAATATATTTTTTGTTTTTTAATAGACAAGATAATATGACAGTTAAGAATTACATCTACTTATCAAGTTCTTAAATTACTTAACAAATTAAGCTACTCATTTCATTTCATTCCACAAGTAGTAACGGAGTCTTTTTATGACTAGAATTTTGTTACCAATAACATTTTTCAGATTAAACAATATTGCGTTTATACCTTGCAGGGATGCAACAGTGGGTATTGTATTTATCATAATGTAAATAATTGGTTAAATATTATTGTGTCTTCAGAAATAAAGTAAAGGGGTGTTGAATAGACGTGCAAAAATATTTATAGTAAGGTAAAATGTCTCAAGGAAGGGTTGCACAGAAGAAAACTGTGACTGAGTCGAATCTCGGTTTCTTAATGATCATAAGATTGGCACCTGATTTAATTACTTAGTACGATGATTAATTAGTAATTAAATATAAACACATTCATCACAATATTTTAATGCTAAAAAAAGCATTGGCTATATAATAATAATAATGTTTTCATATATTAATTCTAGTGTATTAAATTCAATTCTCCGAAATGTGCAGAACATATTTAAACTTTAAACGAGTGCGCGAAAATGAGAATTTCATCAGTGCTGTAGTGGAAAAATAATAATCCAACACTGTAATCTTTTAGTTGCTATTAAAAGTACAATAGAGTGCATCATAATAAGACCCTGTTTTATTTAAAGGCTATTAAATATTTTATTTCACCTCAAACGTATTTGGCAGATAAATTCGGCTTAAGCTTGTGAACATTTTCCTATATTTAGTTTATATGTGATTGTTGATATTTCGGCTTGCGCGAGGTCAACATTTTGCGATGGGGTCTCTATTCACGCGTAACGCATAACAAATGAAACATTACGGCATTCAATCATTGCGGGATGAGTGCTTCTAATGTTATTTAAAAATTTTACTCCTAAGACATATAACCTACGATGGGATAATAAATGGAAAACAGGTACCTACTTAATTCGAATGCAATTGATATTCTATTTTGTTCAAAAAACAATTAATACATCGAGAAGTAATCATAAATACTTGTATAGTACGTTTAACTTGGCACATTAACACTTGTATTTCATCTCTAATCACAGCTATAAAAATTTATTTGTATTTTTTTTGCAAAATAACCTTCTATTTTGTTACAAAATTACATTTAAATGTCTCAAATACTCTAGATCTTACCCAAGAAAAGCTCTAAACATTGTCGTGATTGCCTTAAACGTCTTCTCGTCGAAAGCATACTCTTTCTATCAAACATCTTACATACTATAGTATAATGCTCTCTCATAATCGTACGTACGCTATGATTGAATCATGACATACACATTTTACACCCCTGTCGAGTAATACTTATTAAACCTTTACTAAAACACAACAAAAATCATACTGACAATATTATTTATTACATATCCATACAGTGCTGGCATTCGACTAGACACTGAAAAATATTTCTGCATGCAAACTTGTTAAAAAAACCACTGCATTATTTGCAAATGCGAATGTTACTCGGGAGATATTTACAGTAAAATACCATAACTAAAATTGAATTTAAAACTGTATCATGGCGCACCTGGTTTTGGAAATCGATAATGAAATAAGTTAATCCACTGTTTATACTTTTACATTCAGTCTTTAAGTTTTTAGATAGACTAACTTGCTAAAATGAGCAAATCAAATAATTTTCCACTGTAATAGTTAATTCAGAATGAAGTTTGATTAATTTAAGCAGGCATGAATAAATACAAATATTAATTGTGTAATCTTAATACCATGTTTCAAACGAAATTAATAAATATGTTTTTTTTTTCAAAGCAGTAAGTACAAAGCCGTTGACGTAAGAGAATTTCTCCCTGGACTTGATGCAGTCATAACATTCCTCTAATTTAGGTAACACAAATCGAGGATGTCGACAAAATTTTGTAACAATATAAACATTAAAATTAAAGCTCTGATAAAATTTTGATTGTTAATCACAGTATTTTCATGTAGAAAATTTAAATATTCATGACTAGAATTTTTCCAAGTCGCCAACAATTTATTTTGTCATATTTTATACTCCCGTTGAGTGAAACGAAATAATATTTTGAGTAGAGTAATAACAAAAAAATGCCATTCTTTCACCATTTCGACTGACAAGATATAACTATATTTCAAAATTTTGATACAAAATATTCATTATTTTAATTTAATGACAATTAGAACAGAAAAATATGGTTATTTTATAATTAACCAGTAAATAAATAACAGCGTCTTCACTCTATGTCTATGATAATTTTTCATAATCAAAAACATAATGCTACGGTACACCAGATCTTATTGTTTTCCTACAGTATGAATATGTGTATATATATATATGTTCATGCATTATTTGATAGCTTAACACAAAAGTCTGTTCTAATCGAACAGTCTGTTCAAATGTATGTGTATGCTTTATATTTCAATCATTCTACAGACCTGGTGCAATAACAACTGGGCTTAATACTACTAAATGAGCAAATAATTCAATTGAATAGAATAAAACTAGTACGTAAATTAAAAATGTCTTTTTTATAATAATACCTACTCTTAAAAACGCCAACAGGATTATCAATATTCACCGCAAACATATGAAAGTAAAATTGTTACATATATCATAAGAATTGTAAATAGAAAGTGCCTGTGAATTATTTAATCTTCCTTCTTATTATAAACTTCTTTATACAATCGGATTCAGCTCCGAACATTCTATCCGGGATATGACAATATATATTGATACAAAAATGTAACAGGATTTGGCACAATACTGATTTAAAACTAAATAAATAATTCAGGAAGACTGAGAGTTACCAAAATATCTCAATTCGGAAGGGATATGGATCGATAATACGATATGATATTTTCGGGCGATCAACGTGAAATGTCGCATCTCTACATTAGGATATGTATGGAATTAAAATATTTTTCCGTCGTCTCGATTGCGAGATTTAATTAACACGTATGATAAATTTTGAACATTTATTGCACATCTTGTTTAATTTGTCTACCGAAACCAAAAGAAAAGGCGCGAGTCGGATGACGTTAAAAAAGGGCAGAGTCTGAGGTGAGTTTTCCTTTTTCACTCTCAACAAAATGGAACACGTCAGAACCTTACACTAAACATTAGCATCTACTCTCAGATACACGTATAACCACAACAATAAATATAATTAAATAAAAATAACAAATCTTTGGTTTGTTCCCTAGACCGATTAACTTTTTTAGAAAATTTTTGATCAAGTTTTTAAAGTTAAATTTTCTTAAAGGATTTGATCCCATCAGTTTCGTATTAATTACGCCCGCTCGCGGACACGATAAAGACCGCGGGCCTTTCATATTTACAAATTATATTGTCATTGAACCCTCCCGCTATCTCTTTCCTCTGTTCCGCTCTATCATCATCACTATCACCTTCTACTGCCTACCGTCTAATGCGACACGTCTAATTAATTGCAGTAGGGTATTTTTTGATATGCAAAACTTAATTGTTCATTAACGTGCAAACGGCGTCCGCCGCTTTCACTCGTACTATCGCTAGAGCTCGACGCGTCGAAGTAATCCAATGAACGTTGACCTGTTCGCTCTGACGAGATCCATCAGAGAGCGATCTTCGTATTTTCAACGTAATTGTTGCAAATCTTAAACACGGGAATATCTAAAATACCACCTAAACTTATCGACAAATATTTAAAGACACCTTGCAGGTATCTCGATTGCTTTGTTAAAAAATCATCCGATTTTTACATCACATTTTGCGTGAGATGAGCCGGGGATCGCGCATCGGCGGGCTTCTTCCGGCTGCGGTGTGAGTCTTAATGCATGGGAGCCTTCACGATGTGGTTGGGAGCTATGTAGTGATACCCGGCCATCGGCTGCCCGGCGGTTTCCATGAAAATTCTGAAATCAAAAATGATCACTATGTGAATGTGGCTTTGCGTCCGAGCATACTGTTCTAAATATGCGGTGCAACCTCTGCGCCTAGTGCCTTAGCAGTAACAACTGACACAAATGAGTTGCACTATAATTGAAATCACCTGCATTATGAGTAAGTTTTTTATAACACACTTAAAACTTTAAAAGGTAGAGCAGAATATGGCATTAAGATTAGGGGCGTAAAAATATTAATTATTTACGGATACACGGGAAAATATTGTTAAATTTTTTTTTAATTAATCAAGGGAATATATTCTGAAAGCTATTCGATAAGTAATACAAGTCAGTTCTTATGAGAATACCTTCACTGTGTGCCATTATGACTAATCCAAATTGCATTATAAGCTAACAGTGGTCAGAAATGGGTGGCACGCATACTAACTAGTCAAGTGTCACGATTGAAGAGGTAAAAAATTTAATACAAATAATATCAGTTTGACTTTCTATTACTTGTGTATGAGTTTCATCCTATAATCAACGCACTGTCATTCACATTCACCAAAAAATAACGTTCACTAATGACTGTCATGTTAACGTATGAATCCTTCGAATGATTTAAAAAGCGAGTTAGTTTTTTAGTATATTTTAACTATCACTATGAGTAAAAATCGAACAAATTTGGTTACAAGTGACGCCAGTTCCATGAAAGGCAGCGACTAAGCTCTAATGTAAATTTACACATATAATATGGTTAAGGATTTATTTTTCAAATATAAACTTTTTAATAAATTCTTTATTATGTTTGAATACAAAATAATTCAATAAAAATATAGGAACGGCAATAGATAATAACAACACATGGACGTACAGGTGTGGCCATACTACTTTAAGAGTAAATACGATTTCTAAAAGCTAACGATAAAACCCTAAAACAAATACTATCTGAAGTTTATTAAGCAATTGATAGTTTTAAATAGTCGTAGGAGTTTTATTTGTGACAATTAATATAATTAAATCTCTACATAAAACTAATAAATGTAATAATGTCGATAAGCTATAATAATAAATAGCATTAGAATTCATATATGGATGGCGTTTTTTTGTTTTTTGAGTGCATTGGCCAATAATGGACATGATAATGTGGCCAATGGAAAAGGTGTAAATATCTTCAAAATTTTCAAAAGGATAAGGAATGCTTTGGATATCAATACCACGTGGTGTTAGGTTTTCTCTTTTGATTTTTTTACTTGTCTGTATTTATTCTCTATCAATGAGTAAAAATAAAATTTATAATCAACCATCATTGAAAATAAAAAAGACAAAGTTTTCACTTATAAAGGTAAGATTTTAAATAACTTTCCATAAACCTAATGATTTATTTTAAGTAATTTGTATTTCAGACGAAAAATCAGAATTGATTACTTTCAAACTCGTAAATTAAATTTTAAACAATATGCACAATTTCATTCTGATAGGTTTAATAATATATACTATTGTTATAAAAACGATGTGAAAAGTATACAGAAAAGAAAGTAGATATTTAGGAATATTTAAAGATGTTACGATTATTGGTAAACAGCGTGGAAAATAGTAACAGGACTGAATAGCATGAATTATAACATCAAAAATTAAAACAAAATGCACCGAGAAGAGCAACACAAATGTGGCTGAATCTTTATCGAGGATATAAAGTATAAACATGTGTACAAGGAGTTAAAATTAGAGGCAAAAGGTAAAAGGTAGGCTTACCGGGAAATGAGACTCCGCTTGTCAGGGAGTGGTTGGTTTGGAGGCAGGTCTTCCCATTGATTGGTTCATGGTCATTGGAATTACACTTAGGATATTGAGCGGTTCTCCGGAAAATGATGGAAAAAATCAGTATATTGGGTATCGACATTTTAATTGTTACAATGATATATTGCGTTACACCTTATGCTATCCAAACAATGCCGACATAGAATCGCTGCGTCATACCAAAAATGAAAGCAGTTATATGTTTATTAAGAAGACAATTAAAATTATATAATACAATAACCTTTCCACTAAACTATTATTAACAATTTAAAAGACAATCTCAATCTAGAGTTAAGCCTTTTCATAGTAATGATTTCGTAAATGCTACATATAAAAATCCTTCACCATGTTAAAGATTAAATTGAAAGTAGAAGATAATAATTTAACGGTTTGGTGTTCTGTTAGAAATCGTAAATATTTTATTTCAAATGCCAATGTAAATGTTTACAAGTGAAAGCAAAATTATGTCACTGAAATTAAGTTACTTTAGTAAATTGATGTGAATGACAATTAGGGTATTTAAAAATATAATCCTAGAATAAACATAATGCACTTATTTTATAATAGATATTTCTGAAATAAAACCAGATTTATTAAATATTGTGACCCATTAGATGACAAGTAACAAGAAAATTCATACAATAATGTTGGAGTTTGTAACCTCCAATATAATTTTTTTTTAAATTCGTTAGAAAAACTATGACAATTTTTGTATAAATTATTACCCTGCAGAGTTGCGTATGAAATTCATGGAACCAAATGAAAGTGGAGTAAAATGAAAGTTAAGTTTTTATCAGACCTTCACAGATAATTTATAGGTTAAAAAATATCTACAACGCCAGCGTGAAAAATTAATTGACCAAGAAATTAAATTGATACTTGATTTAAAAATACTTTTGAATATTTTCTTGTTATAAAATGGGTCGACATGGAGAGGTTGAGTTCAATAATAAAATCACACAGAATCTTAATAAATTTTATTGAATAATGCTATTACATTAGCAATTACAATAGATTATAATAATATATATAAATATATATATAGCTGATATAAAAAAGAAAATGATCTAAAAAAAAGAAGTAGAAAATGCAGAAATTGCAAAAAGCAGTGACATAAGAAATATTCTACGAAAATTCTTAAAAAAAACCATTTAATTTCTATGATCTGAGTCTAAATTTTAGTGAAAACAAGGAAATCTCTAAGAGGGATCAAAATCTTATATAGTTAAAATATGCTTAATGAGCTAAGAGTTTGAAATGAAAATCAAAAATCATAATTAATATTTGGTGTTGATTCCAAATTCTTCGGTGAATATTATTACTGCCAAGTAAAAGTGAAACTAACATACTGTAACAATACGCTAACACAAATTTATTGGTCTCGAGAATAATCTAAACTACGATTAAATAGTAACACTAACTTTAAAATAGATTACAAATATTGTAAAAATAAAGACGGCCCGGAAAATCACGAGCGTCCAATGGCTAAACATGATTCGAGTAACGATTCGACTATCGACACGCTAACGTATTCAAAAATATAAATTTAATTTGGATCATCTCGTCAAACGCATAGTAAATATATCTTTCTGTCATACATATACATGGGGGAAATTTTGAAATTCTTCAAACAGGAGGCTTGGTTTTGTAAATTGGCAATATTTCAGTAAGACTTTAATTTTAGGTATCAGAAAAGATGCAAGATTATTTTTGCATAGCAACCCGCATAGTTTTTAATGATTAAAATTGATTCATATCGAGCCGCATTGATAAAAACTAAAGAGCTAACACGAGAAAGCAATCTTCCAGCAGGAAAAATTTTGGTCCACACGATCGAATCCTCCGGATCGACAATTCGGTACAGGCAACATGACCCCCCCGAGGCTATATAGCCCTTTGACCCGACTGATAAATTTTCAAACGGCGAATCGAACGCCGATCGTTTTACTACATACGACATCCAAACAGAGACTCGCAAGAGATCCTAATACGGATTGAATTTGTTCCTATCAGGCTTGCTCTTGCCTCCGCCTTCGCCAGAGGAGGCCGCATTGGGTGACCGAGCACGGTTTTGCTGTCGGTGGGCGCGGTGCACTCCAGTCGTCTGCACGGGCGCGGAGGAAAGAAATTCGGTGAGGCCGCCTAGGGCGCTGAGCGAGCTGAGAGCGTTGAGTGCTCCCGGCTTGGAGAGCAGCTGCGCTAGCGGAATGGCCGAGGAGAGAGGGCTTGCGGTGGTCGCCGCGGCGCTGCTAGATCCCCCACCCTGCCCTCCACTCACTGAACCGGACCCCCCACCGCCCCCGCCGCCTTCTAGGTTGGCCTTCTGAAGTTCCACGCTGCGAAAGAGAGAGACAGAGAAGGGGTTTGAAGGAGTCAGGAAGTCGATATGATCGGCGACCCGTCTGGCCGGGGAGAAACCAGACGGGGGCGAGGACTTTCCCTATCGCGAAAATGAACCCGACGAGTCAGCTGAGAAAACTGTGAACCCAGCGGATTTGAAGATAAATTATAATTGAAATAAAAAAAGCCCCGACTGAATTGAAAAAAAAGTAATCCAAACAAGCATGAAATCACGAAATTTAAGATCACTTGCAATAATTGTTGTAAAAGTATGGACAGTAAGTTATACCCTCCGATCAGTATTAGAATTGATAATCAAAAAGAACTGGTTGTTAAAAATGACTTGCGATAAGTTTTTGTTTTCTTTCAGACTGACTCGATAGTTGATTTTGGAGAAAAATATATATTTCTCAAACAAAAAATGGATTAAGCAGATAAAGCATTGTGATGAAATTGGTTAAAAATATGGATAAATGGAAAACTGGGACAGTGGTCATTGAATTTTTACTATCTTTATTTTACATTTGTAAAAAAATTCATGATTCGAAAATTTATGTATCCACACAAATTTGGATTAAAAATGTTTTAGGTTAATATAAAAATATATTTATTGCGAAAATTAATGATCACTTCCCAAGTGTGCTAATAAAAGGGCTTATAATACAAAAACTAGATATAATGGTTCTTCATGAGCTCATTTAAAAAATACATTGCATTAAGAAATTTAAGATTGATAAATTATCCAAATTATATATTATCCAAACACGAAAAATCATTTAATTTGAAGTAATCGTCAAATTCAGGCACAGTGGACGTTATTGGACTAGTTTTTCCCCAGCTGCCCATAAAATAAATGTCAATATTCAATTGAAACGGAGATTTTTAATAACTTTAATAAAAGTGCTACAATAAACAATGAAGGTGTAATTTCATATTTCATTATTTCAAAATACTTGACATTTAGACACGAAAAATAAAATCTGTCAGTATGTACAACATGAGTGCACCAAGGAATACAGTGAGTGGAAAAAATAAATACTACTTAAGGAAGTTTTGGAGAAATGGAAACTGTTGATTATTTCCATGCATTGTAAATTATTTGCCGGCATTAGTGTCTGAGCACACAATGATGAATTGTCGATTTTTACATCACGTTCATATTGATAGAACTAAGTAAAACAACTTGTATTTTGCTAAATTTGCTTTGCTATGGGTTGTAAAGAACTTGACTAAGATTTAAAAAAAAATAATTTGGATAACACTTAAATTTTCATAATGATTTCAATCCTAACCAAAAAATCATAGTTATGCACTTTGCAACACACAAATTATTAGCTTCAAATCATTGTAAATTTATAAAAAGAAATGTGGGTGATTTTATTTACATAGGTAAAATGAGCCTTTTTATGAACTTGGGGGTTTTAGAAGTCGGACAGTGAATTATTCAGCAATGATTCTGGATTCTCTGGATTAAGTTTAAAAAAAACTGGATGGAGAGTTGAGATGGAACTCGATCGACTGATATTGGTATTTGTTAGTTATCAGTGAACAGTTTTGGACGGACCTGGAAGAAAACAAAAGGAAAAAGAAGTGACTGTGGAATGTTTTGGAGTTCTCTGTTCGCATCCATAATCCATATGAACCTACCTGGAAAAAACACTGTTAGGGGACACAACATTATAAATACACACGTGACATTCTCGGAGGATAGATCGCGATCAACATAACCAAGACAGCCATGTAATGTAACCCATGAAATTGCCTTAAATAGTCTTCGAGGCAGAAATATAAATATGGCTTCATTAAACATGAGTTATGCGATTGCGATGTTAGCTTTCGAGTATGTACCACACCACATCCAAACCCCAATGTGTGAGAGTTTTGAACATGTAGGAAAAAATAAACAGGGAGTGATATTAAAAAGAGTTCTGACCTCATATTGATGAGATACTGAGCGAGGGCAACTGCATCTGGATTGCCGGTGATAGTGATGGTGCGGTCTGTGGCACCTCCTTCGCGTTCCTCACAGTTAGAGATGCGAATCATGGCGCTGGAAATCTGTCGAATCTCAGCAATTTTGGTACCTCCCTGAATAAGAAATTCATGATGTCAAGACATGGTCATCAGGATATGTATGAATATAGATTCATATGCGATTGTGAAATAAACATGTTACAAGCCTGCCACGTTGCGAGGGCTGATGAGGTCTGCCTTATTATTAACAGCTCTATCGTGATTTGACAAAACAAATGTGAAAGTTAGATTCTCCTGGATTGTCCAGCGAAATGAAAAATTTGTTAATCTTTTTATGGAAAACTAATATTAGTCTCAGAACTTTTTTTCAGGGATACAGGACTGTAAAATTTAGATGCTGGTGTTATTTAGTGCAAGGTAATGTTAAAAGTAGAAAATACCAACATAGATATATATTAGAATAATTATTAATAATATTTTTAAAAGTTGAATGTTTGAAATATCACTATTGACTAATTTACACCCAGAATAGTAATATATTATGTTGAACATTGGAAATTTGCACATTTGACCAAAAAATGGCTGACAGTACACATGGTTATTTTTATGACACAAACTAATTTATAAACATATTATTTTGTGCTATTTATTATGTATTATTTTAGTTAAATTTGGGCTAACAAAATTTATTATAAATAAACTAGGTGCAAAATTAAGATTAAAATAGTCAAGAAATAATTTTCATGTGATTATTTTTTTTGAATTCTATTGAGAATTTCAATTGGAAGATGTCTTGAATTTAAGAAAGTTTTCACTGGAAATCTACCTGCTACTGGTTAGTTTGACTGTATAGCCCCTGACGGAATTGTTTAAAGCTTATTATGCTGCCCGTTTCTGACAATATAGAATGACATGTGGAGATGGAAAACATACCTTTCCGATGATGCATCCAATAAGTTCATTTGGCACCGTCATTTCATAAGACTGTTGGTTGGAGGGTGCTTGATTGCGATTCTGAGACGAGGTTCGCAGCTGTGACCCTGCCAATGCTGCCAGAGCTACGAAACAATAAAAACAAAATAACAATACAGATCAATACATAAAAGTAATACTCAGTGTGCTCGCATTCTGTGAAACAAGAGTTTGCCAGCACGATGATTAAATTATATACATAATACTAAATAATGATTTTTAAAATACTCTCAGATCTCATAATCATTTGATCATTAGACAGCTTCATCTTTATTATTTGATAACCCAAAACTTACATCAATTAAAAAAATATAGTATATTTTAATAACTGGGATGATTTTACGATATCAAGTTTTCAAAAGATGCCCGCCCTCCGCAAAAGGTTTTCATCACAGAGTATATAACATAAAATAAACGATACTGTTCTGCGTGTTGCACACACTTTGATTGATTTGCCGAGACTGCTTGACAGAAAAAATACCAATTAGTAATACCTGCAGGGTTAAGTCCTCCTGTGTTTGCCGGGGTGAGCCCTCCTAATCCCAGAGCGGCTAATCCGGCCAGCGGACTCTTCGCTAGACCTCCCATCTGAAAATATTTACTGCCAGTAAAAATATGAACACACAAAGAGCAAACAGTAATTTCCTTATCAACTGAGATAACCGATAGAAGAAAACCAACTATTAATCTTGAATACACTTTTTGACAGGCTTTACAATGACATATAAACTTTACTTACACCTTCAAGTAACAGTTGGTTTTGCTTTGGATAAGTCTACTCAATTAGTAATGACAACGTCAAACATAGATACATTATAATAAAATAATTGTGAGGCCATTTGGAGAAACCGTTTGGCAAAGTCGGTCGCTACCCATTTCCTCTGGCACGTCTAGGAAAGGACTATCGGCTGGAAAAGGGTTTTATTCAAGGGCGATCGACTTTACTTTCACCGAAGTGAGGGAGAAAAGAATCTACAGAAAGCGTTAGTGAGCGTTCCACATTTGATATGCGCATAAAGAATGCCACGAAACAACATCACAATAGAAACTGAGGTGGCAAATGTGGTACGCACGCGGACGCTTGCTTAAGACTCCTGTACAATATTCCAAAGGCAAAAAAATTTAGAACACGTCGTGAGTTCAGAGACGGTGCTGCCGCCTGATGCATATGACCGAAAAAAATTCTCGTGACTTTCAATAAATATATACACAATCTCATAGAGATAAGCCAATAGTATGAAAGTGCGTATACAACGCCTGAAAGCCATGCACTTTGCTCTTCATTAGTAATCAGATTTTAACTATTTTTATAAACAGGGGAACGCAAAATGGAAGGAAGAGATGTTCAGAGAGGAGAGCGGATGCATAATTGTATGGAGGTTGAAACCTTTTGCGCAGATAATTCTCTCCTCGGATGATCTCCACATATCACGCACAAAAGGTGTAATGGCAGTGCCAGAAGAAATAAATGAAGCCGCAAATAAACATAGATCGATTGGGCGAACTGATAAAACATTAAGTAAATCAAAATTAAGCTGCCAACAGATTTTTCTACTGTCGGGGGTGGGGGGCAAGCGAGGTTCTAATTAGAGGGTTAAGGGGGATGAAAAAGTATCTATAACAATTAGGTAGACAACATGGATTTGAATAGTATTCGGACTTCCTTAAAATGAATAAAGTAGAAATGCCTAACTTTTGTCGTATATTGAATTAATATTTGGTTCAAACAATGAAATGAATTCAAAAATTGTAGATTATAACAAAATGACAATCGAATCTACTTGAGGCATTTTAAAAATCTGAAAATTTTACATGTGAAATTCTAACAAATATTCAAGACAGTAAATTGATCTCTTCTAAATGTAATAAATATATTGCGATAAATTTGAAACCACCTTACAATAAAAATGATCAATTCCTCTACATATTTCTAGGCTACATTCAACATTCAAACCCACGTCGAGCACATTGTATAGAATGGATGCAGATGGAGACAATAGGGTCACACCAGTTAATTCTAAGTGAATGGTTATCAAAAGGAGATGAGTGAAATCGATAACAACTAGTTGTGCTGTAATAAGTCTTCTAAATAGTAATAACATTAAAGGGGCTATGTTTACCATTACCGCTTGCATTACAACGAAAATCTCAAAAACAGAGGATTGACTTTTCCTACCGTGACACAAGAGGGGCCAGGCAACAGAGGGTGGGGGGGGGTCAATCTACGAGCAGTCATGACATATCTACAGGGCTGGGGTAAAGGAACCGTCACACGCAACGAAGGGAGTTCCACATCGAACCGCACTAAACATGGCAAGAGCGCGGCAGCACCGGAATGTTTCCTCCGCCCTTTTACTCTCTCGCATTTCTTTTCGTCTTCTTCATAGAAGAAAGTTGACGACAATCATTTTCACAAACCTATTCAAATTCAGTACACTGACCAAATGAAATCTTGTATTGATTTACTTAATTATTGTAGTAAGTTATGTATATAAAATCCACATGAATTATCATTTTCTGAAATGCTCTGAAAGTCTAGAAAAGCATTTGAAACGTGGTGAAAAGAAATATTGTAATCATTATTTTTTATCTAGGAAGACAACGAAGTGAAGGCGAGAGAGCTTATGCGGGCGGCAGACGAAGGTTGAAACTCACGACGTGTTCCTGATGATGCGGAAGATGAGCATGGTGAGCGTGGGCGTGGTGCGCGGCGTGGTGGAGGTGATGCTGCAGCAGATGGTGAGGTGGCAAGGCTGCCACAAGCGGCGGTCCCTTGAGGAGAGGGTCGGCTAACCCGCCGACGCCCATCATTCCATAAGCTCCTCCCATTCCGACTCCCATCATCCCTCCCACTCCCACTCCTACTCCTGCCTACTCACACATCATCGCAATGCTTCACTTCAGGCTTTCTAATAGACAACCGACCCTTCTGAGATGCCACCCAACCCGAAACCTTTATTCCCGACGTCACATCAATGTTACCAAGTATTCCCCAATAATTAACAAACCATTCATTTGAATTTATCAGAGCACAACGAAACTATTTCTATCGACTCCCATTACTACTTTCAAATACTTTAGATTCTTTATTTATTTCAAGACGCATAAAATAATTCTGACAATAATCATAATGCTTATCAGAGGACATGTTTTCATTTTCACAGCATATTATATATGTTTGATGGAATTTCTATATCAAATTTAAATCATTCAAATTATGAACACTTCCACATGTTTTGTCACTCACAATCTAGAGTAATCAAAATTATTTCAGATATACATTTTAGATAATTTTCGTGTTTCCTTTTGTATACAAGCGATGCAAACTGCTAACAATCAGTAACTATTAAATCCGTGTGAACGCCTGAAGATGTTAAAGGACAAAACGCAGATGGTGGCTAGTGACATGTGGAAGCACACAATTGATTCAAATTTGAGGATAAATTATCAAAACTATTTTTTTAATTCTTCGCAAATCTTCCATTGGAGATAAACAATAGAAAAAATGAGGTTATGAATTCTGAACATTTATAATTGACAAAAATTACATTAACTTTTGATTGGACTAACAAATTAGGTAAGCTTTTTTTATATTTCGACAGGTGTAGGCTGTGATTTATTTTATATCGTCACTTCAATCACATTTTAAATATAGAATGTGAACACGACATAAGGACATGTAAACGTTTTTTCTCTTGTCCTACTTGCCCATATACAAGTGAGGCTAAGACAAGGAGATAAACTAGCGTTCTATGCACATAATCATATATCCATGTACGACGTGAAAATATGTGAACATACTTAATTCGCTGTTATATAGATAGCTGATGCTGGCAAAGTGTTGGATGTTTCATTCATTTATTATTCTTAGAATGATCAATGAGCATTGCAAAGGCGCATCATCTATTTATGCAAAAATATATTGAATAGAGTTTTTGATAATATAACTGTCAATATATATATTTGAATGGTAAAAAATTATGAAGATTGTAAACTGATTGTTTTTTTGTACTAATAGGATACTAAAAATAACTATGGTAGTAATGGGATGAAGCAAAAAAAAATAATAAAGATCTTTGACAACGAAGCTAAATTAAGTTTTTGACCAAGTTTTAGGTCCAATAAAATGGTCAGGAATTGCATATTAACTCTACAAGAATAGCTGTAACAATGAAATTTTCAAGTTAACCTTTAACCGCCCAAACATTTTTTTGTGAAATATTCGCGCGACCCGCAGTTGTTCTAAAAATAATTATATCTCTAAATCTATTCATTATATTTGGGTATAATAAGAAATATTATCAAAATAAAAGATTGTTTATAATTTACTAAAGTTGCTCAAGACAAAACTGCCTCAAAGAAAAAATATTCTATGTATTGTACGAAAAAAATCTGTTTCCCCATCAAAATGTAGTGAATAGTGTAGATTAAGCTGATTTATTATGGTTCGCCTAAAATAACAACGCACATACCAAGAGCCAATATTGTAACACAGATGTTTATATTATTCATCATGTTAAAAATATTTTTTGGAGCCGAAAATAAAATTATTGAACGGTATCTCAAAGACATTATTTATATAAGCTAATATTCATACTTTGAATACTATTTTCATAAATCAGTGTAACTCGATAGCGAAATGCACCATAATCACCGGTCCCGTACGGGATCGCTGGGCGTTTAAAGGTTAATATTGATGGCATTAAAGAGACTGAGTGAATAGATATGCTTTGGTTATTGAAATTTTGTGGCATGCAAACAATTTGTATGAAAGTGCATACAATTTAAAAGGTACCTAATATGTATTCACAATTCAATTGATTTTTATTTACATTATAAAGTTTGTATATGCTCTCAGATCTCATAATCAATGATCATAAGGCAGCTTCGTTTTATCAAATCATAATCTTTTCAAATGAATGAATAGTCCAAGCAAAGTTTTTACTATACAAATCAAATAATGAAAAAAAGATGATCCTCAAAAACGCCCGCCCTCTGCACTATGTTTTCATCATTGAGCAAAAAAAAAAGTTGTCCTCTTAGTAGTTTGCCACCAAATATTTGAAAATCACATAGTAATTGCCTTAATAAAAACATACTAGAAACCTTGCCTCGATAAGGGTATACTCAAGTAATGTTGGATTGAAATTAAAGCCATAAATTTAATCGTTTTCTTTTTTTTTCATAAAAAAGGGCACTGGGGATGTTTGTTTGTTGGTCTAGGTTTGCACTATAATAGTTACATTAAAAAAATACTGCAAACAGAACTTTAAAAATGGAAAAATAATAAGCGAACAATAGTCACAGCTAATATAGAGAAGGTAAATTCATGTCAGTAACGATTTACAATCAAAATTGTAAATATCCAAGCACCGCAAGGTTCAGGCAACCCATGAAAAATATGTTCAAATTATTCCTACCTTTATAATTGAGAAAAACAAGAATCATCTAAGAATGCCAAGAAAACTCTTGCGATACCAAAGAAAACCCATTTAACTTATATTCACTGTAAGTCTTGTGAAAATGAAACTTCAATAATCAAAATATCGCATGTTCTAAAGTATATTGTAACATTCTAGTAAAAGAATGACATATCGAATCATTGCACATTGATACTAGACGATTTTTAAGGAACATTAACATTGTATTTTCAAACACTTCTGTGGTGGGTCAGATTATAAGCAAGGTAAGATTGACAATTAAATAAATGGAAGGCAATGACAAAACTTACATCTTGAGCTGGTACAGCATAGTTTCCTTGAATGGTGTAGGCTTGTCCTCCAGCCAAGATGATCGGACCGCCAACTTGTGGCTTTGGTCGATATGGAATTGTCGCTCCTTTGGGCGGGCTCTGTAAGACAAACATAAAAATAAGTAAGTTTAAAAAAATTGATCGCATCTAGATCGGTGTTTCTTAACAAGGGAATGTTCTCATGTAATTTCGGCAGTTGCTAAAATCCAACCAGGCAAATGCACCATCGCATGTTGCTGGAATACAATCTGTATCCTGTATTACTATTATCAACCCATCTCTGTAAAACTTGAAAAAAATGGGCATGTTCATTTCAAATATCAGTGAATTAACTTAATTTGTATAAATTAGAATCAATAATATTTTAATTTAGTTTTAAATCAGAGAAGAGAATGTTAGGTTCGATAAAGTCAAAATACAAACTAGAATATCAAAGACATTTTCACAGATTTTTGTTTTGTGTAATTATTAACAAAAAAATATTTATATTATAATTTTCCGAGTTTTGTAGAACATTAGGTTTAACTCTTACCTCTAACATGACACAGCATATGTGATATATGCACTGTGTAATTGCTTCGGAAGTTCCGCTTATTGTGACTGCACGTTCAGTTGAATTTGGCAACATTTCACCGGCAACCTGTGCATATATGTGGTATTAGCAAACTTCATACAATGAAATTTTAACAATGAAGTTTTACTATGATAACTAACAAATATATCACAACTTTTGTTGTAAGTAACAGAATGAACAATCCTAAAAATGGTATTCTGAATGCCTAAATATAATTGGAAAACATTTATAAAAATATTATTTCATTTAGTATTATAAAAATTTACTACAAATTATAAGTACACTTAAGATTTGATTTGCAAGTTATCGACTCATATATTTTCAAGTAGAAATACGATGAAACTGGTCACAGACAACTTTCCTTTGGTACCTGTTGATCTATTGTATAAGAAACTGATATATAATGATGCATTGATAGATCAAGGGTTGCCGCTAATAATAAAAGAATAAGAATAGCGTCAAACCTGTATATTGGCTCCTGTGATCTCTCTGATCTCCTTTATCTTTGACCCTCCCTTTCCGATAAGCGATCCACACTGGCTTGCGGGAACGATTAGCCGTAATGTGATTGGTGGACGAGGTACGCTCGAGCCGCCTCCTCCTCCACCACCTCCTGCCAGTTCTCCAAATTGTGAACACCACTGTAAACAGTTGATAAAAACATTTACAAAAATTGTTTAGATTTGAGTGTAGTAATAATGTTTTGAACCTATTACATTTAATTAAAACAAAAATATATTTAGAGAATACATTTGAATCAGAAAAGCCTATTTAAGTGTTCATTTACTACATTTTGATGCTCCGTGTTGTGATGGGCAACAATATTTTTATAGAGTAAACAAACATGACTTACTTCTTCGAATTTCTTGCAAATGAGGGTGAAAGCTTTGAATATAGCGTTAGTACGTCCTGTGACAGTTACGATTCTTTCTGGACAAGATCCATCTGAAATTGTGATCATAGCCCCCGACTGAAAAAAAAAATATAAAAAAAATGAACATTGTTATCAGGCATACTATTTCAGGAATATATATATTAAAGTACATCAAAATATTTGTAAAAATTGATATGCTACATTTTAAAAATTATCTATTACAGTGGGATATTGCCTAAAATTTATATTTTGCTATAATTAATATGAAACTAGATAAAAATTACAATTCTCAAATTTCAAAAAGAAAATTTCTGAAAAACAATTTATGCCAAGCTGTTTCAAATGAAATTAATCATTTCAATGGAACATTTTTTCTTCTCGTTTAGTGAATATACCAGGCAAATATTGCTCTCAGATCTCATAATCATTGATCATAAAGTAGCTTCGTGTTTGAAAGTGATAATTGATTTTCTAATAACTGGATTGGCAAACTGTAAAATTTATCAATACCAGATAAAGCAAAGAGAATAAAAGACCATTCCAATGAACACGCCCACCCTCTGCACTATGCTTTCATCATTGAGCAATAACAATAGAATAATTTACATTATTTGGCTTTGTGGTCGCTCTTTAGCATGTATACCCGAAAAAGATTTGCAGTGCCAGTATTGTATTTTTTTTATGACTAGAGAAGTGATAAAAAAAAAAAAACAGTAATTACAAAATCAAGGTTTCATCAAAATGACTCTCGTGTTACTAACTATTGTAGTGATAATGTTAATAAACTGTTTCTAATTAACAGGGTACTAAAATTAACAGCTACATTTTAAAAGATAAAAATAATTAAATGTCACCTCTTCACGGAACCTATTGATGATCTCTCCTTTTTTACCAATAATACTGCCAACTTCCTACAACATAAACAGAGAAAAAATATATTAAATATTGCCAATACAAATCAGAGCTTTTTAAAACTTCAAGTTTTATGCATAAAATGAAAATGGTTTAAAATTAGAATCAATATTTCTTTTTCAGTTTGCTTTTCAAACCAGAAAAATAATAAAAAAAAAATTCAAAAAACGTGCCAAGAGAAAACCAGATCGGAACCAACTGAACAGTCTGTTATTAACCACTAGTACGCCAGTGTCTCGCACACTTATTGACTCTATACGCCAGTGGGTCTCATATATATCACAAATTCTTAATATAAGTAAAATATTGGTCCCTATAAATTGTAACAGTTCTCCAAGTAAAATTGAAAGGATCCACCCGTTCAAATTCTAAATCATTGACGAAGAGCGCTAGATCAAATATACCAAGCTAGAAGTGGTACATATCTTCAGTAAAAGAAAAGAAATGAGGTGGTATGATAACAAGAAATTTCTTGCAATATTTTTTTACAACTGTAAGTAAATTGATGTTGCTAGTGTATCTGAGTGCCATGACAAATTTGTAATAAGATAATAATATTCAAAGAAAACAAAGAGATTGTTGGATAAGGCTAACCATCACATTGCTAAATTCTCAATTGTTGATTAAGTATATTGCAGTGGGTTTAGTAGATAATCAAGCATTTCTACGTGAGCAAATTTTTGTATTTAACTAAAGCCCAATTTGCACGATACTCACATTTAGTTTGAATCAAAAAACAACAGTATTGAATTATCTTTTTAAATATATTTATATATAGTAACATCAGTATAAAGATGTTGTATTCAAATAAAGTACAGTATGAAATCAAATGCAACATACAAATGCCTGTAGTGGACCATAATACACACTGGTTAAAAGCAATCAGTGATGCAACACACCTAAATACTCATTATGATAAGATAAAAAAATAGAAATGGCTCGAATATCTGATAAACCTGACACTACCTAATACAAATATGGTAATGTTGACATATTCAAACATTGTTAGAATTGTTTCAATAATAAGCACCAGTTCAATATTTTAAAGAAAACATCTATGGGATTATTAATTTATTCCACTGTGAGTGACTCATTGTTATGATTTCATTGTTTGTAATATTAATAAGTTATGTGTAGTCTGGCAGCAAATAAATTCTATTATAAAATATAAGTAATTTTATTTCATTGTTTCACTTATATTAATATAGTGAACAGTACTGTAAAATTTCTGATGGACACATTAAAACCAGTTGATGTGAAATCCAATCCATGTCTTTGGTAATTTTTGTAGCAGCAAGGAGCGTGGATTTTATATTATTCGCTATAGTTGACATAATACTACATTATATATTATATAACATATGACAAATCTGAATGTTTTTTTTTTTTTTTTTAATAATTATTTTGAAGTATATTATGCTCATAAGACATGCAATAATGATGCACCTATTTATTTATGCCTAGCAAATCCGGGCAATTATGAAGTAAAACCATTTAAATAATTTTATGGTTTATTCTAAGCACTGAATGAAAAAACACAACTCAGTAGTATGGAAAACAACAGAATGTCTGCCAATGCGTAAATACATTGGTTTTACAAAATTACTAACATCGCTAAGTGATTAAAAAATTACAGAACATAACAGTGATAAAACTCGATATAATTCTTTCATTTATTTCACAAAAGAATAGTAAAGAGAAATAGATAAATAAATCTAAGACTTTCTACAAATATTTCCCAATAGAGGAAAAGTTACGAGTTGACTTTACAATTTTATCAATTGCTTGAATGTGTTAGAAATAATGTTTATTGATGGTTTCACAAAAATTAAAATATAATGAAAAATATTGGTCTAGAATAGATAAATAAAAATAAGCTTCAGAATGGTTCATAAAACTCAAGTCTGTTTGAGATACAAACTGCACTTCTGTCAGATGATAAGTCATCTTGAAATAGAATTTGATAAATAACATCGAACAGATGCGGATTGTCTTAAAACAGCCTAAAAATGGATATTTTTTTATAAATATCCCTCAGTCAAACTCTTTACGCATAAAAAATGTTTTTCAGAGACCAAATTTCAAAAATAATTTAGTCACCTGAAAAATGGTGAGTCATTTTGTAAGGAAGTAGATTAACTCGATAGAGGCACAACACACTTATGTTTGAGTTGGCAAACAGCATTTCTTATCAAAAATATCCTGGCAACACAGCTGAATTCCGATGCCTAATTACACAAGCCAGCAATGAAAACAATTCTGTGGCAAATGCATTATACATAGATCGATAAGAGTATTTTATGACGAGCAATTAAAACTTATCTTAAATAATAAATAAACTAAAAGTGCCCTTCACTGAAGCTATTGCTTATTTTTTAAATACAAGAGTAAAAAAAAAAAAAATATGGAAGAAAGATGAGCTATAATAAAGCGTATACAGAGTTTAAATGCGAAAATAGTACAGTAAAGTACCACAGTTATTTGGATCAGAGGGAAGCTGGTAGTCTATTCCAAAAACTGGTAACTGATCTGTCTTCTTGCATCATATGAACAATTGAAAAAGTAGTCACTCAGTAGCAGCGATCGCTAGTCTTCCATACAAATTAATTTATTGCAATTATTGAATGATTCGATTTGAAAACAGGTCTCCCAATTAGTCAGTTTGATCAAAGAAATATTGTGAAGCGTATTAAATTAAGAAACCTATAGGATCGTTCATTCTTAAGTGGATTCGTGCTTTTTAATTTACTATGAAGCAAATTAAAATGCTCTCAGATCTCATAATCATTTGATCATAAAGCAGCTTCAAATGTGAAATGTTTGTAACATTAAAAAATTAATTAAATTATTTAAATTGTAACATTAAAAAAGATGATAAATCACATATTCCAAAGCTAATAGAGATTACAAAATTTCAAATTCGCCTGCTCTCTGTTTTATGTTGTCATCATCAAGCCCAATAATTAAAATGTTCAGTTGAGATAATCGATTGTGAGTAGTAAATTATCACCATAAATTCTGTATGGAACAAATACGTTGATGTAAACACATTATGAAGAATAGATCAATGTTTTAGTCAAGATTGACATCCTAGTCGCTAAAAAATGACTACAGACAATGAAACATCGAGAAGATGATAAATCATGGTAAGATGAAAGAACATTTTATTAGATACAGCATTATTTTTATCATATTAAAGAACTGAGAACACTGATTGATTTTCCAATTTTTCTAGAACAAAATGTTTTTTTACAATTCAGCAAACCTCATTTTTGTTTCAGGTATTTTATGTCTACGAAGGATACTAGATGATCAATGATTATCATTGTTTCTGTGTTGATGACAAGGAGTATTAGTGATTCATGTAGATTCTTTTAGCCCAGACAGTATCACCCTTATTTTTAAAGAACAAATATCATACTATAGACATGTTTATTTATTGCTGAATGAAAGGTTAATTGCTTATCAAATATCATCATTGGTATCTCTCGAGGTGTTTTAAAATTGCATAACAATTTTTTCATTAGAAAAATCACCTTATGTCAATAATACTGGTTAGAAAGTGAGTTCTATTTTTTTTTTGCAACAATTCTCATGCTATGAATCATTAAAATCAAGCTTCAATTCAATAAGTTATAGTTAGTATTTGCTCTAATAAGAACATTTTTTGAATAATACATAATTAAAATTTTTAATTTCATATTTTTTCATTAATTTATGGATATACATTATCTTCAGTGGACATCAGTTATTCGATATAAGCCACAGTAAAATAAATTGTTCTGAACTACACTTTCTAAATGAAAAAAAAGGGTCAGATAATTATATACACAGCTGAAAAAGTTGGCAACAAATGTTTAACTTGAGTGGGGTCTCCAACTAATGGGGATTTCCACAAAAGGAATTTGCCGTGATACATTAAATATTTTAAATATCACATACATGCATACTTTAAATGCACCTTTGAGTTAGGATAATATTATCTTAAAAAAGGTGAATAAAGCTCAAAACGTTGGGAGCCTCCTGAGCAGCGGTTTCAACTAAAATTTTGCTGTGACCGCATTACAAACATCAGTTGGTCTAAGGAAATGTCTCGCAACCACATCAATTTTTGTTTTGAAATGTGATAAAAAATATTGGTCGCATTTACAGATGACAGCTCTTTTTTCCCGACCAACCGATTTTGCAAATAAATTTTTCAAAACACACTTATTTATAAATATTAATATTTACTATGAAGCTGTTTGTGGCCACATGCATCCGCACGTGTGAGCCACTGCTCCAAAGGTTTTTATAGAATTGATAAAGAATACTAAGTTATGTTACGGATGAAAATTCTTTCAACAATTTGCAAAGCAGTCTGAGGCATTTCAATATGATATAATTGTTTTGTATTTTGATAATGGTAATTAAAAATTGTAAAGTTTTTAAATTCTAATAATAAAATTATCAATTTCAATCAACATGAGAGTTCACAAGTTAGTGTTTATGCTTATTCGAGGAATGGTCACCGTCATATAATTGTTTTTTTCACAGCAATCAAACAATTTTTATTTTGACAGTAAAAGAAAAAAATGAATAAAGTTAAAGCGATAAAGCCTTCAGCAAAAAAGATATTAAAATGCAGTGTGACTACAAGTTTATCAAACAAACCCAGTACGAACTACAGATAGCAATATTGTTACAAAAATAGATGTTTTTTTTATTTTTAATTTTACATTTACAATCAAAATTAGAATGTGAATAACAGCATAGAAAAACCATTTTAGGAAGTTTTTATCAACAATAATTTTTATGTTGAAATAAATGTAACAAAGTTGTCCACTGGTAAATTATTCCCAGACAGGAAATGTAATGCAGACGGCTCAAGAGAAACTCAATACCTCAGGCAGCCATATGAATATGAAATGCTAATTAGATTTACTGTTCATTGGATTACCAGGTGCTTTGTACAATTACCTAACAAATGAATGTGACTTTATGTATATCATAATTTCAACTGAAATATTTGTCAGAAGCACAATTAAATGGATGATAGTTTTATCATTACTTAATTATTTTGAAATAATCTTTCAATATTAATTGATAAACTCATTCAATATTCAAGAAACAAATAGTTAAATAAATGATCAATCAAAGTATACTCCCACAATTAAAAATAGTGTAAATATATAATTAAAAACAATACATTTACTAGAACAGTATTATTCTTTAACATGGCGTCTTGTTCTAGAAATGAATGTTACATGCATAGCACTATTTTCATAACTTAATTATAACCTGTAAGTAGATCCTGTTGTAAATTACAGAATTAGGTATAAAGGGTTTTAAGCCAAGGGTCAAATTGAAGAAATAATTAGGAAGGAGGTGTATGTCTTACCTTTCCTTGCATAATAAGTCTTATTGTGAGAGTGACTTTGGAGTCCTCCTCGTGGAGAGAGGGTTTAGTGTCAAGATCCATGCTGGAGGATGATTTATCTCTCGTGTCACGCGGAATGGTGGCGGCTTAAAGGGAAGCTAATGAAGACCAAGGACTCAAGGGCACTCCACTCTATCTACTGGTACAGACGCAGGGCTCTTGTGGACCGATCTCGGCAGGCAGGGGAAAGCTGGAACACATTATTGGAATTAATTAAAATAAGGGAAGTGTTTGTACAGGACAGAGATTGGAATGTGAATTGAAGTGTTGGCAAAATAATGGGGCTCAAATATATGCAAACAAAACTGGAAGCACTATTAAATATATCACATTTTTTTAAACACAAATGAATCATTCATACTTTTAGCACAATGTTTAGAGTTGACAGCGGCGAGTCGACGGCGCGTACGAGATCATTTTATTTGAATCAATTATTCAACGCGGCTAAGACCTGTATAACCAGATTGTCAACGATCAGTCGTCTACGGTTTGTTTTACTACACAAGGATGTGTGAGATGAGATCCGGCACCGTTATTTGAACTCTGATTTTAAACGGTAACATAACCTAATACGACTGCCTCATGGCGGACAGACGCTAAATATCGATCTTGTTCCGTCACTTTCAATGTATAATATTAGTAAATAATGACATGAATAATATTACACCCAACAACATTGGAATACGTTAGTACCATAACAATGCTAAAAAATACATTATTTTCAGAAATATTCTATTATTTATTTTTAAAACTACGCATCACTATCACAGTACGCTTCTTGTAAAACTTAAGCGTCTACCTCCTACTTCCGTGTCTATGGTTAACTGCAGCGGGCAGAGACAAATCGCTTGCCACAGTAAAGCAGAGAGAACTGTGACAACAATGTGAACTAAAATATCGGTAAAGCAGACATCTGAAAATTTTAAATTTGAATCGAGATACTTTACAAGGGAAATTATGCGGTAAATGTGTTGTACAATTTTTCGTTATACAAAGATGATAGGAACCAGATCAGAAAATCGAAAACATTTTTATTGTATTAAATAAAATTAATTGAAAAGAAATGATTCCTAGCCTTTATCGCTTTGTCATATTTATATAAGAACAATCTTATACAATAAAAAGGAAAAAAATATTTAGCGACCCTTAATTTATGTACAGAAATTACGAGATGTTTCAAAAATAACACTGGTTCTTATCTAAAATTTGCAACCGAAAAATACACAAGGGCTTTTTGAAAAATCCAATAATAAAAAAAGACAAAATCAAATCTTATGTCTTTGTGTAAAATGAAAAGGAAATAGTAGTGATCGTTTTTCTATTTATCTGATAATACAAACATATATATATATATATAAATACTGAGATAAATCAAACGTATCAAAATAAATTATTACCATTAACCATTAATTCAAAAACATTTTATTTGATTAATAACCGTTATAAAACACTTATACAAAACTTTTCCAATATATATTGTTTTTTAAGTAGGGCTTATTTTCATCGTGAGTCGTATTTTTTGAGAAACATGATAATAATTTATATTTATAGCCATTGACTGCAATAAACTTTCTTTGTCATAAAATTTTTTGTTGTATATTACGGAGAGCAGAATCGATACTGTAGCATTTTTTGCACTCAAGACAATTGCGTAAATTTTTGTTTACGTTTTATGAATATTCAAAGTGTTGCCAAGGTATGCGAAAAATGTTTAGGCAGCGATATAAGTGTCACCAGAAATTACAATAATTATTTTCTCGCCATAAGAATATTTATAAAAAAAATCAAAGAAAACCAATATCAAAATAATGTGCTCGGAATATAAACATTGTAACTTTTATTGAGAATTTGTAGGAAATTGTGTAAAATTAAGTGAAAGTTTAAGCATTGTGGTGGGCTTACAGGATCAGAAGATGATTAAGAGGTTCTACCTCTCGCAGCATATGAATTAATCGATTTGATTGTGCATTATTTAAGAATCTATTTCGCCAATTACTTTCAAGATTGTAGTGGTGCAAGATAAAACGCAAGGTAGGCGATGAAATATCTCTACACTCTTATCATTATGCATATAATTTTAAATATATTAATATTTTCTTAAAAATATAATCAATATTCTCACATATTCTCACAGTCGCTTTTGACTTACCTCTGTGTGACGTATATATCTGCAATATAAAATTTGCACTCTAAATCGTGAAAAATAATTCAAATTCATATACATGGGAAAATAATATGAAATTTATTTTTTACCCTGTGAAATGTTTTTATATCTATTTTTTTATATATAATCTGATGAATTCAACAATAGCATATGCGTTTCATTAAAAAACACTCATGTAAACTAGTATTTATACATAACTAAAAATGAATCTATTGGCAGTGCCGCCAATTAAAATTCGCTCAATAAGTTTTATTAAACGATACGCTGATAAACAATATGTATAGTGTGTGTATTTTTTATGACAGGTAAAAAGAAAAAAAACTGGAATAATGTTGTTTTATTTTTACTTGCCTTTTAACTATTGTATTTAATTTCATACATTTTAAGAAGCATAAAAATATTAAGAAAACCCAAAAGTAAAAAAGTTTCTTGTGTATTTCGTTTATAAATCTTGAATACAAAACACTGCATAAATTATAAGCATGCTATCTCAAAGGGCTCGGACAATAATGGAAAGGAATATTCTATACTCTTTTGTGTATTTTTACTCTCGCATTTGAGTGCATCTTTGTGTAAAATCCTAATAATTTCATCATTCATGGAACGTATCGTGGAGATGTTGAATTGATGTGTACATTCATGTATTATTAACAGATCTGTATTGCGTTTTAAGTAAATACGCACGAGCCCTAAACGCGAGACTGGCAAGACGTACATATTATAGTTGTCGAAGGGATCATTGACGTTAGTTTTACACAAAGGAAAACATTTGTGATTGGACAAAACCGTTCGTGCTGTTGCAAAATTGATTGTTTCTTGATAGCATCGTCCTAATCTTGTAATTCGTTTGGCACTGTTTCAAACAGTCGTTAAAGATCCGACAGGAATAGTATAAGCATTCAATTGTCCAGACGGGAAAACATTCAAGATAAAGAGGACGTTTTTTATTCTTTTCCGACTGGCGTTATAGCAACACAGGAATAATTGATTATTTTTCTCTCTCGTCGGAACAGAGTGCTAGTTCCAAAAGACGCATACTTCTGTGGATCGAAATATTCTTTGTTTCCACTTTTTTAGGAGTGGGGAAATGACGTCGTATTTTCTGTCTAATTAAAGCCACGCATATATTGAATTATGCCAACTTCTGTCAAGGGCCGTCAAAATAACATTATTTAACAAGTACAACGGTCGGGATTGAGATGTAAAATAATGTTGAATCAATTACTGTTGAGTAATTTGAATTAGGCGTTAAAAATAATTAATGCCGGTCCTCTATCCAAGTGGTCAACGCTCTTGGTTGTTTGTATCACATGGTTGCGATTTCCACAGGTTCAAATTCCGGTACTATTTTCTAAATTTATCTATGACTTCGTGTTCAAATGTCTTTGATACTTACGTTTTTTTTCCACCCACCAACATGCAAGAGCAAATCTAAAATACATTATATTATAATTACATGTTTTTAGCAAAAATCATAAAAATCTGAAGAACATATTATTATCATAATAATGTACACAAAATAAACTACTCAGATTTAATTAATGTGACTGCTAATGTTGAACTGCTTATTTTAAATGTTTTGAGTGTTTAAATTTAATAGTCTTCATATCAAGCATTGAGTTCAAATTATTAAAAACCGTATCAAATTTTGACATAATAGTCCGTGCCAAAAATGAAAGCTTCTACAGAAAGTAAAACAATCTCTTCACGGATCTGGAAAACGTTTTTTCGGTTGATGAACTTTTTGACGGCACTATAATTAATTTATTTTTGGCAAGTGACAGGAATACAATAGTAATTATATATAAAATGTTATAAAAAAATGGAAGGTACGTGTTGAAAATAGTTGTGCTAAATTCTTAAGTGAATGATCGTTTCGTATTTATTAAATTGTTAAATAAATTTTGAACATCATAATTACAATTTTTTCTTTCATACCATTAACTTTACTCAAGCAAACATAATATCGACACAAGGACATTTTTCATATGTATAAAGTTTGACAAATATTTCAACTATACTGGAAAAACAGTACTCAAAATTAAAAAGTTAACCTCTTTGGTATACAATCAAGCTTAAGCACATTATCGCACAGATATAATTTCTGTTATAAGAGTCTATATTCTCTTGAGTAAGTGCGAACATCTTGAAAATGAAACACAAGAAAGTTTGAAATACGATATTGCACACCGAAGCCAAGAGTTCTAGCTATCACGAGTGTTCATGTTGAACTCCCCAAAAGGTTAAACACCAAATAAGTTATCTCTTGACTTAAGATGTGGGACATGAAATGTTTTATTTGTCATTGAAAAAATATCTGGCGCAATGCAATGATCAATAGTTTTTCAATCTAGAATATAAATAATACATACTGGTTTTCCAGTTAATTAGAAGAGCAACGAAGTATAATTAAAATGTTTCTTTTCTCAATATATCAAAACACGTTTCTTCTTAAATGTATTATATATGACATTATTATGATTTCCAAAAATCACTCATTTTCTCAAATGAAGTTTATGTCAAACTGGTGAATATTATATAATCTCATTTCTACACTGACCAGCAAACTAATAACTATTTTTTTACTTATTTTTTTTTAGGTAAAACGTAATATTTTTGGTCCATAATGACGTCCAAGACATTTATTTGCTGCATGTTCTGTATACTGCCCGAAAAATTGAATGCGACTTCGTTAAGATGTCTTTACTGTTAATATGTCAAATGCGTTTTAGATGAAATATTTGTTCTTGAATTTTGGCTTCAAATAATTTAAAGGGGTGCAGAAGACGTTTGAATAAATGAAAAAATTGACTGATTTTTTTTCGTTATATGACAAAAGAACTCCTAATCGTCCTATTTTTACATAGTTTATTTATGTATATCAATTAATCACTTATTCTAGTTGATTGGGTGATAGTAAATTAAAAAAAATGATATTATGAACGGCAGAAATCTTGTACCGAGTGCGATTGGTAGTGAGCCACGGCCGATCGTGGATCTTGGTTTAAAAATACACGGCAAAAATTCTTAGCGAAGTTTCTATTGTCGCAGCCCGAAGAAGTATTTGATCGCCTAACAAAATGTGACATGAGGAGAAGATCAGCGCCTGGCTGCCTTCCCAAAATACCTGGACGACTATCTATAAGTAGACCGGCTGAATCGTGAACACGCGTTGACAGGTGTAACTAAGATTCGATAGATATTAAGCTAGGGATGTTAGTTAACCAGAGAAGTATGGAACATACTTCACAATATACAAGAACTATGAGTTAAGTAGTTGATTAATGACGTTTTTTCTTAATTTAACTGGAATTTATGTCAGAATAATAAATGATAAACTTAATGATGAATTCACTATAGTTATTTATGACACATTCTGGCAATATCGAAAAGGGAGAATTAAGTATTATATTTATCTAGGATCAACAATAATAAGCTCCTTTCTTTATAAAAACCTTAAATTATACAGAATTTAATATTTAGTAATTTCTTAAGGATAACTCAAGAAAATATTAATAAGACTAAAATATTTTTTTTTTTTGATCATGAGACTATTTTTTTTTCTTTCTTAAAACGGGAAATCTTCTAATTTGATATAAAAGTATTTGCGTTTAAAAAAAATGTACAGTTATCTTTACATTTATAAAGAAAAAAAACACTTACAGCAAAATATAAATATATACACAATAAAATAATAAAAAAAACCTTTTTAATGTGTGACATTTGTCCAAACTCGTGCCATTAATTTTGAAACATATTTTTTCAATCATTACCGTGGGTTATTCTTTTTTGAAACGGGACATTCTGGCGTCCCGAGGCAGTCATTAATTGGTGACAACGGAACAGCCAATCTTAAAAAGGTATGGTCACGTTAGTTATATAGGGAATCGAAAAAAAATATAAAAATTAACGTTCATAAACATCCTATATGAAAACAAAAACTTATTCTATTTCTGAGAATTTTTCTCTGGTGCTTTTATTGTGTATTTACTATTAGTTACAATAGAGAATAATCACAAAAACGGTTATGCAAAAAACGAGAGTAGTGAACGTTGCGTTTTAGCTTTCCATTTATTGCTACATATTTTTGATACCTATTATATATCAGTAACTCACTTATAACAGGATTTTTTTTAATATGGTAAAAATGACTATATTCTACATTCTATAAATTGTATTATATATGTCTATAAGGATTTCGGCTTACGCGATTATTAGACCCATTTCGTAACATTCAAATGATTTTCAATTAACTTTCATGTTATAAATTTACCTCTATTATTAGAAGTTAAATTACATTACACATAAACTCTGTTCTAAGTTTTTCATAGACAAATAAAATCACTACAAAAAACATTATTTTATTAATTCTGTTATAATTAAGCGAAAACCATAATTTAAATTTATTAATATTTACCCGATTGAAAATCAAGATTCGTTTTAGATTGGTGTATGAAATTCACATGGAGTAATGCATTCTCTTTGTAGTTTATCATAATACATTGAAATCTTTAATAAATATTCAGTAATATTGATGAAAAAAAAGCCAATATTTTAATTGAGCGTTGTGTTCCATCAAATTTTCCATTTCGGGCCTTTTGGTTTGTAAGATAATCCCATGAATATTTTTATGTCAGTTGAAAATTATATATGTTCATTTTATTGGAGTCATAAAATGTGTTTAGTAAACAAGTTCAGTCAAGCAAGAAAAAATTTAATCGTATCTATTTTAATCTTGCAAATATGCAACTATTTGACATTTGAGAGTATATATTCAAGCAATATTGATATTGCGTTCGTGTTCAATAAATCGAGTGATTGTATACCCCTGCACTAGACACTGTTGCTTTCTTCTACATGTTGTTATTTTCGAGTATGTAGTATTTTGCGTAAAGCTCTAGCGTGGGTGGAGAAAATTGTTACAGGGTACAATAATAATTTTGACGTATCTTTTATCGCATCTGATAATCAGATATGTTCCCAAAATAAATGCTATGTAGGTCAATAATAATTATGACACTAATTATTCTTTTTAATAACAATGTTATAGGTAAGAGAGACAAAAAACGTCAATTTGGTAATTCTACGCCCATTCTTTTCCGCGTAAGTACCTTTTATTAATAATAATGATAACTACCTTTTCTTTTCTATCTGTTTAAGGAAGCTATAATTCGATTTTCAAATATATTTTCGAAATAAGAAATGAATGTATTTTTTATAAAATAAGGCGAATGTAGATCGTCATTGGAACTTTCAATTAAAGTGTTTAAAAGTTGTGTGATAATAAACAAATATTTAAAAAATGTCGTTCGATTGGTTGTAAGAAAATCCGGCTGAATATCAAGGTTGTGAATTATAATTCTATAATGAAATTACATATTTTTATGTTCTGAATTCATGGATTACTAAAAACAAATCAGCGAATTAAAAAAATACTTACAATTATTTTTTTTTATTTGGTGAACTGAAAATTAAGCTTGTCAGTTCTGTTGCGTCCGTAAGATAGAGTCCACGAAGATGCCCAAAGGCGAAACCGGGCCGTAGCTGACAAAACATGTGGAATTGAAAAAAGCTTCAACAATTCAATTCAATTGCAACTCCATCGAACACATTCATTCGATATCATAAATTATAAAAATTATGTTTATATTCTGTCTTTTCATAAATAAATTTATATTGTGTAGTTCCGAATTTACGTACATCGACTTACTATCGGAAAAGCATTAAGTATATTATTTGTAAATAACAGATAAAAATTATACTTGTTTCATGAGTCAATTTTGCCAAAAAATCAAAACACTTACAGCTATGACTCGTTGACGTAGCATTTTCTTTTCAGTCACTGGATTGAATATTCTCAACCCCTAGCCGAATCGATAGTACTGTGAAATTGTGCTAAAATTCTTTTTTTTGGTTTGAATCTTTATAAAATATGTATGGATTGACTAACTTCATGCATGTATGCAAGGTGTATTCGATTAACTTGTGAAGAGCCAACCTGCAAAGCCATTAGGTATAAATAACATTAGTTCAATCGTTCCTCTTCGCTCGCTCACTAAATTGCTTCAAAGCGTCCGAGCTGGTAATAGCATAAACTTGCATAACAATGTTATCTACCGAATAGTCCATATAACATTATTAATGAACGCACAATAAACATGCATTCTGTAACATATGGTTGACTAAATTATGATTGTATGTTACATAGTTGTTGAAATAAACCCTTGGAATTAGTACGATTGAGCTGTTTGACCAACCAATCTATTCAAACTAATCAAATAAAGTATATTGAAGGTTAACTGACAATATTTTGAAAATTGCTTTGAGTACATACATAAAGCGCACAAATATAATTTTATATTTTTCAATTGATGTATGAAGCCTGTACGCAACTCGTCGTTAGATAATTTGTTTCAACTCGTATATTTAGATTTTTTCTATTATCACTGTGTCAATATATAAGATTATTTATATTGGATAACTAATTTCACTATCTACAATCCTGATGTGAGTTGTATTTCCTTTTTAAAAAAATCCGTCAGTTTCATAAAATTAGCTTTAATTTTTAATCTGTAAAAAGTTTTTCTATAAAAATTGAATGTTTCAATTGATTTTTTTATTGACCCTTTATAATATGGAGTTATAATATGGAGTATTTTTATTTATATGGTATTTATAATATGGAGTTATAAGAAAGTTTAATCATTCATTTTTTAATTATTCAGGCTCAGAGGGTCCAAGCGCGCGTCTCTTGCGTTTATGGGGAAATCCACAACTGGACCTCATAAGTGAAATGACCTTACCCTTTTTTTAATCTAAATTGGGTTTTGAGTGTAATAAAAAATCGACGTTCCAAGCTGAAAAAGTGTTGTATTTGAAAAAATATTTATAACGCGTTTTCAACAATACACTTATTTTAAGCAAACAATTCTCCATGAGCAATTAAATGATGTAACTAAAATATATGACAAAAAATAATCTACCAGGAATTTGTCTCTGAATTGGGATTCACCCTCATTAGCATCATATTCTTAGACATCGACGATGATTACTCGATTGTGGACCTCGCACATATATTATATATAACTATGACATAACAAATAAATTACTTAAACCCGCGAGTTATACATTCTCTATAGTGTCAAAAATCTTGCTTCCAAAACACAAAATTTGACGGCGAAATTCCGAGAATGGGTTGGTCATCTGGTTGAAAGACATTCGTAGAAGTTTTAACTTAACATCACTACTGAAATAAATATGGGTAAACTGTGTTGGGTCGTCTCCTCACGGGATATTGTCACCAAACAAACTGTCGATTAATATATGACATCGGCGCAGTAGGCTTTCCAGGTATGCACAATATTAATATCCGCTCTACTGGAATGCTAAAAGGGATGTGGAAATGGAATTCTACTATGACTGATTTCCAACAGACTGTCTCTGAAATACATCCTGTGAAGAAACATACCTCGCTTGGGAATTTCTTAAATATATATTGTTTTGTATCTATCAGACATGACTATTTTGTAACATGCGGTGTTATTTATAAAGACATTGGCTACGGAATATTTTGCAGCATGAATTTGAAATTATTGAAAGGTGCTGCCAATAGATCGCATTAGTTTGTTAAGACATTACACTCTTTTAAGCGATGTATATAATATGTTTTATTGTTATGGACCCATATTGTACATGTGAAGTCTGGGGAGGAAATTTTAATTATTATTTATATATTTGTGTTCAAACTACTCACTCTAAAATCGGTAGGGAAAATAATTGTTTTCGTCAAAGAAATATTTTTAAATCTGTTTTTTAGTACGATGATGTAATGATGTGATAACACCATCAAATGGTTACATACTACTCAAATTATTTCTTGTTTCGGCTTAAATTCAGCAAGCATTATGCTTTATTGAAAACGACGGATTATATTTACTAAGCTTTTTTAAGGTCAACATTAGGGGTGAAAAAATAAATTAGCGCTTAAGGGCTTGAGTAAACTATCAGTACTACACAATATCTTTCGGTTATATTGTTCCCAAACGTTTATTCATATAGTTCTACTAAAAGATAACGAAAGAAATTAGAATATAAGAATTCATGAAAAAATAGTTAAAAAACCTAATTTTTTGTCGTTATTAAATTAACATTAATTTCAAACATGTAAAAAATCTGCGGAAAATATCACATACACACATGCAAATTTTTTTCTATACTTTGGTATTAAATACATTTCTAATACTATTTTAGTATTACAGTACAGAAAAATCATACAAGATAAACTAGATGAAAATTCGTACAAGTCATTGACGATCAACTTAAATGGCGTCACATACTCCCAAGTCAAAGATTAAAAGTTTTTTTTTATAACATAGTTAAATTTGGTATGTATTTTGCCAGCATATGACCCCAGAACCCTTAATAACTATGGCAAAGCTTTTATACCACACTACAGAAGCGACAGGGCTTTTTGCTGTGGTTTGAAGCTTTCATAAAATATAAGGCTTCGAAATGAATGATATTGACAATAGATTGACGTAAGCAACAAACAGTAAAAAAACCTAAGTCATATAACTCCCACCTTTGAACAATATCTATGAGCATTAAGTAGGTTTCTTATTAATTTATTCTCAATTATATTCCAAAGAAGCATTGCTACTTCAATTAATTTTATTATAATGCTTGGATAATAAGCAAGTAATTAACTCCTCGAACTGATTTAAAGGGTGTATTTGATGAAAAAAAAGAAATTACTTTGTTTACATTTATGAGAATTTCTCCGTAATAAATATTTGGTTCTTGTGAATAAAAGCCCAGGAAAACGACACTCGGATGAAAACTTGCTTTCTTCTAAAGATTACAAACCGTTTCTCATTCAAGATAATTATCGCTATTTGTCTCTATTGTTTCTCCAAGACCTCGATTCGTTATTGTCATTTGTGCCAAATTTTCCGCGTACATCGAGCAACCTTTTTCAGCATGCCTTAATGAATCAACTACATCATTCTCCCCTTAATTAAAATGATTTAAGCAAAAGCAAATACCTCCTTATAATTATAATTTAGTTAATTGGTATTAAGTGGCAAACCGTCAAAATGAGACCAACCGGAGACCAAGCGTGATTACAGTTTGTTGCTAACATTATGATGATGATCATCGTAAATGAATGTTTCATGCGAAGAACAGGAATGTCATAAAAAATTGAAAGTTCAAATGACATCCGGCAACAAATTGTACGTATTTTATTTTGCCAAAGGTGGTTTTACGATAAACGTATTTCAAAATTAAATAGATAGTATTTTAAATTATTTTATATTTTTTTCTTAAGTTTGATGGATATAACTCATACAAATTTACGTTATAAATGCTCTTGAAGACTTACTAAACAAAGCAAGAAAGAGAAACGACGCAATATGTTTACCTTCCTTCCTCTTTATATTTTTTATATTTGGGAGTTGACTCCATTTTTTAATATTCTTTAATGAAAGCAATACAAATAAATATTGTGCTTTGACTTTTTTACATATTTTAAAAATAAAGTAGCGTTACTTTGTAAAAGTACGTGAGCAATGAAAAAATAAACGACGTTGGACAATTTTCCTTTTAAACATAAACTCTTCCTCCTGAATAATTTGACTATGGTAATCTGAGGCCCTATATCTTATCAACCTTTTGATTTATAATAGTTTCTGTCATTCATTTAAGGGATGATCAACAGCTGAAAGCATTTGCTAGAAAATCAATTTCTGTTCTGTTTTATTTACTAAAGATTTTATGTTTCATACATTAATCGTCTTCATTTTATATTTATATTGACTTGAAAAGTACTGGACTTTTAAAACATATTAAATTACCTCACGTCAAACAGTCTATTACTAGCAATTTAAATACAATGATTCCAATTCGTTCTGTTGTTGTTTATGATCACATTAAAAAATATAGTCTCGACTCTAGTCCATATTTTTGGATACTTTTCTGTGTTTGGATACTTTTGGATACTTATTTGACATAATGCTATTCACTTCAATAATATTGTTATAGTGTTTAAAACTAATCAGGCCTTTATTATATATATATATATAAAATTCCAGTGAATGTTTGGATACGTTTTAATACGAAATAATTTCAATCTAGTATAATACTTAACTACGTTCAAATCGTATATAAAACACAAATTAATGACGCTGTTAATAGGAAGAATGAGCCTGGCTTAAGATATCAATTATTACAATAATTGATTTAAAATTTGTGGATTTTTTAATATCCATAAATGTAAAAAATTTAAAAGCTGTGTAAAAAATGTGAGGAAAAATTCAATCTACCGTATTGATATTTGATAACTGTGATTAAAATTGTAGCGTATAACGATAGCACAGATTTTTTTGTGTTTACATTAAAACACTGCAATTCAAGTATTCCGGTAGTTGGTCAACGGTTAAGGGTAGGAAAGGTGTAGTGGGCAGTGGGGAGGGCGCCGGTTGGGGATCGTGATAAGCTGTCGACAAGACAGCTGACAAGTAACACTTGATGTTGGAAATCGACAGGTTTACTCTACCTTTTTCCATATGGTATAATAATATACCACAATACTGACGTGCGAATCTCGGTTCTCATGTAAACAAATAATAATTTATTTCTATTCAATCGGAAAAATATCCCAAAAGGAAGGTCGAAGCGTTGGAAAGATCGATTGAATTATTATGACATTTTAGTTTTTACAAAGTTCTAATAAGCCAATACCAATGTAATCGATTTCAATGATGTAAAAAATATCATCTCAAACCAAAATGATAATTTTTATAACGCCCCAGTAATACTAGTAAATATAATAAAACATGCCACCGTAAACCAGTAGTATTATATATTAACGTTAAATATTTAATTGTAAAATTAGACTAACGACTCATCGAGCGTAGCTTATATCGCATAAATATGTTAATGTTTCATACAAAAATACCATGTCTAAAATTAAATTTAATGAATATTCATATCTCTGTATTTGAGCTTTTCGCTGAAAGCTCGAAAGAAAAAATCGAAAAAAGATCACAGACAGGCAACTTGTCAAATTTATTGCATTGGTCCATTGAATAGATGGAAGCAGTTATTACAAAGTTTATTTCAATTCAATTATATTGCAAGACAATTCCTTAACTTCTCATAAAATTTGACAGAAATGATGTTTTGTTCCCGTAATTCTAGATGCTGGAAAATGTACATTGTATTTATAGACAAATTGTTATAAATAAATGTGGTTTTTGTGCAATGTATGATTTATTCTTTCTAATGATTTTATCTTTGATTTTGTGGAAGACTTGTAGAGCCAACGGTACACCAATATTTGAATATGTGAAGATATTTATTACATCGCAGAGTTTGCAATAATTTCCATCATATTTTTTTCACGCTACTAGGGTAGTTTTTTTTTAATGGAATATACGTTTTTCATTTTGTATGCAGAAGCACGCACGATATATTATTTATAAATATCGATAATTCGAAATCGCGTAAGTGCCTAGACGGCAGGTAGGCGAAATGCCGTGTTTCGGTGCGACACCTGCCGCCGTAATAAATTATCGGAACCATTTCGCCAATGTCGAGACGATGGTAGGTGAGTATTTATAATTCCGCCATCTGCACGATCAATTAAAGAAAATGGCAATTAGTCTGCGTTGTGCGTACTTAATGAGATTTCTTGCCGTGATATTGGAGTAAGCGCGCTTGCATACTAGCAGGGTCGCGAGACTGTCGGATGGATGAAATATTTGCGGAATTGCAATATGAAATACCATTAAATATATTAATATTTTACGGAGCGATTTATTCAAGGGAGGCAAACGACTTGTAAATACTCCAAAAGATAGCCAAACTGAAAGACCTACATTTTACCAGGGTTTGCTTCTGTTTGTCAGTGCTTGAAGATTTTTTGTATTTTTATGATTTTGTATGAACATTCTACACGGTAAAAAGAAATTATTTTTTTTATCATGTACATGATATTATTATCAGTTTCAATAACTGCAGACTGCTAATTTATCTTCTGAATCCAACAGGATGTCTTTCAGTTGGTTCGATAGTACCATTTATAACCTATAGTCGTGATAACAATTGTTTTATCATGAATTAATAGAAAATTTTGAATAATAACTGCTAGTAAGTTTGGTAATGGAAGATTGTTTCAAATAGAGTTTTTTTCCGAGAAGATGCCGAATGGCTAAACCCGGGTCGTTAGTGACAAAACATGTGGAATTGTACAAAGTTGTAACAATTCAAATTTGATAATCACTTTTATATATTTTTCTTTTTAACCAAATTGTGTCCCATTTCATGTACCCGTTGTCATAACTTAAGCTTTGGTAGTTTTTATATAAATTCAATAAATCAATCGAAGATTGGATGAGACATTCGAAAATTACTAAAATTAAGTCAGAAAGTCGAAGAAATACTGCTTGAATTTATAAAAATTGTAAAATGAAAGCTTTGGAAGTTGTTTCCCGTTAAATATATCCATTGTCTGATTATCAACGTTCGGAGAGAGCTTTTCGAGTTTCCAGAATAAAGCCAGTTGATACTTGACATATTTATAAAATTGGACAAACAAAAATGGAAATATTTTCTAAATATAAGGGCGGTGGAACAACAACGCAAAAGCTCGCCGGCCAGGAAAGTAATGAATACTAAAATTAATCACATCATAAAGAGGTTTCAGTTTGGAAACTTCACTGGAAAAATTTCACCGGAAATATGATTAGCGGAGGAAAATAAATAAAGTTATTTAGCTAGAGGGGCTTTTGCCGATACTGGTATTACTCAATTTAGAATCTATGTATGTGTGTATGAATATTGTGCTAAATGAAATTACCTTTTTTATATCTTGCGTAAGCTATTAAACAAAACAACAAATCATTTTATGATAGAAGCTAAAGTAAAATAGTAGAAATTAATTAAAAAATATTTGAGTTCATTATTTTGGAAACAAATATCATATTTTGATCACTTGACAACAGAAAAGTTTGTTTCACACTCTTAACGGTCTTAAGTAAATGTTTTCAGCAACAAAAAAGAAATGACGGTGTTTTAAGCTAAGATTTGAGTTTACTACTATATATTTGTTAATCTGGCTTGTTAATCAATTATTGTAAAACTTTTTATCAGTTTTTGATATTTACTATTAATATAAATCAGAATAAATAGACGCATATTATTAAAGTTAGGAAATTTCGATCCGCAATCTCAAGACAAAAAGAAAACGATGCGAGAAGAAAAAGTGTTAAAAAGCTATGAAGGTTTCATAATATTTCTGATGGTTGATACGACGAAAAACTCTAAAAATAGATCATCGCTTTAAGGATCATGACATATAATAAAACAAAGGCCGAGAACATACACATGCCTACTGTTTTCCGAAGATTATTTATAATGAAGAAAGTATTGTAATATAACATATAATATAATATGTACTCAAAGAAAATGTTTCTATCAGAGATATTCTTTACTTGAGGGGGTATGGATACTATCCGTGGCTTTATCCAAATGATTTTCTTTTACGTATGCTCACCTTTAATATTTTGAAAAATTGAAGAGAAATGCCACAAATAGCCACGTATCTCTTTCGACTAATTCGAGGGCAAAATGAGAATTATGCCATCCTTTAAAATATCAAATTGTATGTTCCGGATATTTTTTTAAGAAATCGTTGACATGAATTGTTTGTTCTTCCAAAGTGTAGAACCAGTCTGCCAATGATGATGCTAATGGTAGGAGCATTAACAATGTTCAACAGTATTGCTTCGGATGTCGACTGTTTTTTAGTGTGTTAAAGTAGATTTTTCATGAGCTTGCTTAGTTGACTTTCTTGCTATCCTTAGTGTTTGTTGTTTATTTCTTGAATTTTCAACACTTAAAGTTTAAATATTTTGACGTTGCAAAAGCAATGAACTTGTAATTTGTAATTTTTGTAACGTTTATATATAAATATTTATATATAAATTCTGTAGTTAGTTGAAGATTATGCACACTCTGTTTGTTTGTCGGCGAATAAAGCACATGAAATGCCTTAATCACAATTATCTTATGCATCACAAATTGAATTTCCTATTGTAGAATAGCAAAAAAAAAGCTAGAACTGTCAAATTATACGTGAGATTTTTTTGAAGCAATGTCTTCTTATTACACACATATAATTACTAATGTTGAGAATTATTGTTGAAATATTAATAAAATATAATAGAGCCTCGATTATCCGGACCTCGGTTATTCGCATTTTCGATTGAACAAAATAAACAAAAATATTACGAATTTGCTAATATGCACGTGGTAAATTGCGTCCACTGTTTACATACATGCTGGAAAGCAATCTCAACATTTTGATCATTGCATTTTTTCATATGCATTTTCTTCATCAAGTCCTGTGTAAAATATGGGTTAATAATCTTCCAAATTTGATACGCACTGAACGTTTGTTCTACTACTCTTCTACTACCCAACTATAAACCGCCTACGTAACAAATCTTACTAACCTTAAATCTTAAATACTGCACCAGGGTACAAAAATAGTTAAGAACGTGTCACCATAATGGTGAATGTCATGCCAGTGTGTGTCATGTGTATGATTTGGCAGCATCGAAAAGAAAAGCTAGATTTAAGCAGAAATCAATAATTGATTTTCCTATATATCAATTTGTATATGATTTTACAATATTCGGAAAATATTCATTTCCAATTAGTCCGCATAATTGAGGTTCTACTCTATCGCAATAATTATTCATTCAATAATAAAATATTGGAATACTCTAGCAATTATAATTATACACATAAGTTATAAAAACTGAATAAAAATATTTGGTTGATTTTTGAGGCCCTTGAAATTCGTAAGTTCCAATTAAATAAAACAAAGAAATATAAACTTTCCATTTGCGTAAAATACCTATCAGTGTTTAAACATTTCATCGAATGTTGAAATTTTCGTCTGTATTTAACAATCATTATGAATTCTGTAGAATATGAAATAATGACAAAGTGTATTTACCAAGGTGGCAAGAAACTTTGCCAACCTCGAATTATTACGCCGAGAAGTGCTTTATTCACATTTGTCAATTATTATAAATATTACACTCAACATTCAAGCCAAATAAACTAATAAATTAACATTTTTATAACATAATGGTGCAATACGTCAAAAAACGTCTACGCTCTTCGCGTTGAAGTGTTTCGTAAAAAAAAAAAACATTAAAATGTTATTAATTGACAACGTTAATTCAATATTATTAATCACCAAATGTATTGAAAAATTCTAGTCAAAATAAGTAATAGCAAACCTTTTCGAGAATTGGGTAAAATTTTGTTATTTTTTTTTAACACTTCCGCGTTATTCACTTGGAAAGGTGGGAGTATGGGAGTAGATATAAGATGTTTATACGTATTTTTCTTTATAATATCGATTGCCTGATAGTAAAAATGTATTTATAAAATAATAATGAGTGTGTCAGTGTTAAGCCCGCTGATCATGAATTTGCTACCACTGGTTTTATAACCCTGTTTTTCTAATCACATAGAACTCTAAATAAGGATTGTTGATCGAGTCAATTTCATATTTATTTCTACGAAAACTGCTAATTTTCTAATATAAGCTTCAATCGTCATTTTAAAGACTCTTTCAAAAGAGTAAAGATTTATTATAAGCTTGAATTTGGGTAGACCTTGTGTTATACTAACCGATCTCGCTGCGTGGTGTTTAAGTATAGGATGGTTACGAGGTTCTCTTAAACAACAGAGATATCCATACCTTCGAATACTATCGTCAACCACTTTACTACGGACGCGACTTTAACACGGTGAAAAAATAGATAGGTTTTTTGGCTCACGCTATCGTCAGAACTATAGAGCATAGAATATAGTTCTGACGACGGCGTGAGCCGAAATAGCTATCAATTATATTTTATAAAAAAATTTTAGAACTAAAATACATTGCTATTTTTTCACCGTGTTATAATGGAGTTCTTCCAAGTAAATTCCAATTCAATCAATAGACGCGACTTTATTTTTATGATTAAAAAATATGAATGAAATAAATTAAAATATTAACGCTAATCAAACGTTTAGACACTAATATAAAAAAAGGGGAATTTTTTTATAAACAATTCATTGGTTTCGGCAAATCATTAAATGGCCAACTGAAATTGAGCCAAAAATCACAATACATGTGAAAAATTTAAATGAATATTAAAAACAATCTTAAAACTACTGTAAACTCATAGAACCTATACAATTTGATTGTTGCATTGATATGTTATGTCCTGTGCAAGTGTGTTCTTCTTTCCCTGTCATAGACATATCTACACCGATAAAATCAAATCGAAAAGAAAATTTGAAAGAATTTTTGTGACATTATCAGTTTCAATAACTGCAGGCTGCTACGTTACTTTCTGGATCTGACAGAACGTCTTTCAGTTGGTTCGATAGTACCATTCATAACATATAGTTTAGATAACAGGTCTCATTCACGAATGTCAATTAACAATACTTACCTTGTTTCATTTCAAAAAAGTTGGGCCAGAATATTTTTTATTGAATTCATTTTAATTAAAAAAAAAAGTGCTTGATCACATAATGAAATGATAAGAGTTTAAAATATACACATATATATATAATTTACGGTATCGACTGAAGGTGGTTGATGGAATTTCAATATCAAATTTGAATTTTTACAACATTTTTAGGATTCCACATGTTTTGTCACTAACGAACCGAAAGTCACTAGTCAGTTCTGTTGCATCCGTGTGATAGAACGCCTGAAGATGCCGAAAGACGAAACCCGGATAGTTAGTGATAAAACATACGGAATCGTACAAAGTTTTAAGAAATCAAATTACATACATAAAAAGCTTAAAAAAAATTTGTACTACATAAAAAATACTATGTAAAGTAAGAGAGAAGTTGAATTTTTTGATTTCTGAATTCTGTTCCAATTACTGCCTAAAATGTGCAAAAATACATCAAACGTATACTGATTAAATAGGTACTTTACTTGGTAGAACTCCATTATAACACGGTGAAAAAATAACAATGTATTTTAGTTCTACAAAATAATACAAAGATATATAGTTGATAGCTATTTCGGTTTACGCCTTCATCACAACTATGTTTAAACGTACATTTACTTATCTATATATAGCTGTATTGAAAAGGTGTACAATACATCTTCTCTTCTGTTTTAACACCATAGTCTCATATTGTGCTAATTAATTCTAATATGAGGCACTTTGATTTTATGCATTTCTCGAAATGCGAGTTTATTTTGGTTTTTTTGGGGGAGTAAACGTAAATACTGTACTGAGATGATTTATTACAAAACTGCATTAGTTTTGAATACATAGGTAAGTTGAATAGAATTCTAGTAATTAAAAACTAATCGATCAACAAATTTATTATACGTACACGCAAAGTACAAAAAGTTCTTCGCACAGGTGTTTATTTTTTATCATTATTATTTTGTTGGTACCGTTTCTAAAGAGACGGAGATATCAAGAATTCGTGTGTTGGTACGGAGTACTGAGTTCAGAAGTGGGTCGTTAGTAATCCCCGTACTCTTAAATAACCGCAAATGGCCGACAGGCACATGTAATGAGGCCGTGTTCTTCAAAAAATGTAGGAAATGGTTGTACTCCTCAGCATAACTATCTACCAAGTGAAAAACTCACGATACGCCTTGTTCAGAGGGAAACTGTTTTCCCCTTTTCATAAACAATATCACAAATAAAATACCTAGATTAATATTCAATTCCCTGTAAATATCAATGTCAATGTATCTAACCGGAAATATATTTTTGGTTTCCAGTATTAAGAGTATTGTTGTTATTGAGGCGTCATTAGATATTACGGTGACAAAATCTTTCATATCATTTGATCTTTGTTAAATAACCGTTGCTTTTATTTTTTGAATTGTTACAACTTTGTACGATTCCACATGTTTTGTCCCTAACGGCCCATGTTTCGCCTTTCGGCATTTTCAGGCATTGTATCACATGGATGTAACAGAACTGACTTAAATACAATAAAAATTAACAGTTATCATCGTCTATATACCAAAGTTAATAAATTACAGGAAAATACTTACCTCAAGGCAAGCAGAAAATTGCGGCTAAAACAAATTAATAATATTAATCTAACAATAATTTACACAATTGCCTGTTATAAGCTTTTATTTTTCTTTACTTGTGTATTTGAGTTCTTCTGCAATTCAGCTGGATTAATAAAAAATTACATTTTGTCAGCGAAACTGATCTTAATTATTACAATTAAAAAATATTATATAGTACCAAAAAAATATTTTTATTTCCTAAAATATAATACGTTTCTACCAAGAATTGATAGTTAACACCAATAATGTGACAATTTTATTAAAAAAATAACTGACTTTAACACCCGTTTCAATTCTATTTGGTAACTTATCTACAAAATCGATGAAAAACCAATGTTTAAAAGTATGTAATGCGGGTTAAAGACTTTCCACCAAATCCCACGTTCTTGTTAACCTGAAATTTATTATTCAGGATAAATATTGTCTTATTTTCAGTGTTATTTATCGAAAAAAATAGATACACCAAAGAACTTTTATTATGACCTAATAAAATGACATTTCGATTAAATTTTATCGGAAAAAGTTTTCTACGCGTTCTTTTGACTTTAAATAATTACAATCAAAAACTGTGGCATTTGTTGTACTTTTCCTCATATACGAATTTCACATCTGTGAATTCATCGTTCTGAACAGTCGTGAACTACACGCTGAAACCATTCACCTAAATAATAAGCTCAAACGGTTCTGTTAATACAAGCAAATATACTCTAAAAGCCCGGTTAATGGGATAAACCTTCATATTATAATGATTTCAAATTTGAGTGATTCAATGACGCTGTCAATAAAGAACCAGTCGCGCGTTGCCACAATACAGATTTCAACATCCGTTTGACATAATCATCTATAACAAAAGGTCGTCAAAGATAGCTCCATTATTTTGAGGGGATATAAATAGAGTTGATGGGCAAACGACCGTCCGGCTCAGTGAGCGATTATCAGGTAAGGCTTGCGGTTACCAACGGGCTGCACGCCCTAGGCCAAATTTTTAGTTGGATGAATGATCAAAAAGATATTTTAGACATACTGCTGCTGAGGGATTAGTAATTTTATGCTTTATAGAATATCACATATCGATTGGCATTTGGTTGATTTAAAAATACTTTGAGAAGCTTAGGTAAATACCTATAATTATAATATTAGATATGCCCTTATCGGATTTTATTAAAGAATATTTTTAAATCAGTTATTTTATCTTAATTTTCAAAAATTTTTAGTCAACTAAAAAAAAGTTTGGTAATTGTATGATTATAAGTTATGTAGGGAAATATTACTAATTTGCCTAGTATTCTCCTAATTTCCCATCAACAGAGTGTGGGAGGGATGAAAACAACGTAGACATAAAAGCATTTTAAATATCGTACAAATAAAAACCAATCTTTAAAATTATTAGGGAATAAATTCAACCGATTATGAATATTTTAAATAAATATACATATTTATTGAGGAAATATTATAATACTCATAATGTGTATTTATTCATTTGAAATAATACACATATCCACCAAAAAATGAGTATGAATAATTATCATTAGGATATAATTTATGATATCGACTGAAGGTGCTTGATGGAACTTCAATATTAAATTGAGTTGATCGTTAAGAATGAAGTTTGAATTTAATAACTGGCCTCTATTAATTTCTAAAATGTTGCTTATAGATTGAAGAAGGATACTTCTACGTTTGCAAACCATTTTTTTGTCGGAGGGACATTCGTTTGACGCGGATGAGGGAGTTCAATTGTTGCATCATAACACGAGGGACCATAAATTGTTTTATCAGGAGATTTTACAAATTAATAGAGGCCAGATATTAAATTCAAACTTAATTCTTAACGATCAACTCAATCTTCCCATCACCCCCTTGTTGTACCCTTTACGTGAGATTGGTTCAATGAATCGACAATCTCATGACGATAATTCTTATGTCTCATCACTAGATGTTTGACATTAGGATATATTTTGAATCTTTCTATAAATAATTGTGGGTTAATGCAAGTAATTATCAAAATAAATATAGCCATTTTTTTTATTTAAATAGTAGCCATATTAATAAAAACTAAAAAAAGCAGTTCCTTCCTTACACTGGTCTGCTACGTCACTTCGAACAGAGTCTTACAAATATTTGCTTATTGGCATATAAAAAAAATGCTTTTCTTTATTGGTATTATAGCATCATTTCCTAACAGAAGTCAATAAACTCGTCTAAAATTGAGTATTTCCACTAAATCGATTAAGAAAAATTTACTTAAAATTAAATTGATATGATTAGCTGAGTTAATCATGTTTGATTCAGTCATTCTTTTGCGATTCTTCTCGAGTCATAAATGTGAATATTCACTTTTAAGGTGTTAACTGTCACTTCTTGATGGAAAGGCATTATATTTTGAATAATAAAAACACATTTTTTTAGTACTTATTTCCCGCGATGAGCGAAACCGGTCCTGATCAAAAAATATATTGTGGAAATAAGTACTAAAAAAATGTGTTTTTATTATTTAAAAAAAAAAAAAATGTGAATATTGTTAACCTGTCGAAAGCGTTCGGAAAGCAGTCACTAAGTGGTGGAAAATCTACATAAAAAGTATAGTTTTAAATCATTTGTTTGATGCTTAGATTAAATTGGATTATTTCTGTAAGCATCTTTTTACGTTAACTAATATTTTTAATAACATTATGCATACCAAAATTACATATAAACCCAGTCCTTTTTTTACGCGATTTTTTGGACGGCAGTTTTTCATACGTTTCTGGGACTTTTTCACACGATATTTCAATTTTTGGAACCAAATTGTCAAATTATATGAAAGTTGTAATTTTTTTACGCGCCGTTTTCTGGAACCAATTATCGCGTAAAAAAAGGACTGGTTGTAGTAGTAATACTATTGAAAGATGTTTCGAAAGAAGAGGTTGAGGTTTCATATTTGAAGTACAGAAGTAACCAAAATAGACTTTAAAGTAATATGTTTATTTTTGAAGTATTTTGCTTCGGATAATTGAATATGAAAAAAGCTACAAATAATTAATTATGAATGAGCTTTTAAGGGTTGAATCCTTGCGCGGTGTACGCTTAATAGTCAATTTGTACGCCAAAGGAAATTTTCACATACGTTTGCGACAAATCCGAAGGGTGTTTATCGATATAGTTCACATGGTATATTGCCCACGTTGCTGATGTGCACCCATCGTAAAGGAAGAGCACTCATTTATGGCATCAAAGGAATTCTTTATGGGCTTTTTGTTATGTAAATACACGGAAGCTTGTCGCAACGAGCAAGCCTCTTTTTATGATCGCCAAATCACATTATCGAATCCTTCGACTGGAATCACCTGGAAGGAAGAACGCGGGTCGGGCATTTTCGTTCCGATCGCTCGAGCAGAGTTAATTTCGGTATGGCCAGTGGACGACCACATTAATCCTAATTTTAATGAGATGGAAAACTGTCTGGCTATGGAAAACTAGTGTAACGCAAATTAGCAACAAGTATGTTATGATATTTTTGTATCAAAATCAAAAGTGTATCTTTAAAATTTTGGCGATAAAAGAGTTACAAATATAATTTCGGTCAATGTTATTTCTTCAACAACTGCATGAAAATAAATACGGCTTTTTCGAAACTAAATTAAAACCACAATTGTAGAGCTAATAGTATCGTGAGCATTGCTAAAACTGTCTTAATTTCTTGTATGGCAAAATCTTCTAATTTCAATGTCAATATTATCTTTTGAAGCTTATCTATCAAATTAAAGATAAATACTTTATTACATAAATGCGTAAATTTTAATCTAAATGGAAGTGGATTTTTCCATTAGATAACTGTCACAACCAAAGTTGTCAGTTTTTAGATAATATTGATTTTACATGATCGGTTTCAGTATGAAAAGTGTGAAAAAAACAAGACATTACAAAACGGAATAGGTTTTTTTGGTATAAGTTTCATAAACACAACTTTCGAAAATCTATCAAGTACTAAATGTGACATTATTTACAATCACAGAGACGTCAAATTGCCGGAGTTGTATTTTTTAACGATTCCATATCTCTGATAATTATTGATAGAATATTTAATAAAAAATTTACGTCTCCAAGGGTTTTTTACAAATATTATATAGTTTCATTCAAATTATTCATTCTAGGCATCGACTAGCACGAGCTTGAGAAATTAGAAACTTAAGACTTCAAGTATTGAATCAATTATACATCTCATTGTTTCTTTCGTTGTTAATTATTACTTGTTTACTTCTATATATTTTTCAATCCTTTTATGTTACCAAGACCCCTGAATTTTATTGAGCCTTTGGCCTCTAAATAACTTGGTATATATCATAGTACCGCTACTGGTACAATGGGATATTTCACTTCTTGTGCAAATTTTTGAAAATTAAATAAATTCGATTTATAAATTCCCTGCAAAAGCAATTCTTTTTTATTTGAAGTTATTTCATAAAAGATTTTATTAAAAATCACGACGATAATGAGTTGGTTACAATGAATAGTTTTTGAAGAAGATTATTCAATTTTCCTTTTATTCAAATATGCAAATATCAGTTGAAATTCACCACAATTTTATCTGAAAACCTAAACATCTTCAAACCAATAAAATAAGGGAAAAAATTTTCATCAGTTGAAAAGCACGCTACAAGTAAGTCAAGGGCTTCTCATCTCATTTAGCCTTATTGATTTTATACAAATTTAGGTAGGCACAATTATCATCAATATACGCAATAAAATATCGTAAGAATATTTTTATTTACATTCAATGATATAATAAAAATATGTCTCCAACTTTGAAATGAATACAGCAAATTCAATTTACTCTGAATGTCACCAATCAACAAAATTTTCACATATTTTACAGACGCAGCATTATAAAATTTCAAATTTAGAAGGAAAATTTTAGCAGTGTTGCCAGCATAAAATTTAATATTCCCTTTTTAGGGATTTACCATCATATTCTTCGTATATGTTATATAATATGCAGAAAGCTTACGAGTTTTTCCTTAATTGTTAAATAAATCAAGATTTCGTTTAACGTGTTATTATAATATACATTTACATCATTACCACGAAAGTCATAGACAATGCATAGAAATAACGAAATTTCCGCTTAACCTAATTCACTTGAATGAGAAGCAGCCTTAGTACATACTGACATTCTGAAGTTGTTAACTAACTAGTACTAGTCTTCTAATATACCCTTATCCACAAAACAAAATTCAACTCTTGTTTTCCACTCTTCTGTGATTGACAGCGGACAGAATGGGCAACATTTCAATCTATTTAGATAATAAGACAAAGAAGGACTTACTCCATTTAAGACTTATTTTTGCCGAAAACATATTAACCGTTTGTATAATATATGTAAGAACTTGGTGTGATAAATACGTCATAATAATATTCTAAAGTATTTTACTCTCGTAATGTTTTTTTTGTGAAGAAAGCTATTGAAATAATATCAATGCATTTTGTGTTATTCTCATCGTAACTAGAATATTTAAAAATGTATATATAGCGTGAATTTAGTTTTGCGTTCTAAACTAACAAATTTTATAGATTCATTTATTCAATCTCTCTTTGAAAATATCAGCCATAAAAAATAATATGCTGTAACCTAGTTTTGAATGTCTCTATATAAAGATTTAATATTATTTATCTCGCGTATTTATTAACACGAATGCTTTGTTGTACTAGTGGCATAGCAAAGGTCTTCAATAACATATTTGTATTTTACTGTATTATTTAAAACAAAACTTTATATATATATATAACTTAAATTAATTATTTATTCATTTAGATCATAGGTATCCGTACTTTTCTTTCCACGTACTCCTATGATACTTAATATTGTGTATTTCTAAACTTTTTAGAATCAAATGTTCTCACAATTCACAAAGCTTCTCACTGCTATAGGTGTTTTATAAAGTAGAAAATTATGAAAATATGTATACTTTTTATTCACATCTTCACTGAAAATACAATTTCTTTAATGAAAACAAAAAGTTTGCCAACATTTGGATTTAGAAAGAAATTTATCATTACCTAGTAAAAATCATACATAAAATTAACAAATGCTGTTAATGAAGGGGTTAACCCAGATGCTGCGATATAAATTTTGTCAATATTTGGTTATTATATTATATTATAGTTTTTTTTTGTTTTATGCCTCATTTTATTTCTAATACTATTTTATTGTGATATCGTGTATTCTCATCATATCCATGAATTTCTCCCTAATGGTGATATACATTATTCAATTAATTTATTAAGGCAATTAAGATAATATATAGTGTAAATCTGCAATGTACGACGTCGAATACCCACGGAGCATACGGGAAAAATCTCACTCGATGTTCTTGCTGTTTCGCCAGTCCGAATAATTATTTCAATGCCTGAGAAATGATGGCCAGGTAATTTACTTGAAGTTGTTATTTATGTAGCATTGTTGTGGATGCTCAGGTTTGCATGTTCCCCAGCCATATCTTTATTGCTGCCTGTTTTCTCGGCCCTCTTTCCATCTAAACAACCATACTTGTAGGGCTCACCCATTTATTTCACCTTTCTTCTCATTGTTTTGTTTTGGTCGGTCAACACACGTAAGCAAAATGAAAAAAGCTTGCATACATACAAATGGAAGAAAAACATGCTTCGTCATTACGCTTGGAAATAAAACATTTATTTATTCAATATTATTCAAGCTAACTGCAGATTATAACAACAGTTCCTGAATTATAACGAATAATGAAAAACACAAAAATAAAATTATAAATTATTATTTCTTTACTTATGAGTATAATCCATTTATTATTATTTCAGAATTTCCAGCATATTATGATTGGTTACTAATAATTAACCACTGAGTGGCTACTGTTCTTTTTGGTTTTATTGCCACGTATATATACTTTTTAGTAATTTTATGGATGGCATGATATTAGAATTTCTTCCCAACTGTCAAACCCTTGAAACCTATAAATTGACAGAAGATTGAAATTTAAAGAATGAAGTTCTCGTCACTGTTAACTTCTTTTTGGTATTAACTGTTAACCAATGATAAAAATCATTATATTAAAAGGAAGTACGCCCATTCTTCTATAGAATACAAAATCGTCTTAAACTTTTGTCATGTTACAATTATTAAAAATAATGAGTGTGATCGTTAGGTAAAAGTATGACGTATTAAGGAAAAATGTAACCGGGAAAACTGAAAAGAATAAACAAGTTTATAAATTATGTATATTATTGCCAAATTTGATGAAAAAAAATCTATATCAATTGATAATTCTTCTACTATGTTCAAAAATATTTTTTCAAAGACATTTGCAAGATTAAGACTTGGATCTTGAGCCTGACCAGAAATGATAAGAAAAAGTATACTTTATGATCGTTATAGTTATAGAAGTTGACTCAAAGGTTATAAAAAAATCAAAGTCCAAATTAACAATTTAATAAAAAGTCTCCGCGAGACCAAAAAAGTGTTTAAAGTTTAATCTTAATCAATAAACTTACTTAGTACAAGTGTTAGATTGTGTTAGGTTTCTAATTAAAAACTTTCAGTAAAAAATTAAATGAATATTTTATTCTATTTACAGTTATGAAAGAGATTTTAGACTGTCGCAAAAGTTAAGAAACAACTTCTTAAAACATTTTTCTACTATTTCAATAATTGACGAGTGATTTGGAGTTTTGAAATTTAAAACATAATTTTTATTCACTTTGAAAAACAATTTCGCCTACGCTGATGAAATATTTCTCTCCTTGGGTTAATTGTATCAAGATCAAACTTAGTTTCCGTAACTAAGGAGACATTTTATAACAGCGATCAAAGCAGTAATTCGCTTTTGAACATTTATTTAAAAATAAATAGTGATAAAACAGTTATTATATATTTTAGTATGTAATCAATGAATACACTTTAATTTTAAAGCCATTAAAACCATCAGTGGTGACTCAATGCACTTATTCATAATATTTGAAAAATAATGAAAACCTCGACATTTTTTCTATATTTTCCAGTGATAATTGTTTTTGTGAGTCCTAAAGGCATTCGGCGTCTTCTATAAATACATTAAGCATACAAGCCGCGCCGCTTTTTCCTATAGATATCATCAATCACCATTACCTTTGTTTCCCAACATTCATCTTCACGGAATGTTTGGCGCACTTATCTAACGTGTCCTGTTGCTTTTTTGTATGCTTGCCTTTTCAATATTTTTTCCGTGTTTGGTTACGATCATGTATCACGAAGCTATTCTATTTTTGAAAAAAAAGAGCATAGCCGTATATTTTCATTAGATAAAAATTTAAGAATAGCTTCCAAATTAAAAAAAAATCTTTTATACTGAAACAATTTTCAAACTGGCGTTCAGCTTTTTGGAATAAATGCAAACCAAAATTTTTTAGTAGGTACCCTTACTTTTATTTTTCATGTCATGTTCTATTTTCAAGTAAGTTTTTCAGACAGCTGGATGTATAATATTTTCAATTGTCTTGTGAATTCTTCGGATGGAAAATAAATTTCAATTGTCTTAAAATTGCCTCTTTGAAAAAGTATACTTTTAGAATTTATTTCCGTTTAAGTGCATTATCAATCAATAAGCAATATATTTCGTAATAAATTTGCTTGTAAATAGTTTCTTTTTTGGCTTACGTCAACTGATATCAACCGATACACTGACTAAATAAAAAGTGAAAAGAAGTGTTAAGTAATCAAAGATTCCTTTGAATATTTTCAATTATTATATCCATGCTTTTAAAAGCTTGCAAAACATACAAAAAGCACAATTAACTGGCAGAATTACAAATGCTTATCAGGATGATCGAAAGAAAAAGTGTATTTGAACGTTTTTACTTTGAGCTTTAGTACAACTTAATGCTCTGTGTGTACTAGCACGTATTTGGTTGTACAACTGCAGGTATTTTATCACGTTCATCCATTAAAATTTCAAAAGAACAATGCAAATTCTACTGAAAAAGCTTTAGTGGCATATAAGCTTTTCCATATTTTGTACAGAGCCTTTTTTAATACAACTGCTGGTGTGCATTTGATAAAGTAACATAAATCAATGAATCGACACAAATGCACTGAATAAAAAGGTGAAAAAAACAGTGTTGGGTCTCATATCATAATAAAATGCTATTAATGTTTAATTTCCAAAAATATGTTCCCAAACGAATTTATAAACCTTTTTGCGATATTTTTAAAATTATAAATGTCAATATTTTGAAAAAAAAACAGCTAAAACGAAAGAAAATAATTAATTTACCCTTTTAATTAACACGGTGAAAAAAATAGCAATGTATTTAAGTTCTACAAGACTTTTTTTAAACATAGTTGATAGCTATTTCGGCTCACACTATCGTCAGAACTTTTAATTAATTTAAGTCTCGTAAAGTATAAGATTCGTTAAATGGTCTTATTTTATGAAATGGACAAACTTTTTTTTGATATGACAGATACGCACATTTTCATTGAATGAATTGTCATGCTAAAACAAAAAAAAAATCTTGCAGGCTAAAAGTTTTTTTTCTTCATTATAAGCTTATTGCTTAACAAAATACGGAAGGAAGAATTTTTGCTTTGAAAGACAAGGAAATATATTTGCAAATAATTTACATCCTTAATGTTTAGCTACAGTAATCATTCTAAGTCATGTAACATTGGATAGATTGGCATTGGTTGTTTAAGTGAGTGTTATACAATATTGGGCTAGTTAATTTATTCTATAAACAATGCATTCTGTGTGTTAATTTGTATGAATATCATATTTCGGAAAATAAATATAATCATAATGAGTGTGGTGTCCACCTGAACCGGAATCATTGTAGATTGCTCAGCTCTGCCGCGAATAACGTCTGTTGGCAACGACAAAAAAATAATATAACAAACAAATACACACATTTCAAATGAATGAGATTCGAAGAGCTCTGATATTCATAGATCTTAATGCTTCATCAATTTGATATCCAAAAAATAGCTTAGTCATGATTATGAATATTAAACTTTGTTATTGCATAATTTCAAGTATTCTTTTCATTTCATTTAAAGAAATTTAGAATAAATAATTTCAAATATAACATCAACTGATAGAAGCAATAATCTGAAATGAAAAAAATACATCTGAATTTATTAATAGCTAGGATCACACCGAAAATTTATAAATTACTCGCCAAATAGGTGATTTTTTAAAATTAAATAGAACCATTGAGAATGTTTATGGATTAACAAATTTTATTTCAACAATTGCTACTTGTATCAATGAAATATCGTTGAAGCATACCCTTTATCGATTATCCAACTGAAATTTTATAACACATTGATCGCCAAATACCATGATATTTACACCCTAAACTTCAAATAAGGGGTGGGAAAAATGATTTCACCTTTATTTATATATAATATTTTTCGATATATTATTGAAAACGTAGCATTTCTCCAAATTGGCTGTTTACTCTTATATTATTTTATAGTGAAAGCTTCAGAGAAAATAATTTCGACAAAGTATTTCAAACATTTAACAAAATCATTAGAAATAAAGCTGTACATTATTAAAAATACAACTATATAATTTCCAATTCTTAGAAAACTTCATAAACATTGCGCATGGCTTAACAATTATTTTTTATCGGGTAGATTACGTATTAGAAAGAAAAAATTATAGTATTATTTACAAACAAAGTTTATTTCACTTTTGCATAAATCTTTCGTTTCCAGATAGTGTAGAAATATAATTTTTCGATAGCTCTATTTTTGATACTTTATCACTTAATGGTAATTCGTTGTTTTTCTATATTCATTCCCATTATAGGACAAATGATTTGCACGTAGTACCTCAAGGATTCTTAATTACCCATTACTTATCTAATAATCAGCATTCTTTAATTCCATCGAATACATCAAATGAACAACACATCAGTTTATTTCCATCCGGTACACTGTTTACTTTTAAAGTTCACCATGGGTATTTTTTTTTCAATTAACAAAGCACTCTTAGATGTTTTGTTTTATTGAAAGAAATTTATGATAGCAATCCAAATTGAATCCAATTGTAATGAACTGTTTACGTTACATAATAAAACGTCAAGTGTGTGTTTTAATGAACATTTTCTAATTGAAAAAAAAAGTATTTTCAAGTGTTAACCAGACATAATGTGTCAAATAATTGATATTTACAAAGTGTCAAAAATTTTACATAACTTCAATTGCTTTCATTTGTGTTTAGATTTATCGTTGATATACTAAAATAATTAATATGTCATTTGTATATCTCAAATTTTACAAGTTTGAATGAGAGTTGCGTTTAACGTATTTCAATATCATTATTTGAAAACGTTTGATGTTGCGCTGAAGCTTAATATCAAAGTGTAAAAAACTATTCTAAATAACAAACTATGTACTTCATAGAGCTAAACTTTGTCAGTTTACTCAGAAATTAATTTGTATATTATATATATACAATGTTTGCATACAGCAACGCAACGTCCTGAGACAAATTCAAAGCAATGCTTGTATAATACCAAATTTAATACGTTGGTCGACATATGTATGTACTTCAAAAACGATAATAGTGATATTCAAAAGCAACCGCGATGGTTATTTTGTTATAAGATTGCTTCAACTTTTAACATAGTTTATGGCTGAATTTTTTATAGTATAAATATAAACCATATTATAAGAAAATTGAAAGGTGAAAAGATCTAATAGCAAATTTTATGCAATTATATACTATTTGTTTTCATGGATAATTTAAATAATTCAAATCTTTCGTTTTCTCACAAAATACAAATGTTTCCCTATGCAAAACCCGGTAAGACTAGTTTTAGCGTTTATGTCAAAGGACTAAACGTTAAGATCCAACGGCTTAGTTGTTTGAGTCAAAGATCTTGCGAAATATTTTAAGTCTTGTCTAGTAAGCACAAAATCTCAAAGCATTGGCATATCTTTACCACATTTAGAAATAATTTCAGTTAGTTAAAATTCAATACTTTTGCTGAGATTGAGCATACATCACACATGGACAAGTGCAAGACTTAAAATCATTTCGCGTATTCTGCTCGAGAGGAAAGGCGGATCATTCAGAGACCTCGACGTTAAAAAGACCCCGACACGCACTATCAACTGTTAAAGCTTGATAATATTTGAGCAGATTGATTAAAGTAACCATACTGACTGTGGACATTAACTAGTACGACAGAAGAAGGATAACTTCATTTAAAAAAAACTGTTTTATAGCAATTTGGCTTATGTAAGCGGATTGACAGTTATCGCATGTTGTTTTTTATTAATATTGACTGTTGAATTGTAGTAAATATCATAAATTCTAAACTCTTACAAACAGTTGCTGTATAAAAAAGGCAGTTTATAGATTTTTATTGATACTTGTGCTGTGTCCCTGGTCTAAGCGCTTACGCTTGACTTGTTATTAACGCCACAATGCAAAGTTTCTACTTGAGCGGTTCTTAATAGAATCTTTCTTCCTACCGGCTGCACTTGAGTGAATTGCTTTACTGCCAAAATCGATGTCTTCATGAGCAGCCTATACTTATTAGGGTGAACACATGGAAAACAATCAAAGAAGTAAAAAAGCAACAATAAAACCGTTTAAAAATAAACTAAAGAAACTTCGACGATTGAAATGGAATTGGAGAAAAGCCAATACAAACATTATAGAAGGCGTCAAAAATTATTCAATACCCGTATCGACGACAGTCGTCGATCAGTCTTTTAATTTAAGGGGATAGCGCGTTGTCATAGCGAATCGATGTTTCTGGTTTAAAATTCCGATAGTCATTATAAAAGTCAGATTTTTACAAATTCAAAGTATGAAATCTTGAACATTGATGTTTGAAATTAAACATAAGTATTTCTGATTGTGAACTTATTGAACTCTCAACAAGAAAAACCTATTTTAAATTCAAATAACTCAATGAAACGTTTTTATTTCATCATTTCCAAAATTGAATACCACCGTAGTCAAATCAGTATTCATAAAAAATATTTCCTTCATAGACTTAGCTCTTCGCCTTGAAGTCTATATTTTTCGAATTTAATTATTTTTCAATATAATCGATGCAAACTTTTTATTGTGTATCATTTTTATCACATCTTAATGATACCAAAAATCGAACCCCGTGTCGTGAGTTACAAAATATGTGAAAACGTAAAATGTTTTAACAATCAAATTTTAATGTAATAAATAAGTAAAATGAATGTGCAAAAGATAAAAGATTTTGTAACTTTTAAATCATCTGTTGCTGCTTTTTGTTATCGGTTTCATTCTAAATCTCAATAAAGACGACGAAGTTTAATATTTTTGATGACGCATATGTATTAAACTTTTAAGTGCGCCAGGCAGATATTTCCATTCTTAGTATCTAGGGCCTTCAGACGGAGGGCTGATATAGTAGTCTCCCGCTATGACTTAAGTTTTATACAGTAAACAGGCGCATAACTGATAAATAGATTATTTTGATTCGTATAAAATATGTTGAACGGATATATTTTTTTTAACATAGCTGCCGGACGACTGAGATTGTTCGCGATAGAACATTTTTTTCTTAGGCACACATTCAGTGGAAATTATTATATTTACTAAATTTACGATCCGAAAGTTAAAAACTCTACGGTTGTGGAATCAAATTGAAGTATCCGCAAAAGGAAATTGCGAGAAAGAATGGATGATTTATGCTCTGGATTTCATTATAAAACAACTATCGAAATCAAATTAATACAATGCCCCATCTATTCGTTTCACCCACGTTTATTGTATAGCAAATAAGAGACTTATAAAAGAAACAAATCTGTACCAAAACTCAATACAAAAAGGAATATTAGGACCACAATGTAGATACTTAGAAGGTACCAAAAGTTCAAACGGTCAAATATTGCGCATGTCGACCTTCGTGGTATAGCAAGAAGAGTTTTATTATCGTGATCAGACGTTCTGGTTTAATATTCTCTCAAAGCCAATATTAAATTATAGTCAATGAAATATCATGAAATGTGAGTTTTAACCATGTTGTTTTTATTATATTTGACCAAGTCTTGATAAAAATATTGTGCTGTTTTATTAAAAAAACAAATGATAAATTGTAAGCGGAGTGAGTTTGGTTTTCTGGCAGTATGCTACTCCAATCTGTTGGAGCACTCATATTTAATAAGCCTAGTTGAATTTCATAATTTTTTTTATTAAGTTGCTTTTTAAAATGTTAAGTATTTAAAAAACGTACACATGACGAAATTCAATGTAATGGTTAACAAACCTCAGTAATGCAATTACTGAGTCACTGTAAATAAACGCTTCCTTCGAAAATAGCACACTCTGCTGAGTGTCCGTATTAACATAAACGTATACCATTTCATATTTAGCCTTCCAACCTCGGACTTAGAAAGCACTGGCAGTCTGCTAATATGATAAAATATTTACATTTTATGACGCAACGGGGGCCAACATTCCCGCTGGAAGTGATGTTGACCGCGTGATATTAATTAACCCCCGAATTCATTATAATACGGCAACGTGGTTGAAACGTGTCTCGCACAGGTGGGCAGTATATTCAAACCAGTATTTTTTATTATCAAATAATTCTACTGTTCTCTGTGGTTCAGGAAAAATCTGCAATAATTTATTAAATGTTCTAGATTTGATTGCAGCATTAGATGATGTAATAAGTGTAATTTCCCGTTATTTGGACAATATATAAACAGATGGAAAGTGGATACCATACGTTTCAATAAATTGAGTCATGACCAAAGACTGCATAAGAGTGACTGTCATATGAAAACATGACATTAATTTTACGCCTAACATCACAAAAGAATTCAGAAAAATATCTTACAGATATGCGAATTCGATCACTTCAATTGTATCAAGAAATTGCTTATACATCTAATTTAATATTATAAAAATAAGGACATTTTTTTTATAATTGGAAATAAAATACTCTGGAATGAATAACTAATAATTTTATTGACATTTGAAACATTGAAAAAGTCAACGCAAAGTATACATTTCGATTTTTCTTTATACTATATTTTTTGTAATATAATTAGTATTTAATAAGCTTGTTATGGCATGCTTGTACGTAAAGTCATCTCGATGTATAAAATAGAATTCATTATTTAACCAAAAGATATGTCACTGTTAAAAGAAATATATAAACGATTGTGTTTGTTTTTTGATCGTTAGCTAAAACACCTAAGACTTTCTGGCGTTTGAATGAATTTAAATATTTGAGTATCGTGAGGTTGTTGATCCTTAAATATGCAGTAATAATTCAGTAAACTTTGCATAATATTCAATGAGGAAAGGAAAATGGTGATATTTACACTGTATCCAGGATCACCATTATAGAACCTGTTCCATAATGAAAGAAGGCGAATTCATTATACCTGCGGGATATAATAGACTCCACTTTAGCATCGGTAGAGACCCGTGATGTCACGTAATGAGGCGAGATTATGCGTGTTTTGTGTAGCGTCGCCTTAATAATAAGGGCTGCTAAATGTGAGAGCAGGATCAGCAGCGGGCATTCAGTGTTGCCATATTAAAAATACGTATTTTTTAAAGAGTAATTGCTATCGGTAAAAATATTAATATTTTGACAGTAGTTTCATTTTTCCTGCGGCCATGATAGTTATACAAGCATTTATTACAGCTACTAAATATGCCAATCGAATATAAAATTGATCTGAAATAAAAGTTTTTTTTATTGTGCGCCCTTCATTTGCTTGAATGAGGCATAAAAATTGGGTATCACGCAGTATTCGTAGAAAACTTCTATTCTAATTAGATTCAAATTGGGTTATTCATTATGCTCCAAAACAGCGATTAATTTCTATTAGCAACGATCAAATATATCAATGCATAAGATATGAAGGAGAATTGAAAAGCTCTGATTCTAAAGCTCTGATTTTAAATCTCAATCAATTCCATATTCAAAACAAAAAAATGCTACAGATCGTTAACGGAGCTTAAATTAGTTAATATCTACTTTTATTTTGATCAATTTGTTTATCTATATTTAACGCACAGTACATTATTGCGATTACAGTAATATTTAGAATGACTGTTTATATGAGTGTATACTCACACAAAATAGAGAAATGAATTTAAACTAACGAGTAATTTATAACAAACAATGAATTAAAATATATAACCAAACAATTTTTCAGATTAATTTATATCTTAGACGTTAAAATCATGGTTTGATGTTCAGTTCTTAAAACATGTAGCTGTATGAATGATTTTTTTTTTCATTAATAAAATGTTAACGTGAGTCAATATTTTTTTAAATAAAATATAAAACATTGCGTTGTTTCTAAGTTAAGTGTCATTTTTCCTCGTATTAAAATTTTATATAATCTTAATAAAATATTGTGATAATTTGCATTAATATTACCAAACCAATTAAGCCGCTGCTTAAAGGGCTTTAATTAAAACTCAGCATAAATAATTATCGTACAGATTTCGCTATTATCGTACAGACCTTGTCAAAATCGTACACGTGGCAATACTGCCCGGATTCATTACCCGGGAACGATCTGCCTAATTGGAGAGAAACCTAACCGAGAAAAACAAATAATAATTGCGATGCGAACTCTGTCAGGTCGTTTTCCACAACATCATACTTTAGCTTCGTCATGACAATAATAACAACAGGATTATATAACATAAATTTTTGTCCATAAAAATTCAGTCTATAGCGAAATTCAAGTACAAAGCTGTCTTACTAAAATTAAGTCAATTGCTTTTATATTGATTCTTTGTTTACCAACCAAAAATTTATTGTATTCCGCTACAAGACAAAAAGCAATAATGTTAATTATTTTTGAACAAGTTATGTAAAGTTTTAATTATTATCATATATATGTGACATACATATTTACGGTATTCACTGAGAGTACTTGATGGAAATTCAATATCATATTTGAATTGTTGAAACTTTGTCCATTTCCAAATGAAGTGGTTGATGGTTATTTATCGTAAGAACCTTTCATCAAAAACTCATTAACTGTATGTATCGTTAATAAAATTCTCATATACAAAATTGAATGTCATCTTTATCAAATCGGTTTTTTTAAAGCTATTTCAAATATTTATGAGGCTCTTAGCTTAAAGGTGTATGTTTTTTCCTGCGTAATTTCACCTGTATGTAATCGATGCAAACCGTTTACTATGTGTCATTATATTGCATCCATGTGATAGAATGCATGAATGTGCAAAAAGTCAAAAACTACGTTGTGAGTGACAAAACATGTGGAAATTTACAGTTTAAGCAATTTAATGTGATAGCGTCATGTAGTCAATTGTTCAAAGCTCTTTAGCTTTAGCTATAATTAAGCTACTTTTAAAATCAGTCAAAACTATAAGACTGATTTTTTACAAATAAAGTGCTTATAAAAAAGCACTGCTTACATTAACATCTTCTCACATAAAATGTGTTTCTAAGAGCTTTTGATGACTGAAACATTTTTTTTCTTTCCGTTTATCTTATTCTAAAAATAAAGTTGAAGAAGAGATATTAATTCGAATGATGCTTGTCTTTAAATATATATAGAGAGAGATAGCTTGACTAAATAACTGAAAAAATAACTGTGGAGTTGTTTTTATATATATTTTTATGTATTGCATATATTCAGCTTATTTATGGATATTCGCGTACATTATTCAGAGAAAGATGGCGACGGAAATTAAAGTAAAAGAACTTACTTCTACATTATTTTTTCGATACCAAACATATTTAAATTACGTATAATTTATACATATCTTTATTGCCAATCAATAATAGGTTACTATAATTATCGGTAATAGGGTGATATATTTTACTATGTTTGATATTATAAAATATTTGATTCTAACAAAAATACATGTTAAATAAATTATATTGCGTTAAAAAATGTTTTTTTAAATGTAATAATAAAAATATTTCTCATTTGAATAAAATATTTATTGTGATGCATATATAAATAAGTTCAGCTATAAAAATAACAATTTTCCACGTGGAAAGTATGAATTGACATTAAAAAAGCTCTGCTACTGTTGCCTACCAATTATAAATTAGCAGTTATGATTGTCGCTGTCGCTTGTACCTATATAACCTACGACATAGATATATTTTTAATTAATTTTTGAAAAAATCATCGCAACTCCCTGAAAGCACGAGAGATAAATTCGTTTGTTTTTTATTGGTCGTCATAACGTTATAAAACTCGGTACTAAAATTAGCGGTTGCATTTTATACGAAGGGATTTGGCAATGACTTTTCTCTCTGTTATGAAAAACAGATAGTTAAATTTGAAGAGTTCTGTCAACAGGTGAAATAATAAACGAGATGCCAGGAAACCGATCAATATGAATGAATATTTAATAGTATTCTATATTCTATTCTTTTGAAAAATATATTGACCAAGGATCTTAAATATATTTACCATATTTATTAAACGTGTTGTACGTGTGTTAAAAATGCATTTAGAAGCAAGAAAGCAATTAATCTGAACAAACCTGAATATATTTCCATAATCTATCATTTTCCTTAATTTTATACAAATGAAATATATAATTTGTTGTAAAAGAAAAGTTTTTAGAATGCATTTCATATTTGAATCTTATAAGTGTTTTTTGAACGTTCTTCATTACTAAAATGTTTTTATTTGTTCGAATAACATGATTTTCTTAGGCTAAGGGAACCAATTTCATTTATTCTATGTTTTCTATAGCTTTTACACGGTTTTTGGGTGAAAATATCCTGAATATTCTCAGTATAAAAAAAGTTGGTGTATATATTTGTTCAGACGGTAAATTTATTATCAGTCTTATAATTTCCATTAAAGAAATTTTGTCATGAATCATTTGAATGACTACTATAAAGTTAAATTATATAAACAGTTAAGTAAGCTTTTTTTATACTCAACTTTAATATTTATTTTATTAAAATTGATTACATACACGTTACCAAAATTAGAAGATACAAGTTTATTACTAACGTAGAAAAGATTTAAATAATTAACATTGAAAATTAAAGTAATAAATAACATGGAAACACTACAAGGATAATAAGAAAGTCAACCAAGCAAGCTCAATCAAAATTTCTTTCATTACATTAAAAATAATACTTTTCTATACTCAGTCTCTTTCAAATGAAATATTTCGACATCCGAAGCAATACCGGTGAGCATTGTTAATGATCTTACCATTGACACCCATTGGGAGACGCATTTTACACTTAAAAAGAAAAATGTATTGGGAAATCTCCACGACACGAAATATTTGGAACATTTAATTAAATGTAAATATATTGTCAATTTAAAAATTATCGATATAAACTAAGAAACTAAATGTTGGAAAGCAAATATAACTTTTGTTTTCAGTTGTTTTGGATTTCAACTAAATGCTTTAAGCATACCGTGATTGGAAATGTAAAGTATTGATCACAGAAATAATATAAATACTATTCATTCCATAGTTTAAAAAACAAAATCAAATATTTTATTTGAATTATTAATATAAATTATTTAATAACAAAAAGAAGAGTCACTAGTTTATCTGCTACCGGACACATTCAGCGCATTTCCCTCTATCAATCCGAGTCCGTATTGACCGCTGGAAATTAATTTAGAATTTTAATTAAAACGCTGGCAATTGTAAAACATTTGATATGATGAACGCGGTGTTTTAATTAAAGTGTGCAATACAGGTGACAAAGGGATTGGACACTGGGAACCGACCACCGGTCAACCGAACCGGCTTCGATATATCCTAACAAAACATTCGATTTCAGCAAGGCTCTACCAAAGCTTCTACCACAAAGCCTAATCCGTCAATGTTTCCATATATTCTATACAAAGCTTGATAAAAGCTTGTTGACACAGAATACTTTTTCTTAGAATATTATAAATCTATTTTTGTCTATATGAGAATAGGATAAAATTGTTTTTATTAAGCGATTTTTGTTTATTTTCAAGTTCTTATCTGCATCACGATTTTGATTTAATTTCCAATTTTATTATAATTCTGAATTTTGTTATATTTCACTATAATCGTTAGAGTTTTTTTTTGTAATTAAATAAAATGTTTTCGAATCGTAAATTGTGACACGTCTAAAGTGAATACTTAATTTTACCCTTTATAATGTATTTTTACCAGATAAATGCCGATACAGTAAAAAAAAAAATTATTATAAATTCCTAGGAAGTTATAAAATACAAACGGGGGCTCAAAAATTTGTTAACAATAATTTCACACAGACCACCAAAATTTAGTAAAATATGTTAATACTATACCATCAGTAAACGATCTTTGAAGAGACTATGAATAATAAATGCAATTAAAATTTTGCTAAATAACAAAAAAAAAAATTGTATATTTTTTTTTACTACATTGTGTTATACAATTGATAAAAATTATTAAATATATTGTTGCTTATAACGGATTCAAAGAGAAAAATCGTTTGCTTGGATTCTAGTTAATATATAATCATGTTATTAAATACATTTTAATTACGGATTGAAAAACATATTTTAAAATAAAACATCATAATTTTTAATTAAAGTAAAATTTATAACATTTTCCGGCGGAATTGTTGCTTGGATAATCAGTCCACCATCAATCCAAAAGGTTGTTCACATATGAAACTAATTTACAATCATAATCACAAGACTAAGTAATAAACAAAATTTATAATTTTAATATTCCTACGCTAGGTAGGATCAAATATAAGTTATGTTATTTACCAATAAATCCTTCGTACTCATATTTTAATTACGGAGTACTTTGAAAGCTCTCAGAATTAAACTTTGCTAAAATTATAGAAACACATAAACGATCGATAAAAAGACGTTTTGAGCACAAATTCATTAACGGTTTTCATATTAACAAAAATTTATTCTCAAAATATAAATGTTTAATATTATTTAAAATATACAGAAATACGCTCCATCTATCAAAACTTCTTCGAAAATCTTCTTAAAATATGTAAGCTCTTATATTAATAACACATATATTTTTGTTATTTTTATGTTATCAAGGGATATTTTTTTCGTAATCATGGCTTACATCAAGCTTTTTTTTACATATTATTTTATATAATATAACATAATAAGAATCCTTATTATATACATAAAAAGATCTAAAAATAACTCTAATGAAATCGTACTAACATCACAAAACGATCCGGAAATTTGCATTGGGTATGTCGTTCAGAAAAAGGCGAGTATTTCATGAACCTAGAGTATCAGAAATAAAAGTATCAACGTTATAAGTAGAAATAGACACGCTGTATTGGTGAGATAGTAATCCTTAATGGCAGTATCTAACCGTAGTGTCATAAAGGAGAGTCCATCATCAAATGAAGACGTATTCATGTATTGATGACATCACGTCAACATACTTACGTCAAAAATACATTAGTTTCACTATCGTCATAATAGAACTTTGTGACATGTTTTGTATGCTAAAACTAGACTGAAATAATCAAATAGAATATCAGTTGTATTTTAATATTGTAAGCGCTAAATTTTGTTTACGTATTATTATTTAATCTGCTTGTTTTCAAATAAAACAAAGCGATTGCTAATTTTGATTAGCATATAATTTGAATACAATTGCCTAATTCAATTAATTTAATTGTAGCCATTTATTTGATTAATGCATTTGACATCACATAGAGTACTTTTCATTTTATTTTATTATATCACATCGCATAACCAATTATTTCGGTATCCTGATATTTTTTAAATATGAAAAAGTATTACGTTGATTGTAGTCATAAAATTATGTTGATGATGTGTTTATATATAGGTAGAAAATAGCTGTTGTGGCAAATGCCAAAAAGTAGTTTTAGAGGCAATAAAAAACTTGATTCGTTCAACTTAAGTGTATATAACAAAAACAGGACTATCTATAAGTCTAATTTGATTTTACAATGAAAAGTCTTTAGACCAATAACCAAAAATTAGTACTGTATGATAACGAAGGCTGCAGAGCCACGGTATTTTCACCGGACTTCAATTTGGAGTAGAATAAATGCGTCAATTCATAAGTAAATTATATAACAAAGACATCCGGAAATTAACAGTTTTATAGCATTGATTGATAAAATGGTTACTATATTCTCTGATAAATCTTATAAATATATTCATATAATTTACGATTTAAGCTGAGGGTTGTTGAAGGAATTTCAAAATCAAATTTGATTTTTTAAGCGATGTACATTTCCGCTGTCAGTTCTATTGCATATCTATAGAATACCTAAGTATCAATGATTTCATTAGATTACGTATCATTTCGAAGAAGAGATATCGCAGATGAACGTAAAATTTTGTATTAATTTAAATCGAAAGTAGGAATCACATTTTTCAATTATTCTACAGCTATGATGATTTTATTATATAATTGAAAAATTCTTTTATAAAAAAACTCTCCTCATTTAGGTTACTTTAATGAGCATAAATATCAGATTAAAAAAAAACAGTTGAAACATTAAAAATTAAGCTAAGCTCTGACGATGGCGTGAACCGAAATAGCTATCAACTATATCTTATAAAAATAATTGCAGAACTAAAATAAATTGCTATTTTTTCATCATGTTACTAGTCATGCTTTTTTTTAAACAAATTTTCCAAAAATTATCTTTGACTATTTCAATATTATTCTTATTATTTTGTATTCATTTGTTTTCAAATGTATTATAGTTAAATAAATTAAGGTTACTACATTAAAAGAAAGATGATTGAAAAGAAATTCAAGTAAACATGATGTTGGAGATAAACGTAATATGATTGGATGTTCCACACTAGAAAAGATATAAAAAACCCAGTGTATGAAAATAGTCAACACAACAAAATTCTCAACTCTATCTCCAATAAGTTTCTCGAGCGTTGCGATTTATCAAAGGTCGAATAATCAGAACTAATGATCGGGGGAAAATTCTAAGCATACTTTAACCAGACACGGAACCATTACTTTAGAGGCTTAGAAAACAAATAAATCCAAATTTCTGTGTTGGTGTATTTGTCTCGTCAGATTAAAGGAAAATAACTTAAGAGTATTTTTGTAAAAGAAAGAATATTTTTTTCCTGTTTTATTGTTAGAAAATATCGAGCTTTGTCAGCAAAAGGATATTTCTAACGTGTTTCAATAAAAAATGTATCATTGTAATAAGATAGTTTTTAAAAAACCTGCGTATATTTTACGATGATATTAATGTTAAACGAAGTTTTTACAAAAACATTTCAAAAAGCTTATGTTAGAAAGATCAATTGAAATATGAACAGCACATCAGCATGTCTTAACAAATAAGGAAAAGGATAAATAAAAAACGTTAAAAGCTTATATTTTTAATTCAAATAAATAAATACAATAAAGCGATTCATAAAATTCAGTATGTAATCTGTAGTTACAATACGATCGATCATACATAAAAAGATAAAAACTAAATTTACGCTTCGATTCAGTTTTTTGAAAAAACGAACCAAAGTGAATAAATTAATTGTATTGAAATATAATTTACTTATTTTACCACAGAATATGTTGGAAAATTAATTAGCTCTCCAATTGATACTGTGTTGTAATTACTGTTTCCGTCAAATCAGCAATGAATGAAACTAATGCCAATCAATAAAAGTGTTACTTTTGCATTCAATAAACCTATCAGTCTCTTGATTTCTCAATAGGAATACGAAATGCGATTTACATTATCAAAAGATCAATATAAGCCATTCACAAATTATCAATTTTCTCTATTACTAATTAAAACATATATGAGAGTGTAGTAGAACTATAACTTGGTGTAAATAAATTATAAATTTACATAAATATATGAAATTGTGTAGCGGGTGAACTCTCGAGTTCTCTCGTTCAAGTAGACAGCTCTGTGGTCACTCAATTTGTTTAAGAGGTTCTGTTTTTCTTTGTACGTCTTCTATCTTGCCTTTCTCAAGTGTATTGTGTTTTCCTGAAGCTGTAATAAACTGATGGCACACAAGGCATGCAGTCTTTTCAAAAAAGGAAATTTGAAAGTGATTGATAATTCTAGGAAACTATTTTCTTCTATTCTTTGTAAAAGATAAATAATAACAGCATAAAAATACATTATATTCTTTTAAGAAAATAATCTGATAGAATTAAATTGATGGATCGATCAAGTTTCACACTGGTAAATAAAAACTTTATTTTATATTTCCGGGTAAACAAATAAGGTATCTTGGAAAACTACAATTTTTTTTATACTTATATTGAAAATATTCATAGATAGTCGTTAGTTTAAAATGATTTCATAGAAAATTTGAATGAAGCTTTAATTTCATTTTATTATGTCGTTCACCGTAGAGCAGATAATAAAATTTTCATGAATTATAAGTGTTACAAAAAATATATTCGTTGCTTTTTAAGATACTCGTTTCTAATGTTAAGAAAATTGAATAACTCCGTACAAATACACACGGTTGTTTGGAAATTATTTGTTACGCATTTGTTTGACACTTGATTATAAAAGAAGAAAGTGTAAAATAATGAAATTCGGACATGGCAAGTATTTTAAGGATTGCTCTCACTTAGGTCTTTGAGAATAAAATCAATGAAAAGGAATGACTTTGTTCATGAATTCAAAATATAATAAACAATTTCCAAAATCTGATATTATTGAATTTCAACTGAAAATGACATCAAGCTAAAAAATATATTTCTTACAATATAAAACAAATACTTTTACTAAAGGAATATTAATTTTGTTACTAAGAACACGACGCGTAACAAAGAATACGGAGTCGTAAGCGCTGGGATGAAATTTAAAATCGTTTTAGTACAAAGATTTTAATAGCACTATTATAAACATAATACAGTTTTTGCGTAATAACTTAAGTTAGGAACTCACTAAGGACATCTATAAGTTATGACACATTGCGACTTTGAGCTCCCTTGATATCCTTTGTTTCTATTACTTTACGAAACTTTTGTCAGGTTAATGTAGGAGTGGAAACCAAAAGCTTTATGGGGAAGTTTATTATTTAAAATCATTTAATGAAAGCAGTTACAGGCAGTATCAGTAGATAAGTAAAAAGTTTTGCGCAGCGATGTTTCAGGTTGTAGAATTTTTGATATGCTAAAAAAGTTTAGTATCTCTTAAACTGACAACGGCGCGATAAGATGAAAAGTGAGTGGATGTATAATGGGAGATGGAAAAGAGAAAATGACCCTTTTTTATTCCTCTCGACGTTTGATGTCGGGGTACTTTAATTCTACTATTTTTTATAGGTTCAACATCCCAGTATAAAGGTCATAATTTATTTTATCAAAGAAGAAATTTACAGTTTCTGATAATAAAAAAAGCATTAAATTTTGAAAAAAGCAACCCAATTTCAAAATGAATTCTTTCGAATTTGAATCGTTGAAATTTTGTACGATCCCACATGTTTTGTTACTCACGATCCGGGCTTTACTTTTCGGTATCTTTTGGCATTCTATCACATGGCTGCATATATCTGTCAAATTTCAATGTCATTATTGTTGAATTACAGCTAAGTTCAGATATTAACTTAGCTCTAGACGTAAGGTCTATATATTTTTTCAAATTAACTTATGTATAAACGAAGCAAAAAGTTTACCGACCGAAAGATGGAGTGCATATGTGTTCTTAAATACTTCATGTAGCCGAAAGGCGAAACCCGCGAGTGATAAAAGATGTGAAATTGTACAAAATTTTAAGAACTGAAATTTGATATTGAAAACACAGTTTATTTCGTAAATAATATGAATTCTTTTATAATGATTCTTGTGAAACAACTTAACAATAATAAGTAGACCTGTAATGGAGTAGTCAAAATCGTTCTCATTGGCATCACATTCTTCAATTAATTAATAGATAATTGTAATGTCTATTTTCATACTACTTTCAATTTAAAATATTGGTAAAGCAATGGCCTCAGCCGTTTAATTGTATTTTTTTGTAAAAGCTTAAGCGACCGGTTGTCTTACACTAATTTCAGCTTAGAGACTCAAATAGAAATATATTTGCTGTCAGTTAGAAGTAGAAAACGTAGTAAAAATGACAAATACTGACAATTTTACAAATTAATAACATTATACAAACAGGGGTAAACAAATAGTGGCTTACTCTTGTAACGCAATAAAATAACAGCCCCTACTACGTGAGAAAAAGTTCGCAAGTCAAAAATGATTTATGTTGTCAATGATGTAGTTAAATATACTCCATAGTAACAAGTAATAAATAATTAAATATAGTATTTCACGATACAATGGTTTTCTATTTCCGTTTGGTATGAGTTTTACATAAAAAGCTCTCGATAAACTCCGTAGTGCAACATGTCACGTTGTTTACAAAAGCAACAAAAAAATCGCCACACAGGTTTAGTTTCACCTCTACAAAACTATATTATTCACCTGAGCCAGTTTTGTGGAGATTTTTTGACTGAATGAAATGAATTATATGTAGAAACAATTTTTTTTGGAATGTATGTTTTGATAGCACAAATCTAGTCATCTATTTATATAAAATATTTTTTTTCGATTGTGACAAAATTTAATACAAGAGTGTCTGTCTCTGAATATAATAACCACTAGTCCGTTCTGAAAACATTTTTTAAGGAATCAAAAACCAACGATCAACAAACGGAAATATGAATATCCTTCATAAAATAATATTATGATTTATACTCAATTATTGAGAACGATTGCTTATTTAGTGGGATAGAAAACCAATTTTCTCGTTACTCGATTTCCGCTATCATTGTTTTCTTTGCAATGTTCTACGGCAAAGCCATTTTACCAACGAAATACTAACGAGAATAGAAAATTAATCATGTCTGTGAGGTTATTAATTTCTCTCTTTTTGCAAAGAAGGGCAAACTTAAAGCTTATAGAAAAAGCTCAGTTCTCACAGGTAAGAAAAGTCTTATAAAACTTTTTACATTAGCACACGTTGTTCTCTCTTTGGGAACATTGCAGCTTGGCCGTATTGAGTTTTATTCAAGGGATGGTGTAATTGAATGTTAACTCGTAGTCTAAACTTCCCAACTACTCGGATCGTGTTAAAAAAACTTTTAGTTTGGTTATTTGAACTGTCCTTAGAGTATTTGAGTTGGTTTTGCTAAGGAATGAAACTTATTTGTCAACGTTTTCATATTTTATCACATAACGTCATCTAAGTTTTCTACCAAAGATAACGATTAATTTTCGATTTTTTAAAGTGAAATTTTAGATTATATATTTTACGTACATCAAAGGCAGAAATTTATAGATAGATGCAAAATAATTGGTCTCATATTTTCAAAGATATAATTTTACATTCAGATTTATCATATATATTAATCTATGACTTAATCATATTTTGGTAAGTTAATTCTACGAAACTTTAAATAGTAAACCTTCCCGATGAACACCTTGTAAAATATATTTATGCAAAGTATTGATTAGTAGAACTGTTAAATTATAGATGTTGTATTAAATGTATATAATATTGAGTCAACATTGTTTAAAAAAAATTCTCTCGGGGAAGGATGTATATAAGATAAAAAAATGAAGCAACTAGTCACTTTTGCAGCTATAGTATACATTCTGCCTATCAAATATGACATTATATATATGATATAAGTCGGTTAGTGATCGTGTTACGTTTTATCTTTCTTTAATCATTCAACATTGACTCCTTATGCCACAGAAAACGAGAAAAGATAACTTAAAATTGTGTTTTCTATAAATCAGTAATTAAAAGTTTTTTGACGACGTGGAAAACTTTTTAAGCAAATTTCAATTCTCGTCTAGCGACAAACGTTGCCAATAAAGGAATTACTTCGACAATGGCTCATTTCAGACAGATTAAAACCCTTCGGGGAATTGCTTTTTCAATTTCGTTTGCGAGAATAAGAATCGTTTGAGGTTTTATGAATATTTCTAATTAAGTACTACATTTTTGAAGAGGCTACTTTTTTGTCAGAGATATTAATAAATTGCAAAAGGATTATAGCTGTCACATTTAATACTACAGAAAATATATTTAAGATTAACTTTTCGTTAATTTCAATAAGCTTTTAACAGACCATAAAAACTGTTACAAAACCAATAAAACATTATGGATATTTTAGGTATTTAAATGATTTAACTGATCATGAAGCAATTTTTTTTAGATTTGCGTTGACTTTGGTTTATGAAGGCGTAAGCCAAAATAGATATCGACTGTTTTTTTCACCGTGTAATAATGGAGTTCTATCAAGTAAATGCTAAATTAAATTGATTGCTTTAAATCTGGAGCAGGAAAAATTAAGAACTACATATTTCCATTTTGAAAAGCCAGTCACATTTAACGCATAGTTTTTGTAACAATATGTTTGCTATACAATTTTATAATATTGTTAATATTTGATATTACATGTTATACATCGAGTGTGAAAAAATATTTATTAAAATTTCTCGATAAACTTGTTTCCGGAAACTTTCAATTATTTAATCCAGTAAACGAATCAAATTCCATTTCATAGTTGATTTACAAAAGGTAATTTTGCGTTTCCAACAAACTAGCTTAACACATATAAATAAATCATACAAAATGCAATGAAAATGCATCAAGGCATTTAGTTATGTTGTGAGATTCAAATGGGCAAGCCGTGGAACCTGAAAAGACCTCCAATCTGTATCTGGTGTATCCTTGAATCAGTGACGTTTTGAGCATCTTATAAATGGCATTCTAATCTAAAAATCAGGGCATAGAAATTCGGAATGGATATTTTTTGAAGAAGCTATGGAAACCCTTGGGTTTGATCAAAATCGATTTCACTCATTGTGAGCATAAATATCTGATTATACTGCTCGCGATAGGCAAAAACGGTTCCGATCATTAAATGAAATTATGGTGATAATATAAAAAAATATGTTTTTATTATTTAAATACAATGCGTTTCTACCAGAAAGTGACAGTAAACCCCATTCAAGTGTATATTATTTATTGTTATATTTTAATATTAAAATATAAATATACAAGCATATACAGTCAACATCAATAAGATTCAATATCATTACGATAGCATTTATTGAATTTTAATGCTTTTTCTTAGGCTTTATTAAATAATGCGAACATCTTAAAACAATTCTTTATTTTATAAAGAATATTTTACGTGTAACGATTATTAAAATTTATAACTCTCGTATTAAAGACGATATTATTCTATTCTAAGAATATATATATTTAATATCCTTTAAAGTGGAATTCAATCAAGCTTTGAATCATTTTTTTAAAGCAAAAGCTCTTCAAATTCTATTTATTTTCCAAACAAAAACGTTTAGTGATATAACTTAGTAATGCGGATCGTGCTCTCGCATACTGATTTGTAAAAATATTCTGAGAAAACAAAAAAACCAAAACGAATCATCAACCTGCTTTCTTCCTGGGGAATACATTTTCATAAATCTGATACAAGTGCTTTTAGAATATTTAAAAATATATTTGCTTTTACACAGTGCTTGGGTCGGTACATACAAATGTTTAAATTTATAAAAAAGGTGCTCGCTATAAATCAAATAGAGTCTTGACGTAATCTAATAAAAAAAGGTCAGCTCGCTCAAGTTATAAACAAGTTCGATTCCCAAAGGAGTTACCTTAAAACATTATATATTATTTCATACTTGCAGCGATACATTCGGTTGATATTTTAATTTTTTACAGAGGTTCAGAAAATGAAATTTTGGGCGCCCAATAATTTAAAATAATTAATTTCACAAATGCGACGCTGAAATATGGCTCATTTTTGAGTAGGGTACGTTCTAGAATAATTATTATTTATGTTACCGAAATTGGCCATTAAGATAAAATTAGGGCACACATATTTTACATTTAAAACTTTTGGTATACCAACTATTGAATTATTTAAGAGATAAAAACAAAGTATTATTGTAGTGTAAAGATATGAATTTAAAAATATATCAATAGTCGTCAAATAATTACCTAAATTTGAGTCTTCAATAGATAACATTGGAAGATTCTTTCAGCGATATGAATGTCATTTAAATATGTTACCTTAATTTTTAATTGAAGAATTTTATTTGAAAAAAACATCTTTTTTTATTTCTACATCAGTTGTAAGAATGAATGTGAGAAAATATCTATTAAAAAAATGATTAATGCCTTCAGTATTATCTTGTCATTAATTAATGATTATGAAATAGTATACTTTCTGATAAAAACGATTCATCAAAACAAACGCTTGATTTTGAAAATTTCTCGATAAATTTCAGATTCGTTTTTCAAATAGCTGTTAAAAACATGTTTGCTTCTAATAACAAAAAGATTATGTAATTACTCAATAATCAAACTATCCATAAAACATCTAAGTTGATAGTGAGCTTTAATTGAAATTAAGTAATTACATATATATGTATATATAATATTAAAAATACAATAGGAGAATATAAAAATGTCTCAATTAAAAAGAATACGCATTAATTTTTTTTTTACCTCTGCAATTTCTTTGTTACAAAAAATACATATTTTTGCTACTTATCATTGTATTTTATATTTATTTATAATGAAGTAGTGATATGCATTACAATAACATATTTGTAAGAGATGTAAAATATTAGAAATAATCTTGAAAGTAAAAAATCATTTCGATTTTTGTTTCTCCTGGAATGAACGTCAATAGAGAAACGCGTATCGATAGACGAATATAAAAAAATACGTAAACGTAATAATAGCGTTTGGATTATTATTTTCAAGTATTTATTAGCTATTTTATTCAGTTTCTAAAATGGGCATTCACAATTTCTAAAAAAATATTGACATGAATTAAATTGTCTTTGTAATATTGTGTGTGGAAAAAAATTAAATCCAACAACTTAACTCGATTTTTATGAATATAATTAAGCTTAAAAGATTTTATTTAATTAAGAATATATGCTTTTTTTGGTAAATTATAAAATTTTTACAATTTTACAACATTGAATGTTACTTAATTCAAAAAAGCTAAAAACTGTGAACAGACTAAGTAAATAACAATATATCGAATTGTATCAAGGCCTTCCGAGCAAACTTACTGAATCTTGATTGCACAACCAAAAGTAAATTACGAAATCCTTTTCGTGTGAGAAATCTAATCGAGGGTGTCATTAATAGTGTGAGGCTACGTTGTTCAATGGAGTATGCGTACTAACTTCAGCAAATCGTTGTAAAATTTCCATTTCCCTCTCGGGCTGTAAGTTTGTAAACAAGCCATCAGCATACAAATTGATTAATTTGCCTAAATTAGCATAAATATGTTGATAGGGCAGTGTCACTCAGTCGGGCGTCTACGTCTGGGCCTAAAGTGTGTAAACTGTGGAGTATAACTTGTATACAAAGCGATGGACCTAGAATCAGCATTACAATAAAGTTTAAAATTCAAATTTTAATTTTAGATATCCGCATTTTGTTCGTTTTTGTTTTCATTAAATGCTTGTCTTGAAATAGCGTATCGAATATAAGGATTGAAGTTTATTTTAATAAGCTGAAATTTTATCGAAAATGTTTTTGAATAACCAAGTGATTACTAATTACTTTATATCAAGAAACTCATCCATTTATCAGAGAAAAACAAAAGAGAAGACGAAACGAAGAAAATAGATTGATTTTCAACTACCACCTATAACGCTTAAGCAACCGGTGTTCGAAAGTAGCTTTTCATAATGCTTTAGACAAATTTCTATTTATTGCTACTATAATAAGATACATACATAAAAATTTTAAAAAACTGAAAACGAAAAAAATGTGAGTTTCTCTGGCGTTTAAAAAATATCATATATGTAATATTGGAAACTTTATGACACTTTAAAACCTTATTTTTAATCGTAATCAAAAATACTATTTTATAATCACCATATTTCATTATATTGAAATATAATGGAAGTCTTTCATTTTATGCACAGCATTTTGAATTTAGTGAATGTTTTAAATAGTGCCCAAATGACATAGATACGATTTGAAATAACGACTATTTACGATGGGAATGAATCAACTGTTGAAACACAGTATGCATGTATTTTGACTTACAGGAAATTCTTTTCAAAAATGGATTTTTTACTTGAAAGAAATATTTTATAATTTATAATCTTATTTACCATGGACTGAAAATAGCGTAGTCTAATATTTTGGAACCTACTTCTTGTGAATCCATGTTAACTTTATTTTTAACAAACTTTGTTATAGCAAACATATGTTCATAGAAATAATATATCCTAACTATAATAAGATTGTGTGTACACCCACTAGATTTACGAAAATTGAATTGCCTATGTAGAAACAGTAATATAAAAAAGAAATATACTCAGTGTAATCATTATTTGGGTAGCTTTTATTTAATAAACAATTTTCCACAGTACACGTGTCTCTTTAAATATGTTTATTTTTATGTGAAATGTTTTAATTGTAAATAACTAACGTATCGTGAAAAAAGATCAGATTTTTATCCAGAATATAAAATAACTGAGCAAATAATTATAAAAATGAATCATCCATATCAAAATATTGAAAATATAGATGCTTTACGCACTCGAGACGCTTTAATCTAATTTAGTTATTAGATATGCTTGATTTAACGCACCAATAAAAAGCGGATATAAAATAATAAGCCAATTTATATTGCTCGCATCGTCGAAGAAAGATTATTCCCAGTTGTAAGATATTGAGGCTGTTTCCGAAGCAAAATACTCATTGATTGCTTCTTCTATCCGGTAATATACCAGTCGGTGTAGTAGAGCTTAACATAAGACTAGAGTTTCTAGGTATTTCAAATACATAGACTATAAGGTAAGATAAAAAATATTGCTACACCGACTGTGTAAAGTAAATGTGTTTTTTTGTTTATGGTATACACGCGATTATTGTTATTATATAACCACGATTAAATCATGGCTTCTGTTTTTAATAGCATTATAAAGGATTCATTTTTTGTCTTTGGTGATAAGATCATAGAGAAAAAGGTTGTTGCAATCGGTTATCGTGTGAGGAACCAAGGTACCTTTTTTAAACATTTCCAAGTTTTTCAAGATAGCAATGGGTGTTCGATCGTGATGTACCGATATTTTCGAGAGTACATCAATGGTCTTCATCGGATCTGCTTCGATTTATGTCTTTATAGCAGTTTCATCCGATAGACTGCGCCGTCCACTTCGAGGCTCGTTACCGTGATAATCATAAAATGATAATACCTTATACCCAAATAGAGCGATGACAGAATTATATATTTTTTAATTTTAGTATTTTGAATATGTTGAAATGATTTTCAAAGCATTTTAGATTAAAAATACCGAAAGCCACTGTTGAAGGGATACATGTTAAGTCACGTTGTGTATAATCCTATATTCTATTTATCTTTCAATCATAATTTTATCTTTCAACTAAAATCATTACAAGCAAATTTTTTATGTTTTATTATTGTATACCAAAATTATAAGAGCAAATTACATAATCTGAGTTCAGAGTAAACACCTATGGTATCGGATAATGTTTTTATTCTTCTGTTCGGGGACCCGTGTGTCTCAACTGAGGGGTGAAAGCCTCACAGGAATAATTATGTGATTTATGCGGACAATTTATTCGATGCTGCTTAAATCCGCCGGGAAAGTGGAAAATGATTTACAAGTAAAGCGATCCCTTCGTCTGAGAGTTGCAATAGCTTTTTGTTTTGTGAGCTTTACTTACTAAGCGAACGATTTCTCTCAATCTAATCGTGGTTAACGAAAAAAAGATTGGTTTATTGAAGGGCTGTGTTTCTCGTAAAAGATAAAAAAAATAGTTTATTTTAATATCCAATGGAACATTAAGCAGGTTTAATAAATAAAAGGTTGATGCTGGAAACAATTCTGTGAAATGATGGCTAGCTAAAGCTTTTCAATGATATAGTTATCGCTATTTTCGTCGTGTTTCATATTTATTTCGAAAAAAAGTTAACTGCTAAATGCACAAACATTATACTAGGAATTTTTTGTAGTGTGTTAAAGCCTCTAATGACAACTTTTACAACTTAAGTTATCAAGTTAATACTGAATAGTCGTTGACAATACACGACATTAGCATACTTATTGAACCATGCTGTAAAATATTTTTGTATGAATAATATTGTATACACAACAGTTAACTTTTATTTGAGTCTAGAATATAATTCAACAGTCAATAAATAAATTGAACAAATGAACACTTTAACTTGTCATTTTTTTCATACGATTAAGACGAAATTATTTTTTTCTTAAACCTAAAATCTCACCTGTTACCGTTATATAATATCATTTTTAATACGGCCAACGCTTGTTAGCGAGTTAATATACCAGTTCATTTTTACATTCACTTGTCAAAGTGAACGTAAATTTTAATTATAAAAGCTCGAATTAAAACATGATAGTTAATGTATACATTAAAGAGATTCTACAAATTAATTGTAACATGAATATTATGGTCACACTACCAAGGTAAGATTTTATTGTAAGAAAATATTTTATTTTATTTCCATACTGCATGTGTTACACATTAATTTTAACATAAAAATAAATCATAATTTTTAAGGTATTTTTTTTATTTAAATAAACTTCTGAAGTAAAAATATTTACATATGTTAATTTGTAATTTTTTTATAGTTATTCTTTTATAAGGTTCGTGCTTATTCCTATTTTGGTCTATTTGAATTTGCCATGCGTCTTATAATTGATGGCATCTTAAAAAAATTGCAAAATATATGTTACCTAATGAAAATCAAGGAGACTTTATTGGAATATTCCAGCAAGTAATACTGCATCACTAATTCACTTTACTAGGTAATCACCTTTGATAGCTCAAAAGGATACAATTTCGTGGAAAGATTCGAATACTGAATCAGAAGAGATTTTGTATTTTTTAAACCATTTTTATTGTGATGGTATTACTTTGTTGAAGAAATCTTAAATCTATTTTTTACTTTTGTATAACAAAAAGATGTGGCTTATAATCGACCGTACTTAATCGATTATAAGATTTAAAATGTAAAACTACCGTGAAAATGTTCTTGAGATTCTCATCGTTTTGTTTAGATTCGAAAATCTTAATCTTGTTTTAAGTTTACAAAATAAATAATAATAGTATATATTTCATAATCCTAAAATTACTATAATCCCATTAACATAATTGATCCTGTTTAAGCAAAATTCCAAATCACACAGCCGACACGAAGTCCCGATTGAATAACTTTCTCAAAATGATAATAATGTTTTGTATACCCATACAAAGTTGTCGTGTAATTTCCATACGAAGACAAAAACTTTCTCGAAGTAGAATTTTGACTCACTACCACAACCGTGAGGGAGACGAAACCCGCGAAACGGGGAGAGGCATTAGTGATCTCGATTCTATGTAAAGTCTTGTTCACATTTTGCTTTGGCAACTTACACGCACTTCGTTAGCCGAAACCATACATTTAAATAAGATCGATCATTCTCTGTGGACTCGCTGGAACGTGAGATGTAATCAAACATGTATAATTCGAAAGAATATACGATGATTCATGGCTTTTCTATATCTCGTGTCTATCTATCTTGTGAACATGAATAAATCATAAAAAAAACTTCGTAAAATCAACTTTATGTTCGATACAGTTCACTGAAAATTCATATTATTTCCACTACAATATATTCCAGCATTATTTTGAAAATGATTTGCGTATCATACTTTAACACTGTAATTACTAACGCAATAAAAATTCGATTTCATAATTTACAGTGTTTTAATAAATCTTCACACTACACCAGACAACTGTCAATTTTCGATGATTATACAATTAAATTGGTTGTTAATATTGTACAATATTATGGGTGAAATTATTATTTATTTCATTCTATTGAATAAAAAATTTCTCGGTAATAATGAAATGAATTAGCATTTAATTTAAGCTGTACACATACATGAGTTATTTCAATAATTATCTGAACTTAACATTTTAATATCATGAGAAAGTATAATGTAATATATTCATGGATGAACTCGACATGATGGCAGAATTTGTATATTATTTTTATTAAAAGAAATACAATTTATGATATCGACTGAAGGTCAATGTCAAATTTGAATTGTTACAACTTTGTACGATTCCACATGTTTTGTCACAGAAAATTGGACAAACGGATGTTGTGTGATGGAATGCCTGAAGATGCCGAATGGTGAAACCCGGATCGTTAGTGATAAATCATGTGGAATCGTACAAAGTTGTAACAATTCAAATTTAAAAGAAATATGTTTACCATTACAAGGAACTGAAGTTATAGTGATGATGTTTGCTTATTTAATACTACTATTTTTTAACTGACAAACGATAATGCTGGCTAATAAAATTGTATAATTAGTTGTAAAATTTTTGTTTTTTATTATTTGAATATTATGCGTTTCCACCAATAAATGACCGCTTAATACCATAAAAGTTGACGCATTTATCAGATAAAACGTCATATGCCAGAATAATATGTCAATAAATAATCAAAAAACCTATACGTTTTTACGTGATGTAAAAAAGCTCTTTTTTAATCCAACACTGACTTTAATTGGTATATATATCTTTCATATATTTTTTTTGTGTCAACGAATAATATTCATCACGAATTTGAACCATCGCCAAAAGTAAAATAATTTAATATGATTTTAAAAGGTTTTGCCTCAGTGAGCCAACCGCTTAAAAAACACTTCATCATTTGTAACTTGCCAAGGAAGGCCAAGTTTACGAAAAGCTTTTGAATACCTTTTTAATATTAATTTAATTAGCGTATTAAAAAAAAGACATTTTAAAGTCGGTTGATTCGATCCATTCTGTATAACGTACATATACATCTGACAAACAGAAAGGATCTATTATAGTATAAACTAAGTTATCAGTATTCCTTTAAGACATAAATTACAAACGGTATCAAAATATACTGCATCACATCATGGATTAACAATATTTAATGTCTACATTATTAATTTATTTTATTCATAATCATGCAGACAAAAAATATTCTTTGGTGTCTTTGAATTTTTCATGACATGTTTCACAATGTAGAGTATTGTATTTTTGATAAAATTGAATTACACAATAAGCTTTATAAGACAATAACAAAAACTAAAATTACACCGGAAAAACATTCACTTTATAAAATTTTCATTTACGAGTTCGTTGTTGAGATACAGCGATAAAACAAAACCGCTAAATGTACAGAAAGATATATCAAATTCACCGGAACCGAGACCAACTATCCATCTGCTAATTTTGTAATTGTTCTGACAGAAGGAATACATGAGAGTGGTCAGTCGTCTGAAATATTCTCTTTCTGTATGCTCGTAGCTCTTTCAAGAAAAGCACATATCGTAGTGGCGTAGCTCTTATAAATATTAAGTTTTGCCATAATGGAAGTATATTACAAATAATATGGTACATTGATAGAGTAAACCGTCAGTCAGTTCAATTAAAATTTTTCTCGTTATCAGATATTCGCAATTAGGTAATTATTTTTAAAATATTGTTCCTTGATAATAAGTTTACAACTAAACCGATAACTCATAAACATATGATTTTTCACTTGTCTTCAGATTTCACGTGTTTATTTATCCCTAACGCCACGACCATACCACGTTGAAAGCACCGGCTCTTGTGCGATCACCGAAGTTAAGCAGCATAGTGGACGCGGATAGTGCTTGGATGGGTGACCGCTCGGGAACACCGCATGCCGTGTTCTCATGCTGTGTTGTATATAACAAACAGACAAATAAACCAAAATCCATCTACCTAAAGCTTCAGTATTTTCATAGCACAGCTAACGTTTATAATGCGGCCACAGTTACGTTTATGTCAAAACCACCGATCTTAAATGCAACATTATATTAGATTTAGAAAATGCTGAAATTAAAAAATATCACTTTTTTTTTTCAATTTTAGTTATCATAATATTATAGGTACGTTGTTTTGCAATACATGTTTGAACACACACTGATTTCAAAATAGACACACTAATGAAAAATGGAACTCTATTGAACCTTATGAGAGAAAACTGTAAATATTCATTTCATATATACTTTGATCAATATGCAGCTCTGGAATTATTATATTAACAGGAATGCTTGCTCTATTTCCTACAAAGTTTGTTCTAAAATCATATCGGAAGCGCTCTCAGCATTTAATAATGTATTCGAAACCACAAGCACCGCCAGTTCTCCGGTCTATGCTCCAAAACTCTATGGTTTCCATAATCTATCGGAATTCCGTAGCGTCAACAATCATGTTCCGCTAAGTAAATGCTCTGATGCGGCTCGGTACGTGTATTCCCATTAATTTGGGGTGGGTGTGCGAAGGGGAGAGTCGGAGCTGGGGCAAGCGGCAACTTAATGCCGCGCGGCAATCTGTTTTCCGCGGCGGACGGTAAACTGAGGCTGGCACTCCGTTCTCCGAAGCGTTTTACATTATTTCACGCGTCACAGGTAGACCACTTTGTCAAAGTAAAGTGTCATAATAAACTCCACATAAAATATCTACTACACTCATTGAATTACACTCATATGAGACACGGATTACTAACAAGGACGTTCATCACGAGGTTGCGGACTGTTTTCAGCTTATGTTACTCCTGTTAATACCTTTCTCCTTTTTATAATATAAGCTCACTATTTGAAACATATAGCTACATACATCTCGTGGCCCGACATTGATTCACTCACCCGTCAACAAATTACTGTTCTTCCTCCCAGAATATATCAGAAACCTTCATCTTTGTGGAATACATTCTATCGTTAAGTATCCAACGATATATATAGTCGAAAACGCGGAAGTCCCACCTGTCAATAAAAGACACAAATAGGAATAAGGCATTTGCATACTTTCCAATTTCCAATATTCGACGCAAGCGTCACATTTTTCATCAAGTGCTATGATTCACCATCGTAAAAAACACTTGTACAATAAAAACTTCGCAAATCTTGCGTTTGATTTGAAGCGTTTAACACTGCATATCCCATTCAGCCTGCATTGAAATAATATTTCACTTTGAAACTGAAAATATCACTCCATTTATAATGTGTTTTTACTTTATAAAATAAACAGGCCAGTTACAATGGTTAATGTTACCAACATAGTTATTTGAATGGTTAACGCCATAATTTTAGGTAGCGATGTCTATGAGGCTCAGTAGGCATATTTTTATGCATTGTTTTTTCAGTTGAGTTATAAATTAGTATTCAAAGACATGTACGTATGCAAGTTACCGTCCCAAATAGATCGTAGTAAAACTGATAGTAACTTCTTCTTCTATTCTTACTTATGTTAGTAAAATAAAAATGATTGAATCTCAATACTATTGGAAATCCTCCATTAGAGGTCGATATTTTGACCCACTATTTTTTATTTAATGACAATTTTTTTGAAATAAAACCGTTGTTTTAATTGGTATTTTATATTTTGATAATTTTAACTATGCGAAAAACTTTACTGATCTAGAGAATATAAAGTTGCGCACATAATTTTATTTTATTTATTCAAATATGATGCTTTTTACATCAAGAAGTGACATTTAAAATAACAATTTTTATCATTTTTATTTTATAACTGTTTTATTACTGCGCAATTCTTAGTGACCCACTGAATTAAAACGATTCAATATCGAAAAAATCGTTTTTTAAATTTAAAAAAAAGCCCCTAAATTTTGAAAGAAATACTTATCCAACTTGTATTGTATTATAAATGCTTAATAACGATTCTTCAGTTCAGTGCTTTTACAAAATTTTTGTTGTAAACTTCTTTTTAATGTACTTTGCAAACTATAAGGCTCATAATTCTCAGATTATTGCAACGAGTGTTGTATAAATTATCCAAAGCGCGCTGTATTCGTTGTACGTAAGCTCTGCTTCTCACCTAAGCTTTTAGTAGTAGTATGTAAGCTACTTTGGCTTGGAATAGGCCCCTGATAAATTGCTGACAGGAGCTTTTGGAGTCCTCGAGCTGAAGCTATATTGAAAAGTCGATCGAGTCCACTCCATCGTCCCCTCGTTCCAACACAAATGCATTGGCCTTTCGTAAAAATCGTACGCGCTGATTTTATTATGTTTCTCGTTCGGCCTGTTTAGGTACAGTATGAATTTATTGATTTACTCACTAATGGTTTTCAATTTGGTAAACAAATTTTCGTCTGGATGCCTGACCAAAAATATGCAATGGTTTTTGTACTATTCACAAGTCGGGTATTTATATTTTTTGTGAAAATTATTCAATAATAATTGTGAAGCTTTTGTATTCATTGTAGCATTGTAGCATTGTAGGATTTCGTTAATTTTGGTAGCATATTGGAATATCCAAATAAGCTATTTTTTCTCGTATATGTGAGTGATTAATCACTAAAAACAAATATTAAAAAACATGATTGTACTTAATACATATATATATATATTTTAATAGAGTAGCTTGTTATAATTGAGTTTAAAAACGTTTTCTGAAAAAGAAATTAACATAACAAAGCTCCGTTTAAAAATCCATTTATTTCAAGGTATTTTGAAAATAGTCAGCTTTGAATTATTATAAAGCTGGCTAAGAGAAAAATTAAAAAGACAAGAACAGGTTGGAAATCAAAAAGAACACTTTATTGAGCGTAATTTTTATAATTTAATTTAAAAATAACTTTACCGTATTTATTTCAAATATCGACAGACTTTTTCAGTTTGTTTTATTTCACAAGCAAAACATAGTTTTTAATGATATAAATATATATTCCAAACAAAGATTTTAACTATTAAAGCCGAGTTTTTACGCTTATTTGTTTTTTTTAAATTTTATTTCTTTGCGGCATCCATGAGCTTAAATCTCTAAACAAGAAATTTTTAATTTTTTTTCATAATTTTATGAATTTTTGATTACGAGTATCAGGCCATCCAAACTCGGACTTGATATAATGCCAATCTAGCAGTTCCAGGAATAATTATAAAATAAAATAATGTACTGAAGATAATTTTAATATATTTCTAGTCTTCGTTCAGATTTATACAAATATGAGCAACAATCAATATAACAAACAGTTACTAATAAAATAGAATCGAGTTTTCCAAGTGCTCCACATTAGAAACGGATTGAATTAAAAATCTACTTTGCGAAACTTGACAAATAATAATAAAAGCATTTTTCAAATAGTATTATATCATATTGTTTATATACTTATTTATTTATTACATTCATTGAGAAAAAGCTTCGCCAATTTGCAAAATACTTGCAATTGCCAATTTGGAATATGCTTCTTTGTGTTTGTAAATATTTTCTGCTCCTGCGATACACAACCAGGGTCTCGATAGTTATATGCAAATCAGAATTACAGTAATTTGATTGAGTTTTCTATACCAAATATGGAAAGTAAAAATGTTCATATTACATTAATCAACCATTGCTTTGATATTTTTCTAAAATAAATTAAAGTTGAAAGGCATTTTTTTCTTTTAAAAGATCGTAAAAAGATAGTAAAAGTACTGTATTCTTTCTAAAGTTTTAACTGTAAAAAGTTCTATACTACTAAATTGTGCTTACGATTTTTATGGCATGTTATTTAAAAAAATACGCAACAGTATTGATTACACTCAATACTGCAATCCTCAAAGACATAATTATTAGTAATTTTTTATACTTGTAAATGTGTTCGTCTTGTATTGCATAACATTCCAGTAACAGTAGAGTAAATTAAACATCTTACGATTAATCGCAGGTCTACCAATTGTGTAACAACTTTTTTAATCACAAACAAGTCTCTTCTTTCTCTAAACATGCACACATCCTTTTTTTTTGCAGTCTTTTACAATTTATTTTCAGAAAACAGAATTGGTATTTTTCCAGACTTGCATTATTTGAGAACCTTCAAAACTTATTGTAAGTCAATTTAGATGATTTATTTTATGGGTCATTCTAGGCCACATTTGGTTCACGAGCCATGAGTTGTGTATTACTAATATGCCCTCTGCTCGCAAGTCTTGTAAATAGTGTTTACTCTTGTTTTCAGCTCCGCGATGTTGTTTAAAATTTGCATCCAACGTTATTTAATTTTTCTCTCGCACATCAAAAGAACACGAAAAATGGCGACAAAAATAAAAACGTAATAAATTTGATATCGGAATAAAAATAGCAAAGTTCACGATTCAGTAAAGCTTTTTTTTAAAAGCTGTTTCAGCAAACATATAACACCAATGAAAAAGATTTTTTTTAGAAGTTTGTAAATGTGCACTGTATTGAATATTATTTAAGCCTAGCATTATATTCTTACATATTTTTTCAATGTCGGGAATGTCTGTTGTATGATTGTGTCTTATATTAATAGAAAAATCAACAAAATTTTATACCCACTAACTGTTAACGTCTCAGTTGTTGATACATTTTAATAATTCTTATTACATCTAATTTTTCATAAAAACCCCTATAGTTTTACTAACATCAACATTTACGAATAAATTATTGAAATATTTGTTTGTTTAATATTCTATGTATATTTCAACAGGGAATGGGTTGTTAATAAAAAAATAAAATTATAGTTTTTTTTGTTATGATTTTTCTAATAAATTTAGATTTATAAAATAAAACTCATTACAAAATATGGTCGAATAAATTAGAAAATTTATTACTATCAAGTAGAAAAAAATACTTTTCTTACGTTATTTATATGATTATAGTTAAATATGATTACCTGAGTGAGTAAGCATTTAAGAAGTCCATCAATAAAAAAAAGATTTTTTTTATAATATATATTTACTTAATTCAATTATTGAATTTCTATAGTACTGCACCCATAAAACTAAAGCTTATGTTAACAAAAATATATAAATTGGTTTAATCATTTGAAATCATATATCTGCAAATAATACAATTGATAATTGAATAATAGAAAATAAAATTGACGAATGAAAGTTCTGAATGCGGAATGGATGTTCTGTCGGAATTAATATCTTTTTCTGTCATAAAAATTGAAACACGAAATAAATCTTAGGATCTATTCAGTTAAGGTTATATCAATCACTATATTCTAACATAAAATTTTACGAATCAGCTGTTTTTTATTACGGTTGAACACAGTTTTATACTTTACCATTTTACTACCTGGTCATTAAAAGGTTATTATGAAAGAATATATCAAATCATTTTTTTGTAAAAAACTAATAAAATATAACAGCTTCGATACTTTATTTCGCAATGTAATTTTAATATTAAAACCAGAATTTTTCAGGACAGATAAAATTATGTTTCACTTATATGGCCTATCATTTTCACGTCTATTTACAACGATAAAATAATAATTTACTTTATTGATTGAATTGGCATTCACTTGGTAGAACTCTATTATAATACGGTGAAAAAATAGCAATGTATTTTAGTTCTACAAAATTATGTAGAACTTTTGTAGAACTAAAATACATTGCTATTTTTTCACCGTGTAATAATTTACTAATTTAAATACAGCGCTTTTAGAGAGAAATATTAGGTGCAATTTGTACTGTCAAGGATTTCATTTTTTAATCAGTTAAAATACTGACTTTTCAGTTTAATTGCATACGTGTAAAAATGCCGGAAGATGCCGAAAGGTAAAACCTGGGCGTAGTGATAAAATATATGGAATCGTACAAAGTTTCAAAAATTCAAATTTTATATTGAAATTCTATCAATCACCTTCAGTCGATATTAAAAAAATATATACACATATTTTTTTTTTATTTTATTTTTTCAGCAGACTAATCCTAATGAGATAATTTTTAGTTAATGTATCTAGATAATTAAATAAAACATAGTTAAGAAATCAAGATTCCACTGTATTTTTAATCATACGCACTGTGCCTTTAGCTTTAGTATTGTATTTTACTACATAAAAAATGTATATATTTATTTTATACACTGCTCTACAGTCAAATTTCTAGCCGATATTATGAAAAGTATTGATTTTCAATAAAAAAATAATTGATGTCTTTGTTATACTGTGTATGTTAAAAAAGCTAATACAATTACTTTCACAATAAAGCTTTCAAATTATTATAACATTATTATTTTCATTAGGTACAAAAAATGCTCAAGTGCCCTCAGCGTCGGAAGTCATTATGAGATAGTATAATATAATTCGTTAGTAAAGACCTAATAAGACTATTGCAACTCAATATATTTCAACTAAACAACTTACAAACAATACGGTTATATAATATACACGCATATGTATGAATATATTTATAATAGTAATATTCATGTAAGATACAGTTGAATGTAATTTTACAAATATAGTCAAAGCTGACACACGTTGAATTTTATAATGTCATTGTTATTTATCACAAACCCATAGAAGTGTGTCACTAGTAAATCGGTTTAGCGGTAATTGAGGGTCTTTTCACCCTTCACACAAAGCTTCTCGTCAAGGCTTTTGAATGATCGTTAAATATTTCAAAATCAAAAATGGCGAAAACTTATTTTTTTTTAAATAAAAATATGCTGGAAGATTGCTTAAAGCTTCAAATAAAAACTTGAATGTCGTGCGTTATCTCGGATAAAACTTATGTCTTTTTATATACGTAAAATTTCATGAAAGCTGGATATTGCAATAAACTGCTTTTAAAAATATTTTAAGCCTTTAAAGAAACATTAAAAATTGTAACATGTTGAAAAATAGCAATGTATTTTAATTCAACAAAAAGTTTGTACAACTCAAATATATTGCTATTTTTTCACTGTGTTTTATTGTGTTGTATTTTCTTAAAATTCTGCGTTGTAATTCATAGAGAAAATATTTAATTTGAATTGTTACAACTTAAACGGACTTAAACTGGCGGATTGACTGGGTCAGTTCTGTTTCATCCGTGTGAAAGAATAACTGAAGATGCCGAAAAGCGAAACCCGGGTCATTAGTGACAAAACATGTGGAATCGTACTTGTAACGATTCAAATTTGATATTGACATTTCACCAAGCACCTTCGGTCGATATCATGCAATTTGATAAAATATTTTATTATGGAACAGTAGTAAAGAATAACTTACGTTTTTTTTAATATCTTCAAGAATTTTAATAAAATAAAATGAAATTAAAATTACTAATATAAAATTATCGGTAGCGAAACAAATAATATAATACAATTAACTATATTAAGTCTGTTTTGCAAACTAAGCTTAGCCAAAATACTTCAAATTATGACCATTGACTAACTATCGCAAAAGTTATTGCACTCGACGGAAGTTCGCTTATGTTTCCATGCAAATATTCTCTGCCATAATAATTCTTGAGCTAAGAGTGATCGATTCCACTAGTCACAGACATTTACCTCGACCCGTCTCAACTCAGAAGCTTGAGTGATGTTTTAGTCTTGCATGCTACTTGCTGCTACACTCGGTCTATTTTGTTTTGCCAATATTGCGGGTACATTGGCCAACAAGGGAGTGAATTTTTGTTTTTGTCAACATAGCATAAATCATTTTGATTATAAAACAAACTACACTCTGTTCGTGAATTTTTTAGCTCAAGTCATTTCGATTTGAAAATAATTTCTGTGAAAAAAAGCTAAGGTGGTATTCGTACTTTAAGTGAAAGAAAGATTTTACCCCTGACAATTAACGCTTAGAGATTAATACATTGATAAAAAACAACGCTTTTCAAATAAATGCAAACTATACTATAAGAACCTATTTTAAATCCACAATATCAATAAATAACGTAATTTTTTTCAAGAACTCTGGAAATTCAATTCATGAAAACAAAATTATTAGTACTGTGAATTTAATAAATATAATTATTAATGCTTTGTTCAAGGCGGGTTTTGCTCAAATTACGCCGTAAAATTATGGATATATTAATAAAAATTATGTAATATTTTTTAGATTTAAATGTGTTAACTGTCACTTTTTGATAGAAATGCATGATGTTTTAGATAATAAAAACACATTTTTTAGTACTTGATAATTCTCGCGATGAAATAAACCAGTCCCGATCATATAATACATTGCGGAAATACGTTTAAAAATGTGTTTTTATTGTTTAAAAAAACCTTAAAAGTAATTAAATTAGTAGTTTATGTTTGAGTAGGGTGTTTCTATATTAAAATGTTGGACCTTATTCTTAATGAATACGCGTAATAAATTCTTGAAAACAATGGTTTTATATCAACATACGTGAGAATTTGAAATGATTAGATTTCACTTCCACGTACTCTAACAAATAATTTAAAAGAAAGGAAATGGATTTATTTAACCTTTTTTTATCTAATATATCGGCTTCAATTTAAAATTGAATGCAAATAATTACAATATATTCAGTTCCAGTCGAGCGCAATCAATTAAAAATCTGCATACTTCTCATAAATTTACAGTGAACATTAGTTACGCAAAAATATTACTCTATTTGAGAGTTAAAAATTATTTTAATTTTTGTCAGTTTTATATATCGTGCTACCACCTCTCAAACCCCTGAATTTGCATTTGCAAATCTAACATCTACTACACTAACTATGGTGTGCTTTGTAGTAGTATATATAACAGCGTTCTTAAACCTTTTGGCAACCAAGGACCGACTAGACTTATACAATAGTTATTATTTCAATGAAATGAGACTAAATCTTAGATTAAAAAAAGGTGTTTATATTTCAGAATATATAATTAGCAGAAATTTTTCAGAAAACAAAAAGACTTATACTATAATAAATCGGTATTAAATTCATATGAATACATTACAAGGTGATAACTGATACTTCTTGATAGCAAGGCTTTAATAAAACACAATGATTATTATTTATTGCCATACTATTATACTTATAAGATCAACACTAATTTTACTCATCACGAGCAACATCAAACTATATATTTTTGATAACGAATTAGCAGTAATTTAATTTTGAGAGGTCTTTTACATATTATTTATGTATATTGCAAATTATTTCATGGATCTTGAGCTGTCTATTTTTTATGTCTGATTATAGTTTATTCCGAATTTTATGTAAGAAACCTTGATTTAATTTGTAATATATCATTTAGTAGTTCTCCAGATGAGCAAAATCGGTCCTGATCATAAAAAATATGAAGTTTTTGAAATAGTTATAAGAAATATGGTTTAATTATTAAAATATGTCATTTTAAAGCGATACTTCATAATAATACACAATGGCTAGAAGTTTGAAAGTAAGATGTAAGAAAAAGAAATATAATTTTTTAAGCAAAACACTAAAGCCATTGACACAATATTTGTAAAAAAAGTACTATTGAATCTTACCTTTGTAAAACCTTTTGACTAGATACACTAATTATAAATACTTTATATATATAATAATTAAGACATTAAAATTCATTAATTTCTTATTAATCTGTTGTGTTATATATATCATTGAAAATAATTTCAAATATAATAGTACATATTTAAAATTATTTTAAATAGAGAAATACGGACCACGGGTTGGAGATAGCTGATCTACAGCACACCGAATACATCTACAAGTGAATGCAGCCAACTCGCCCCCCTTCCGACTTTGTTTGCCGGGCATTATGAGAGTGTGTTTGTGCATGCTTCTCTTTCCTCGACGAACAGGCCTACCGATTTACGATTTGCAAGCAAACGTCTGCTTCGTCGTTTGATGGTGTACAGTTTGTGCCTCTGTTTACATATATGTCTCACATAGAGATGAGAAATGTAAATCAATACAACGGAGAGTATTATTATGATGTCAGGTATTATTCATGTTACTTAGCTTCTTTGTTTAAAATATAGCTTCTGTATGTCTAGTAAGGTATCAATTGGTACTGCCACCTATCATATAGAACCTAAATAAACTATTCGAAAATCAAATTTTGAAATTTTGTATCTGATAGTTTTACATGTTCTTTTTTTAAAAAATGAATTTGATTCAGCATTTATATCTATTGTCTGGCGACAATTTCAGTTGATTTGAAAAACATCGTTTTAAAATTTTGAAAAAAGTATTCCTTATATTTTTTATTGTTTGTGGTAAAATGAACCTTGAAAACGAAAAAGAATAATGTCAGTTATATTGCAGAAGACGTATACAAAAGTTTTTAATGAATATTTGAAAATGATTTCCTACTGATAAATATCATTCATTGTTTTAGTTGCATTGCAAAAACCAGTAAAAATAAAGATCAATTTCAATAACAACGGTCATGCTTTGATTTTTGATGATATGGCGATAAGCTATTTAAGATTATTTTTGATTCCTACTAACAAACATCTTGGATTTTTTTAATGTGTTAACTATCACTGCTTGTTATAAAGGCATAATATTATAGTTTTATGAAAAAAACACATATTTAGTACTTTTTTCATAATTTGTTTTATGATTTGTCCCAGTTTCCAGTGTAAGTCATTGTCAATTGATATTAAAAAATCATTAAGAAAATTACAAAAAACTAGTTATTTTCGTGGTATACAACATCTTTTGGTGTGATTAAGGAAATTATTGTATATTGAATTAAAATGCTCCATTGAATATTTTAAAATCCTCATTTTATTCAACATATATCTTGAACTGCAAAATCGAAAATTTTCGAGACAACAATAACACCGTGTGGATAAACTGTTCATTGTATTTCGTAGAAAGCTGTACGCTGCTACGATTAGCTACGCAGGACTACGGCTGAAACATAAATCCTACAATTCAATACGATTTATTACAAGTGCTAACAGACCGGAAATATTAAGATGAGTAATATCGGATTTCTCATTCACGCAGTTATTTTAATGGAGAACTTTCCGTTATAAGTACCAGGCTATATAATATATATGTATATACTTAGTAGCGCTAAAGTGAATTTGAAGTGTTTAATTAGTAATAATCTGTTAGAATACGTAGAATTAATAATTCATTTATAATAACGTGGCTTAAGTCAATAATTATCCGGCAAACACACTTCAGAATGTGCTTTATAAAGAGAAAGCTTTTAGTCTTAGGAAATGTTATTTTAAGCTGATCATTTACATTTAAAATTCACACAGTATTTCAAAAAGAATTTTTTTCCAATTCTTTTATATTGAACTTGTTATAAATTGACTCGCAACTTAATCCGACTTAAAATAAACAATAAAACACTTGTGTTATATTACTAATTTCGTGTGAACGAAAATCATGACTCGTGACTAAAGAAGACCAAATGTATTATATAAACGAGTTAGGTGTTTTGACTTTGTGAGGGATTTCATGATAAGGTGACTTAACAAGCGACACCCTATTGGGTTAGTTAGTAAAGATACGTTTGAACTGGTTGGGTCACTTGCAACGAAGAAACCCATTCCTGCTTGCTAATTTTTTCGACCAGTTGAAACTGTTGTCCTGATCGATCGTTGTATACAATCTAAACTCCACAACATGTAGTATAGCTAATTTGAATTGTTAAAACTTGTACGATTACAAATTTTTTGTCACTAAAAAATCAGGTTTCGCCTTTTGGCCTCTTCAGACATTCTATCACACAGATGCAACAAAACTGACTCACAATAAATAATTAGCATCGGTTGTATACCAGAGAAGTTAATAACAAACAAAAAATACAGCCGCTTAGGTTAGGATCCAAACAAACAACTGAAATAACTTTCAGTGCTATTGTTGATTTAATTATAATAACACTATTAGTCTGTGACAACTTTAAGTAACAATAAATACAGTTATAGAGTCTTTGATGAAAAGATTCTACAAGAAATAATAATAGCTATTATTAAAATGTTATTAAGTAATTTTTGAATTAAAAATACATACATATTTTATATTGGTGGGTTATGTTGGGAATTAAACATTATTTGATGTAATAAGGGAATTTTATTTATGATTTTTTCGCGATATAACAAAGGGGAGTTAAGAAGATTAAGGTGATCATTAAGAACATAATTTGCATCCAATAATTGATCTCTGCTAATTGGCGGAAAACTTACTAAAGCAATTGGAGGATGAAGGAGTCATTTAGGCATAGAGGAAATGATCATCAAAAAAAAGAAATATTAACTGTGCTTCAATAATCTAAAATATATACGCCATTTCAAAACCTGTAATTTTATTAATTTAAATAAATGTTAAGCGAATTTTATATAATGTTGTAGAACAAACAATTTTGAAAACAAATGTGCTGAAATTAAATTATACATTAAGGGATTTTTTTGAGGCAATATGTGCCGCCTGTAATGGCAAAATACAGCGCCTTTTATGAAAAGTAAACAAACAAATACACCCCACCTGTCGTAAAAAATGGCGGAAGGCGCACGATTTTATGAAAACAAAGAATACTTATAATGCTCTCTTTTCACTTGTGAGAATAAGACGAGATGCTATTTTTATGACTTTCGTTTATGCATATGTTTTTTTATTTTAGTACAATGTGCTAAGACGCGGAAAATGTATAATAGATTAAAAAGTAAAACATATTTATAATTTCATACATTTTGTTTTCCATTTATTTCTTCAGATTTAGATAAGATAAAATTGCGAAATCGAAAAAAAATAAGAATGAAGTTAAATGATCTTGATTCAGATATCATCGGTTGGATCATTCAGTTGCGGGAAGAATTTGATATATAATATCAACTTTAAGATTAAAAAATTTCAATTTTCACCAGGCAAATCATGATTTTCGGCAAATTCCCAAAAACTATTTGGACTAAATATATAAATTCCAAGTTATAAAACGTGACGTCAAATATTTTCTAAAGCAATGATTCTATTCATATAAAGCACTTTTTGAATTATTATTAAAATATGTATTCACAAAGACAAAATACACAAAACAAAGATGTACAGACACAATTGAATTGAATTTCGGTTATTTTGAAGTGTTAATATTCCATTGATACAACAAAAAAATTCTGAAACTGAAATAAAAGTTTTTACATTCCCATATTGATATAACAACAGCAGTTGTATATTTTTACAAAAATTGTTATAGGATATGGCATTTATTAAACATTAATTTGATTTTATTCTACTTAATTCATATAGTTAATTTCAACTAATTATATAAATATACTCTTGGTCCGAAAAAGCTGTATAATTGCAATTGAAATAAAAACAGGCAAAGATTTTCTGAACATATTTTTTCTTTTATCACGTCAATATGGATATTATTATTGGTTACTATTTTCCAGCTAACCAAAAAAGATACCGATTCGAATTTTTGTTAGTTCTTCTAAAATTCTATTCGCGAATTCAATTAATTTTTGTTTTATTACTTTAATACACTGCATGGTGGCTATAACATTTTATTGTATCTCAAAATCGTAACAATTGGAAATCTTGCTCAAAGCACAGAAAAGAAAAAATACATACAACTAATACCATTTGGTTTTTTTGATAAATATTAGCTGAATTTAACTACACTAAGTAATTATATTTCTGAACTACACTTTGTAAGTACATAGTTGGGTAAAATCCCGTTAACTAGACCACCTACTAACGCCATGTTATTAACGGTAGACTGAGCGATATTGCTCTACTACGCTTGGAAAGTCGCCTTATTGCAACTATTTCAAATTACCGGTACCATGGACTCGATTAATTTTCGTTTCGAAAGCCTGTATAAGCATAGTTTAAATTCTAAACTATTTCAAACGAGCCGCGTTTTTCTCGAATGGAACTTTGCCCTTATAAAAATTTGCTATAATTTTTAATTATCGTGTACATTTTCTAGTTGAAATAATAAAAACACGATGGCAATTAAATGTATACAATTTCTTAGGCTTATCATCTGGGGCAGTTTTGCTTATCGCAAACAATGTCAACTGATATCATACAAATTAAAAACAAAGTTTTGAGTGATAAATTACTATCTTAAAATACATTACCAAAGGTTTAAAAACTTAGAAGATATGATAATTTACTGGCAATCATACAATGTATATCCATTAAAATGAATTGAAATAATTTACAAATAATATGTTGAAGACCGAAGGTTAGTAATACTTTGAAATCAGAGTATTAAATTATTAAATTAAAAAGTCATCAAAAGCCAGAAATAAATATTTACATACATTAAAAATCATAATGAGTGAGGTGGGTATTTTAACAATTGAAGAACTTGTACTTTTTAGAGAATATAATTTTCGCGATGAGCGAAGCCAGTTCCAATTCTTATTGTAAATATTGTGTTAAAATTATTGAAATGTTATGCTTTTTTAACAATAAGTGATGGTAAACAATTTTAAAGATTTTTTTGTCTTTCGCGTTAAAAGTAAACTCAACAGCTCATTTTAAAGATTCATAAAAATTAAAAAATACTTGTCAGGATTGACTGTTACTTTATGCAATTCATATGCAGCTTGCACATTAATAATTCTTTTTAGAAACATATATTATTAATTAAAGACTGTTGTGTATTCGTTAATTAGACTGTAACCTTTTTTCTACAGAATCGATGATATCACTGTGAAAGTGCTTATTGTTTGTATAGATAAATTTAAAGTTTGTATCTTTGTTATCTCACTTGATGTGTTATTAAATATGATTTGAGATTTTCACATTTTAACTATACTCAACTAAATATTTTATATAATAAATTTGTTAATTCACTCACTACACCAACTATCTTCTTGTTTATTGAAAAAAATCGATATTTTGCTTCATTTACATAGTTTTTTAGAAGCATGCGCCAACTTTTTAAATCATACAATACAACTGAAGAAAGCTCAACAAAGTGACTTCCAATTGCGTTGCTTACCTACGATATAAGGATTTTATTTAGTTAAGCTAAAGTCAGTACAGATATTATCAGATAATATTACAATATTCTGCAAAGGCATCGTCAAGAAAAAGAGTAACACTAAGTGGAAACAATCTAGTATTTTTAACTCATTAATTGAGTTGAAAAAACTGTTTGAATACTTCTTATCACCAACAAATTTATTTATATTCTCGATGTTAGAAATATGGTTTTTTGAGGTGCATATCTATAGACATACTTTATAAAATTAGTATTAATTTAGTTTTACACTTTTTTTCATGCATCATTCCAAAAACGATAGCCTTGATTATGTTATTGCAATTAAGTACCAATTTTTAGTGTGTGTCAAGAACATCAAATTTCTTTAAGCACATTATCGAATTACAAATAATTTGTTTTACAGATCATTGAGACGAATACCGTAAACGCCTTACGTTACATCGCTACGACCAAATCCCTACGCCGCTACGCCACTACTCGTCCTTCCAACAATCGTCGCAAGATTGTATTAGGTACAGCTAACGTTGGTTCATAAATTTGTCACCCAATGAGCATGTTTACTTAACCGAATGCACAACATGAAACATTTTGTATGATGATCGTATTAAGCCTTTGCTATTCTACAATAAGTAATAACGATACTATACAATGGCGTAGACTTCAAAATTAAAGATATGGCTTAAAATAAGGATAATTGCAAACACAATTATGAGTTTAAAACATACGAATTGATAACTATTCTACTTACTTCAATTATTATGACTATTAATATTGTAGAACATACGAAAAGATGTTTAGATTTTGTATCGTTACGAGTCGATAAATTATAAGAATTTTTATTATAGCAGTGAATAAAAGTTTTTACGACACATTTATGAGTATGTTATGAAAATATTATGAGAAAACAACAAAATTATTTAATAAAAAAAGTGTTTCTACATTTAAAAATGTAAATTGTGATATCAATATACTATTTTATTAAATACATATCTATGCATGTTCATTGAAAGCGTTATACTGTATACGAGTGAGTTTAACAGGCTTACGGTAATTATAATTGGATCCATGTTGATGACCCTATGTTTTGCGTGCCACTGCTTTTTGTCTTTTCACTGTGCAATTGAATTAGAATGCTGAAATGATTTTCGATTCTGCCCAACGGATAAATGTAGATTAAATTCAATTTAATGAAGTGTCTAATGCTTTGAAAATGTCTAGTTTTATGAATGTTTCGTAAAATAACGAATGGTTTAAAAAAACAACATTAAAAAAAACCTTTTGAGTTTTTACCAAGTATGTTACCTACCACCCGTTGTGTTGTGTTGTGTTTAATATTTCATAACCACTTTATACAGTGATATCAACATAAGACATATATCGTTTACATCCATGGCTTAAGCAGATATTCATGAAACTATTTTTGTACAATACACTAGTGTGCTTGAAATATATAGAAAAAACGATAAAACAAAAATTCCTTGCTTGTTCCTTAATTATTGTGAGTATAATCCGTATACTAAGGGTCAAAATTATGGCTGTTCAGAAGTAAATGACCATTTTTTTAAATTAACTAACCTTTGGTTGCAAACAATTTAGCGTAGCTTATAAGACCCATGTGAAGAAGAAACTTGATAACAGTTTAACTTGTTTGTAATTTATCTGAGAGCAGTCTAAAAAAACCTAAAATATACCCTAGTGGACATGGCATTCACACTTATCAGTGAAAATATTACAGTTCATTATTATAAAATAACTGTAAGAACGTTCATTATCAGCAGAAAGAAAATTTTTAAGAATTCGTTTCAAATTCGTATTGCTTGGTAAAATTACAAAAATATTCTCATATATAATATATATATACCTCTCATATATGTCTCCAAAATTTACTGAAAACACGACTTCCACTCCGACATTGATCAACAACACGACTCCGATTAAAAAATGTTTAATTTTGTTAGGTTTTCTCCTACCTTTCCTATTTGAATGTATTACATCAAAGATCATCCGTCCAATCAGGCAAATTGGAAAAGTAATCGAATTCGGTCATTTTTCACGACACTTGGATTTCCCGACTCTGACTCTACAGCACTGGTAACTACAGTCATCAGAAGTTAGTATGCTCGGAAACTATGAGATTTGTCTTCATAAATCAAATTAGAGTAAAATTACTTAAATCCTCCATGTATCATTAATAAAAAAAGAATTTCTCTTAGTATTAAATATGTGTGTGGCTTAGAATGATCTGTTATGAATGAAAAAGAATCAGTTCGTTTACTATGACTTGACGGAATTTTTTTGAATTCTGTTCAATAAGAAAACAATGTGGTGTGAAAAAAAAAGTAAGAAAATTTTTCAACCATAACATTAACCAACCAATTTACAAACAAAATCATTAAATTAAACCACAAGCCAAAATTATCACCCTTTAACGACTTAGGCTATTTAATTTTCACATAAAGTGTTAAAGGTTAACTAGAAATTTAAATAAATAAACATGAAGCAACAAATTAGAATCACGAAATAAACATCAATCTTAAAGATATTTTAAAAAATCGCTGTCTTCCATTGAATTCCTGAGATACGATTTAATAAATTTTAAATCTAAGCGCGAAGAACTGTTTACAATCAACGAACGTTTCCTCGATGTAAATATTTTCCTTGGGGAATAATTTGCGAGATTTCTTTCAGGTGTCGCGACGCTTCTTGTCGATTTAAATCATTTCCCAATATCGGCAATCGCGATTTTTTATGTTACACTGAGTGTGACAGAAATTTACGATAAAACGACCGCATTACGCTATTTTAAAGTCAGTAGCGTTTCTCAAGTGTATCATATAAAAAAATGTAAATTACGCAATAACATTTTTTTTCAAAAGAGTATGACCTTAAGAAAGAAACGAATTACAAAAATATGACGAAAAGCATCAATTAAAGGCGATAAATAATTTTATCGAATTAATTACATCGTTTGTTGACACGTGTTTGCAGAAAACTCATTGAAGAGAACTTAAATTGTAGCAAGAAAGTCATAAAACAGCATTTCTTTTCTTTCAATCAGTATTATTGCGGCTTTACAGATTTCAGGTCATTACACACAAGACTTTTTTGATGACGCTGAATTATATTGATGTATAAATTGTGGGATATATATCTACAAACGAAGAAAAATTTCCACAAAAGAATTAGTAGAGAGCTGAAAATTATTCGATTTATTATTTTTGAAATGGCAGTAATAAAACTACAAATGAACAAAAAATATATAAATATTCTTATTATAACATAATTATTTTTTACCGAATCATTTTACTTATTTATAACTGTCCATGAGCCATTTTCACTATGTACCATGTAAAACAAAAATCGGGATTTGTCGGTGTACCTAGTAAGCAAGATGAGCTAAATTTGATGTTAATCACTTTATGTCCATAATATAATATATAATACTTTGTGTTATGTGAGTAAGTTTTTGGTAAACTAACCTACAAAATGACGCGAATATTATGAGAGGAAAATCAAACTTATTTTAAGCCATCATACTAGACGAACCCAAGTCATTAGAGTGAATAAATGATACATTCATATAACAAGTATTGAGAAATGTCATTTAAAATTGGAATAAACAAACACTACACATCTTATTGATTGAATTGGCATTCACTTGGTAGAACTCCATTATAATACGGTGAAAAAATAGCAATGTATTTTAGTTCTACAAAATTATTTTAACAAATATAATTGATAGCTATTTCGGCTCACGCCATCGTCAGAACTAAAATACATTGCTATTTTTTCACCGTACTACACATCTTGTTAGGTAAGTCAAATAATATTGGTCATTTATTTATCAAAATATTAAGTTCCTCAAAGAACACCGACAATAGGTCATGCTTGTGTTATTTTTTTTCTAATCATATAATGTTTCATTTATTCATGAAATCAGTTATGATATTTTGTAGAATAATTAAAAAATACAACCAAATATCAATAGATCGATATAAAATTTGTCAAAAAAATGAATTATATTGATAACAAATGATTATTAATTGATCTAAAACACGTTTTAATAAACTTAAAAATACCATCAAATCAACATTATATGGAGTCATATGGAAGTTTTTTTCAAATATATTTAGAATTATTTAAGAAAAATTATGAATATATTTTAAAAAAACAGCAGTTTGTCCTGGAAATTTTATTAGAATATATAAAAAATACAAAGAATAAATATGCTAATCAATAGTTTCAGATAGATTAAAAAAATTATCTAAAAAAAGACTTAAGTTAAGTTTCAGACGAGCATTTTAATGATATCACGTAAGATTAATCATTGGGTATCCAAACAAGATATTTGACCGATATAAAATTTTATATTTCTGGGATATGTCAAATAACATATATTAAATATGACATGTTGCAAAATATTTAAAAATACACTCGTAATTTTTGCACGCCATTTTTTACGTCTGTGACGTAGAAATTTTGGTTGCACCGAACGAAATCACAGATAGAAAAACGAATCATAATAGGTAAGACAGAGTAAAATGTGAATAAATTAATGTCAAAGTCTGAGAGAAATTATTCCGATCGCTCGACAACACTCAATACTCATGAAAAATGCAACAACTTAAAAGTATTTATTCGAAAATAATATGAGCACAGAGGATATGGAAAAAATCCTCAGATGGAAAAAAAATGCTTTGAACTGAAATGATATGGAGAAAGTGAAGAGGCATACTCTTAAATCCGCCCTGTTCCGTCTGAGAGATGAAAAAGTATGAAAATGATATCTGAATGGGTTTTATTGTTTACAGAATTTTTGTTTTCCACGTTGTATCTCTTTTTTATGCATTACGAGAATTTTTCGTGTATTTAAAAAATGTTTTACTTTCAGTTAGAGTTATTAAGTACAGTTTTACTTCCTATTTTTTTAAAGCACTTGCTTTCTTCGTATTTTTCATAAAATATATAAATGAACATATATTCAATAAGCTTATGTTATAAATTCATATATAAAAAAATGCATGGTGTATATACTTCTTTAAGTCATGGTTTATTATGTCACGACTATAGCATTTCTTTATTTTATTTATGGTAGATTCGTCATTTGGTAAAAAAAACACTCATTAAAATATTGATATTAAAATGTTTACATTCTACTGTTAATGAATAATTACAACATACTTCGTCAATATAAAATTAAAAATAACTTTGATTATTCCACGTATTGTGTAAATAGCTGTGACACGTGTTTCGCCTCTTTCAGAGGCATCTTCAGACTAACTAACGCAAGATTGATTCTAAAATTTTAAAATTATGATATTACAAATTGGATTTCGGGTTGTTTCCTTCTAAAGGTACCAAGGAAGGGGTGATATAATCAAAACAATACAATCAGATAATGATACTGATATTACTGAGCTGCAATACAATCAAATTGGGATTTTTCCTTTATAATGGACGCGAGAGAGGGGGTTTTAGAATCGAAACAAAGGAAACTTCGTCAAGGTAACTTACACTTATTTGACTTTTCAATAAGAAATAGTATAATTTTACATAAGTTACGTAACCGAGTGGTATACGATTTTGCTTTTTGTCTTATGTGTTACATATCATGGTTTGAATCATTTTTTTTAATTGAACAATTGATAATGCTAGCGATGAATGAAGCCGATCCTTATCATACAAATTTTTAAATGTAATAACTTTCTACCAAAAATTGTTAGTTTACACAACAATAAATGGTTCGAATCTTTAGCTAATGACACTAATTTTTGGTATATTTTGTATTAAAAACATACACACATTAATCGCCTCCATTTTCAAAGCGAAACATAGAAATATATACAGAAACATTCTTACAAGTAATAACAACCGTCCGTCACTCAAAATTATTTTTATTTTCTATAACTTAATCGTCACACTGTAATAAATAATTATTTTTGCTAGTTAAATCATTTTAATGGATATTCATGCTAACAGTTGATGGCAGGCAATCTTTCGCCTTAAAAGGTATAGAATAAAAAATTATATCACATGCATGGAATCATATCTCCTCGACCATGAACATGAAACTGGATACTGTGTATAAATATAAAGGAAATTCATAATTATGAAAGAAAAATATGTTGCTGGTATCAGTTACCTTAAGGATTAAATGATCGCAAAATAAAATTTAATACACGAAAGGTTCCCCTTTACGTAATTGTTTGATAATTAAATGCAAAATACAATGTATGGGAATAAAGTATTTTTTTAATAAATGTGAGATATATTACAATATAATTAAGATTTATTAAATTTGTATCATTAAAATTCATTTGTGCTACCATTTTTGTAGACGTTTATTTATTGTTTGCCTGTGTTTCTTTTCCTTTCACATCGACTTATAAATCAACCGTTTTCAAGATCCATATTTATTCTGCTTAATATTTTCGGAGCATTTTTCGAGCTTAAGATTCTTTATATATTAAAATTGTATGTAGAAAGATTGTTATTAGTTTTTCGTTGGCTTGAATTTGATAGGCACTTCAAGAAAAAATTTGTTCGCTTGGTTTTTGGGTATTTCCTACTTGTTTTCCTTTATTAATTTACAACGATTGAAAATTCAACGGTTTACGTGTTTTAATAGGCTCGGTTTAAATACAAGCCACCCTTATGAATTATTCAACATTCAATCTAACGTCAAAATGTGATATTTAAATAAATTTACCGCGACGAAACACAATTTTACTTATGTTTTACTAATCGAAACATTACGAAAAATTCCGTTGGTGTTTTTTTTATAATCTCAGAACAGAAAAAAGCGTTCTTTATTTTACCATATCGCAGTTTTGATGCGACTGTTCAATCAACAATTATCTAGACTTACCAATATGATTCCAATAACTTAACTTTGAAAACTGAGCTTATTTTTTACATAAAAGTCAACATGTGGATATTAAAAACATGTGTATAATGTTCAATTTCAATCGATCAACTAAGCACCAAAAATGAAGCTGTTTTCATCTGTTTTGAATCGATTGCGTTAATTGCTACATTAAGGAAATTCTCCGATTTTATTTATTTTAATTCAGTACTATATTACGGTAGCTAACAAATGTTTTTTTTAAATCTTTGTAAGCTTTCAAAAAAGCTTAAAATAAAATAATAATACGTGCTGTAACCTTACACACTATAAGCTCACATTTTTAATAATTCAAATTATTTTTATGTCATAAGATTGCTTACATTCGTTAAATTAGATTGTATTCTATATTTTTGGTTATCAACACAATATGCAAATACTGCACAATTTAAATATAGGTCAATCTTTACTTTGCGAAATAGTTGCGACTTAATAAAAAAATATCATAAATGTCCTAGCTGATATTAGTGAATATTGTTTAAAAAAATAAATAATATTATATTTAAATTCTGTCATAAAATTATTATGCGATAATAAATTTTGTATACACATATTTACAATACCTAGTTAAAAGGGTGAGTCTAAAATCCAATGATATCATTTTAATAATAGTTTTAATTTAATAATACTTCTTGCAGTGATAAGAAGCCCCTTCGTTGACAAAGTGCTCGTCGTTCTACCGTCTATGAAGTAGTTCTAAAAAAACCACCCTGTTCATTTCTGAAGCAATCCATTGAAACCTTAATATGCAAGGAAATCAATATTCAATCTGGCTTCCTCTCTTTTGTACAAACAGAATTCATTTCGCATATTTCCGCCGAGAAGGATGGTCTCCTCAACTGAGTTTAAATAAGGAATACTGGAGGTGAACTGACCTTTTATTGCCGCGCAATTTTCGGTGCTCAGAGGACGTTGACCCAGTATTTTTTAATCTGGAATAAAACAAAAATATGTATAAACCAATTCGATTGCTACGATAAGATAATACAATATCAAGTTTCTTAGTAATACATATATAATTATCTTCACAGATTGCACATAAAATGTATGATCTAGACAAAACTTAAATTTTGTTTAAATTTTAATTGTTACAATTTTGTGCGGTTTCATATGTTTTGTCACTAACAAACCGGGTTTCGCCTTTCGGCATCTTTAGGCATTCTATCACACGGATGCAACAGAACTGACCGTAGAATCGTACAAAATTGTAACAATTCAAATTTTATATTGAAATTCTATCAAGCATCTTTAGTCGATATCATAAATTATATCAAGAATGCTTTTTATGTTACAAATCATGAGGCGTAGTAATAACTATTTCTCATATACCACACTTATATACATTTAAAACGATTCGATAGACAAACCATAGGGGCTTTAAATAAGTTTATATATACAATTTCTACAAACCAGCGACTAGCGAAACCTGTAATGATCATAAAAAAATTAAATTGCAGAGATAGAAAAAATATCTGTTTTATTATTAAAATATAATAGTTTTCCACCAAGAAGCGATAGTTCATATTTGAAAAGGAATTTAGTTGTAGTTAAAATCAAAAGCTGCACTAAATATCAATGTTATGTAATTGATAATGAATTAACTACTCGAATTGATTACTACAGTTTGTTGCGTTTTGTACAATTCATAATAGTGATGTATTTATTTCTTAAATAAATGTGCAATATTTTAAAATTATGTTGCGAAAAACCATCGTTATGAAAACTTACGGCGAGAGTATTCGGCAGAACGTTGTTGAAATATTATGATAGCAAAATGATACTTTGAAATATTTAATAAAACAACTTATTTGCATTAAATTGATACATTATCTAATAACATAAATGCCTCAAAATATTACATAAATTATTCAATCCGACCAAATGTAGGGTTCAGTTAAAAACGATATGTTATTAAATAACTATTATTTCAAGTAAATTAGATAATCCACCTCTTATGAGAACTCTTTCCTAGGAGATATATTAAGAATTATTATTATTGTAACCCTTCATTCAGCTTCGCCTGTCTCTTGAAGAACGATTTGTATGGGAAGTTATCCGGTCGCTTACAGTAGTCCCACCGGATATTTTAATTCTATAACGGACTTCGGCGCAATAGCGTACACATATCTTATGAACAGAAGGATATAAAAATAAATCGACGTTCACTATTTTGTTTACCCTTATTATCAATCATAATAAATTTGGATCAGATAGATTTTTAGATTACGATAACTTGCAAAAAATACTGGCTATTTTTCAACTAAAATGTTTTTAGTGGTACTATTTCGAGCAATTTAAAAATGTATATGACGGAATAATCTCGTATGTAACATATAAGCAGTGTATTATTTTAAATGATAAAAACACATGTTTAGTACTTATTTCCATGGACCGGTTTTGCTCATCGCGAGCATTATCAAATAATCAACATTAGCGAAACCGGTCTTGATCAAAAAATATATCGTGGAAATAAGTACAAAAAATGTGTTTTTATTTTTAGAAATATAATTCATGCCTATCCACTAAGAAGTGACAGTTAACACATTTAAAAAACCGTGTATTCTTTATATTAATTCGATGTAAAATGTAACTGCATTTGTATAATCTTTTTTGTATTTTAATGAATGTTCTGTTTTTGTTTTCGAAATTAAAACACACTTAAATTGTATACACTACATTTGCTTGTGGTAGAATTATCGTTAATTCTAGATTTGATTTCGTATTTGAATTTTTGACAATTTAAAAATTTTTCCTTTATTAAACTAAATTTTCTATATAATTGTATAAAATGACTCCTGTAATACCAAATATTACCTTTTTTCACGTGAAATAAAATCTTATCGTTGCTAAAATATATCGATACAATCGCTATAGCCATTTGGAATGTGTTCTGTAAAAAAATTGAGGTAGCAATGGTTAGTAGTTGTTATATATAAATTTTCGTAGAAATTGCATGTTTTATTTACTATATGATGAATTTTCACATTATAATCCGATTCGTCTTAAAAGAAAGATACAGAGGGGATTGTTGTTTTGTCATTTAACCTATTTTTGCATATTAGTAAATGGATACGTTAAGAAAATGACCGAGACACTTTATTTCAGACGGGTGAGATAGAATGGTGAAATCACACATATTTATGCCTCAAGATAAAATATACAAAACCGATCAAATAACTTGTAAGCATTTAAAAAGTCAGAGATAGATTATTTGAGCCCATGGAAATGACAACTGATCGGGCTAATGTTGGACAACTTTAAAACATAGTATTATATGTTAAGCAAAAAGCAAAATTAAGTATCCGAAACAGTTCCCCTACAAAAAAATATGATAACGAATATAGTTAAAAAACTCATACTCTATATATTTTTTTTAATTTGATTGAAGAAACACTTCACTGGTACGTGGTAATTTATTATTATCTTTCGTAATGACTGGAATTTCGTATCTTTTGTTACGTTGAACCTTGCTCAAAATGTAACCTTTTTACAGGTATCGATTTTACGGATATCATTGTTGTATTATTGTTATCAATCTTACATTTGAAACAAATAATAATACCCAAAATAACTATCGAATCCAATTTGATTATATTCACCGTAGAGGAGAAACTTGAATTATTATTTTCAGTTGCAGAAACATTGACGTTTGCAAAAGGATATTCAAAATTTGTCACTTGAAAAGGGAAGTTTGACTATTCAAGTAGGCTTATTTGGAAAACTGAATCTTATTACAATAAATTTAACGATTGAATATTCAATACAAATTCTTTTTACGATCTGTTTTTGAAATCCAGGAAAAATTCGAGTTGATTCTTCACAAATTACTTTCATAAATTGAACGTAATTTCTGATGATTAATATTTATTTCTACTGTTTTTATAAACATATTTTCAAAGGTAAAATAGTAATGTAGCTATTGAGGCTCTCATTCTTAGTATACCTTCATCTCTGGATACTAATATGAATCAAATGTTTTCAAACAGCTCATTTACATATTAAATAAATAGAAAATAAACGAGATAGTTTTAAAAATATTATTATAATAATTCGATTGAGTGGAAATGTCATCGCTGAGAAGTGAATCCACCAAATTTTTAACTGCTGCATCCGTGTGATAGAATGTCTGAAAATGTCGAAACGCTAAATCCTAGTAGTTAGTAACAAAACATGCGGAATCGGAACAGTCGACATCATATATTATACCAAAATTTGGTATAATAAATAAAATTTGTGTTATTACCTTGTTGAGAATCCTAGCTCATCAATTCACTAGAGATAAGTCTGTACAACAAGACCGCATAATTCAAATATTTTAAAAAGAGGTTTTTTACTACTTATTTAATATATCATTCATAAGTTTTGAAAATAATATAATTGAATTGGTCTCAGTGATTTATTGCCACAAATAGATTCAAAAATATATCTCAGTCTTCCAACTGTTTCAATACAGCTCAATTCATCATTATATACATTGACATTTTTACATTCCACGTATATATAGATATCTATCCCACACTTTCTCCCTGTGGAGATATTTCTCCCCTCACTAGAAACACTGAATAATATATTTTGAAATGCCTCTACCTCGGAATAGAAATGTCTAAAGGTGCATCCTGGCATTTAACCTGCTGAACATTCAAATTCACTCGTATACAGATTTTCAATACGGGGTGGATTTACTGGAGTAAATCATTCGATTTTTAAAACTTGTTTCAAATAAAGACAAATGTTTATTCTGCAAAACTTACGTTTTATTATTACCATTTGACATTCTATTACATTTTAAACTATAATAACTAAATTCAATAAAACTCTTTTTTTCGGTATAAACTATAAATTTTTAAAATATGCATTAAGACCTTTATTCAACAATTCAAATTGATTTTGATATCAAATAAATAAACATTCATAATAAAAATTTTAAAAATGTAATGATTTTTTATGAATAAGTTCTGATGAGGGTGTTAGTCGAAATAACAACCAAATATACACCATAAAAATGTTGTGGAACTGAAATACATTGCCATCAGTTCACCGTGTAATTATTTAGAGCTTACATCATTGATACGATATAATAACTAAGTTTACATAAACAAATCAATTGTAAGAATAACTGCTTAAAAAAAAGTATACAACGCAAGATTTTTTATTTAAAAAAGATAACCACTTATACTGAGCTAACTGTCACTTTTTGGTGGAAAGGCATGATATTTTAAAAAATAAAACACGGTTTTTTGTATTTGTTTCTACAGTATACTTTATGATTATAGCCGACCTCGCTCATAGAAAATATTGTCAAATTAAAAAAAACTCAGTGGATAATATTCTATATTAAATGAAAACTCGTATTATTTTGGATGTTTAATGTTTAATAACGGCAAGAAAGTCTCAAAATCATACCATTAAAAATATCATTCATAAGATATTTTTTTAATAGCCGAGAGAGATAGTTTATATAATAGTATTTGTCTGTATCTTGAGGTATGTTTATTGAAATAATACTAAATGAAATTTGTCAACATCAACTAGTTAAAAAATAATCAATCAGGCTTTAATTTGAATCATAGTGCCTAGAATAGTAGCATCAAAAAACTACCAGAGTTTCATAGTATAACATTAAACTAAAAAATAAAGTATTTAATGATAATGAAGTGATTAAAATCATCACGCTTTATTACAGACGCGCAAATACGAATTCAAAAAATATATATAGTGGTATAATAATGTAGGAACATACATTTTGAAATAAAAATTCCCTCATTTTTCCAGACTTGCTTACATTATTTTGTTGGCAACTACGCAGCTCACCGTAGCGTTGCGTGAATGATAAAAACTAGGTACTCGTAGCAGTCGTAGCTCTTCTACGATATGTAGCCTGCGGTTATTTTTAATCATGTATGGAGAGCTGAAGTGCGACAGAGACTATCCAGACGATTTTTTGAAACGTAGCTTAAATTTGAAGTGAAGTTGTTTGTATATTTATTTTTAAAAAATCTGACTGTTTCAAGTTGCATATTTAAAATTTAAGTTACTTAAATTTAGGGTAGCACTTTTTCATCTTTCTTTTCATTCATCTATTGTTCCACTATTTTGGATTTTTAAACTAGTTTTATTCTCAACTAATAGTAATAATATCATATTAAATTAAATGTAACTTATCGAGATTTATTATAAGAAGACAGATAAATTAAATTGATGTTATATTGACGAATCGCTGCTATAAAATATTAAATAAACATGAATGTATTAAAATTATAAATATGTTTAAAGCTTTTTAATTATTTTTTACACATTTATCACAAAAACTAGAAACAATTCATTATTATAATACTGTTAATTTTTAGTAGTTATCACCATTTCAATTTCATATTAAATTTGTAAACAATCACCTTTGTATGAGGAAAAAATTGTAGATAGTATTATATGTTATTTCCCTAAAATTACAAACATATTTTTTAAATAATGAAAACATATGTTCAGTACTATTTCCACAATGAATTTTTAGATGAAGATCGGCTTCGCTAACAATGCTCGCGATGGGCGCACCCGGTGCTGATCATAAAATAATTGGTTAAAATGGTATTAAATAATGTGTTTTTACTATTTAAAATATCATGCTTTTCATCAAGAAATCACAAGATTTGTTATTATATTAACAATACAAACATTTTAATGATAACATTTTAGTTTGGGCTAAAATGATCAAAAGTAAGGTTAACAAATTTCATTGAAAATAAATTATTGAAACGATAGGTTTTTAAATTAAATAATTGAAGTTAAGCTTCGTTTTATAAAATCAATGCATTCCAGAGTAAGCATGGATACGGAAGAATTTCCACTAAAATTTTTAACCCAATTATAAGAAGCACTCGCATAAGCTGAATGACGTGCAATCAGAATATTCAAATATTTTTGCAAAACAAAAATACTTTATCACAGATTTCAATATTTGATAACAGAGTATTTGAAATTTTATTTTAATTTTGAAGTTCTTAACATCATACACGTAGATAACTACCTGTCATTTTTATTTGATTTATGTAAAAATATTATGCTTATAAAAATATTGATCAACGTGTATGGGATCTTTCAATGGGGATGATTGAAATTTGTTAGTTTATAGAAACTACGATGTTAAAGTGACATGTGTAAAATTTTTGTCAATTGCCTTATATAGACTATGGCAAATCACTAAGGGAAGTTAAATCATTGAACAACATGTGCAAATCATCAATTTTGAATGGACACTCTGCACGAGTGATTTGAGGGCATCGAACTGGCCATTGAGGTCTTGAGAATTAACATTCTTAGACTTTTTCTTTTGAGGCTATTTTAAGTCAATCTTTGCAAATAAACCACTTACATTTAAGACCCTTAAAGTCAACATAACATACGCTATCCAACAGCCTCCCAAATAAGTGTCACTAAGCAAAGCTGCTGTGAGCATTTATATGACATAATATTCCACATTTCACATCATAAAATATACTTTCAAATGAATAACCAACGAGTGGATATCTCACACAAAACCTTTTTTAACAACACAATTTTATTTATGTTTAACAAATTTCGAATACCCCTATTGGAAGACTTGATATTAGTCAGCTATTTTTTAATCAATTATATTCTCATTTATTTTCCTTCCGTAGATAATGCTTAAACAAAATACAAAAAATGTATATTTACATAAAATATTAGCAATACTAAAAATACATTTCATTTTTATAACGTAACATTGATATTAAATATATTTTTAAGTCAATTATTTTATGACAAACCAACTGTCGCAAAATTGTTGTTTCATTTCCGTATAAAATTAATGACATGCGAAATATATCTTTTAAAGATTTAAAAATCATACGTACCATTTTTATTCATTGAAATACCGATTATTGTGATAAACGCTGCAGAATAAAATCAAACACGCCGTGTGGACAGAAACCGTCGGCAAATGTATATGCGATATCAACCGTTTGACAATAATAAATATTACATGATTATCTACGAACACGAAAAGGGTCGTGTCGGAGAGTATCTATCGATAAAAGTGAGCCGAAATGAAACTCAATAAAGCAACCAATGTGCGAGACGATACCGAGGTCCAGACATTTTTTACAAGACTCTGATGGAAACACATATTCCGGGATGTTGGAACATCCGAGGGGAAATGAAAAGGAAGTACCGCTAGGTAACATCCAGAAAACCTGTCACCTTAAACTGCATTCACTGCTATATTTTTATACGTATCCGGTATATATGAATTGGTAGAGGAACTTTTTTTATAATGAACGTAATAAAATTCCACCTTTACGAATAAATCAAATTTATACACAGAATCATAAAATTTTTAATTCCATACTTAATGGAAAATGGATTACATAAGTTTATTGATTGAATTGGCATTTACTGGGTAGAACTTCATTATAACACGGTGAAAAAATAGCAATGTATTTTAGTTCTTCAAAATTTTTTTATAAGATAAAGTTGATTTTTGATTTCGGCTCACGCCATCGTCAGAATGAGTTCTGCTGAAATAGCTATCAACTATATCTTATAAAAAAATGTATAGCTGAAATGGATTACATCAGTGATTTCATGTGTTTTCTTTTAAACAAGTTTTTTGAACCAAACAGATTATTTTTAGTTGTAACGTGACTCTGACGTAAATTTTATTTTAAAAATAGCATAACTTGGTATATTACTATATATTAAAATGCTATATAAATCCACCGGCTTAATACAAACTAAATAATTATAACAGAAAATTCGAAAATGACTATGCTTAATGCAGCTTCTAAAAACGAAAATTTTAAAGAAGTATTTAAAGTGAAGACAATTCTTTCAATTAAATGAAGATTATTGTTAATGGCTAGATAATAATCATTCCATTTCTCGAACTATTTTTTTCCTTATTTTAATGTAGCAAAATATATTTCTTCTAAGATAAAACGAATTCAAAGATTGAAAATCTTAAAAATCATAATTGGTTATCGTCATATAAAACCTTGTAAACTACCCCTGACCGAGTTTCAAATATAAACTAAAGTAGATTATGGTTAAAGATAGATGACGTTTTATTTCTATTTCACTTCGATAAACGTAAATGTGTGTGTGTTGTGGGAGTTATACAAGGGTCGGAAATTGTAAATATATTTCACTTTTACAACCAGCGTTTTCCTTTGAATTTAGGGGTATATAATATTAAGAAAGTAAAAAAACATGGGACACAAAGTTTCCGTAGCCTGGGGCTCCGACCGCCTCAGACGTGTGCTTTATTTTTTGCTAGTCATAACATCAATTGGGATTAACACGAAAATTCTGTCATAATCATTTATGTGAAAAAAAGCAACGTGATTTTCTTTTATATAAATGGAGTATATTATTTTCTTTGTTATAATATAAAATAACGCTTTAGCTAGTATGTTTAATTTATATTCCTACGAGTATTATCCACAGTTGCTCAATAGAGTTTGATTTTTCTTTAATTCTATAGTCCAGGGTTCATTTGAGCGATGCAAAGTAGAAAGTACAGTACTGGTTTTCTTATATTTCAATATCAAAGCGTGTTGTACTGTACGAAGTTATCTTTTTTTGTTAATTTGACTGAATTCATTATAGAGTATTGAGCCTGCAGTAGTTATTTTGGGATTTTTTTTTAATAAGTTTGCAACGTCAATACTTGCAAAAACTCAGTTAAGTTTATTTTCATTTTAGCATATTTTTTTATTGGTGAATATGTTATTTTAATACCAGTGTATGGAATGATTTACGTTTAATATTGGTAGCTGGTTTATAAAAAAATATAGTTAGAATCTTTCTTATTGACCATTCAATGAAATGTAGTTGGCATAGTTATCGATTTTTAACCAACACTACATTCTTTTAAAATAACATTGAATTTTCCAGGGATTTTATTTCCACTTAACAGAATCTAAAAATATAACGTCAATTGGGCGTAGAAAAAAAACTACAGAGATGCACATATCAGGATTACATTAAACGTAAGCACATTAAAGAGTAGTGTAGTTGCAAAGCTATTTTGAAATTATATTTGAATAGCCAATTTCAAAGTCTGGTGGTCATATGTACTGCGATTTCCAATACGCATCAAGTACTTGCTATGCGGAACGCTCGGTATGCACTACTTGTAGCCTGCATATCTCTAAATGAAGGTACACCTTCAAATAATGAACGTAGCGTATGCATTCAATTTGTCATACTATCTTATTTTCTCCGAATTCGAAAATGTTACTCGTGATGTGAATGCGCCTTCAGAAAACGCATTATTTAACGCCACTTTACAAGTAAAATAACACGACAATGTTGTTTATTTAAATGTCATGTTAAAGTACAATTTAAAAGTATATATTTATAAATTTAATTACAAATTTCACCAATCGAAAATATTTCTATCCAATATTTTTAGCGCTTCTATTGTTTTACAGGTATTTTGAACCCATACGATCAAAAGCCTTGTTTTTATATATATTATACTAATGTATAATAATAAATGCATGAACCTCATAGATTGTCAAAAATAATTGAATGCGTTCGAAACGATCAAACAAACTTCATAATAAAGTTTATTGATTGAAATGGCGTTTACTCGGTAGAACTCCATTATAACACGGTGAATTTTTTTTATAGTTTTATTGCTAGCAGAAAATAAGCTAGGCCGTTAAAACAGAAGAGAAGACGTTATGTGTACCTTTTCTACACAACTATATAAGCAAATTTACGTTTAAGCATAGTTCTGACGATGACGTGATCCGAAATAGTTATCAACTACATCTTATAAAAATAAAATACATTGCTATTTTTTTTCACCGTGTTCATAATGAACCGTTAGCCCCGCTCTTCATTTTGTTAAGAAGTAAAAAAAAATAGAAAAGAGTGAACTTTTTCTTTAATGATTCTTTTTTCAAAAGATGAATGTCATCACATCCGTTCGCATGGCGTACAATAAAATGAAACTCGAGCATTTTTTTATTCAAAGAAACCTTAAACCAAAAATTATACATAACACGTTGAATGTGAAAAGTTATTTAATCGGCTCGTTAAAATACCATCGGCTGAAAGTATTATAAATCGGCTCTAGAGGGATTCCCTCGCTGTAAGTCGGTGCCCGTTGCCTTCGTCGCGGCGCCTCCCTTGCAGGGTTTCCCTCTAGCTTTCGTAGCAAATAATTTAATCCCAGTCGGGCAAGCCTTCGGGGGCTTCTTTATATACGTCGACTCTAAATTGTCGATCCGAGGAATTGAAAAAATACACCTATATTATTGCGTCACATTCGCTTACGTAAAATTCTACGGCGCGTCAAACCTCAGCATAGGTTTTCAAGCGTATAATGCAGCGAGATACTCAAATTGGCGGATGACAAATATTACGTTCACATTTCTTTACACATTTATTTTTGCTAGAAAATTGGTTCCTTGAATGGCAATCAGTACATACATTTTTACCGCTTAGTGTTTTTTTTTATTTACATATCTGATCCTTTTTTTCAAAAACACATTTTTTAGTACTTATTTCCACAATAATTTTTTGATCAAGACCAGTTTCGCTAATGTTGATTAGTTGATAATGCTCGTGATGTGTGAAACCGGTCCCGATCAAAAAATATATTGTTGAAATAAGTACTAAAAATGTGTTTTTATTGTTTAAAATATCATGCCTTTCCATCAAGAAGTGACTTTAAAACACTTTAAAGTGATATCTGATGCATTTGCAATATCAACTAAGAGTTTTTGATAGAATTTCAATATTAAATTTTAACTGTTGAAACTTTGTACAATTACATATTTATAAGTAAGACCCGAGGTTTTGAACTTTGACTTCAGGCTTTCTATTACATGAATACAATAAAGCTGACTATTAACTGAACTGTCTTTTTTATTGCAAACGTATGGTAGAATGCCTGAAGATACCGAACGACAAATCCCGAATCGTGACATCTTGCGATGTTTCAGCAATTCAAATTTGATGTCTTAAACATTATATACGTTATTTTCTTCTCAATTTTTTGAGTGAGTCATTGAAAATAAAATAATATTAAAACAGATCATTCATTTAACAGTCAATCTGCACAACTTCATTACCAAAATCATTTTCGCTTAATTAATCGGTAGACATAATTATCCATCAAATTCGAAAGACATTTAATTAAAATATTTATAAGAAGAATAGAATGATTTTAATTTGAAATCGACTTATAACATAACTTTATTTGTTTCATTAAAATTTTTGATAATATCTCACACAGATAAAGGATAACATTTTATGCGGGTTGAGTTAAAAATGTTTTAAAATTTGAATATAAATATACTAGAACTCTTTTCATTACTGTATATAAGTAGAAAAACGTTTTAGTTTTATATTGCTACTTAAGAGTTCTTGCAAAAAGCAAAACCGGTCTTAATCATTTGATCAAACTGTAGAAATAGTACATATGATTGATTTATGTATTTTTCTACATTTCTTACTACATAAAAGCTATTTACAGATTTTTCAATTATGTGGCGACGTAAAAGTTTTTAAGTTTTGTTACAACCAAAGATACAAAGTATGTTGCCAGAAATGAAACCCAGTAATGTGCAAAGGTTGATAACCTATGGTACGGTGGACGGATCAATGATTAATATCCGTGGTTCTACATCAATAATATAATCCATCAGATGGTCAACTTGTTAGGAAGCGATAAAGTCTCGCATAAAGTCACCTCCATTGTGAGTGCTGTTACCCGCTGATGACAGTCTGTTACCTGGCAATTAGATTGTAAGTCATAAATCCGAGGATTACTGCGATTTACGGCTCGCTCCATTTAACTGCCGAATGATTTTATGCTTTGCCGATTATGCTGTCAACGTCACGTCGACGCAATCTAATTGAGTATGCAGAAAGGGCTTGTTTACCTTCATGCATTCGCTATACTACTTATTCTGCCACAACATATCGAAATATGCACTTCGCAATCTTCGGCATGCTTAGACAATATAGTCTTGTACTTTAATTTATTGAGATACAAGAAAACACACGTAAATGAAATGTCATAGTCAAAAATAGTTATAGTACTTATTTCCACAATATATTTTTTTATCAGGACCGGTTTTGCTTATCGCAAGCATTATCAACTGAAACATGTGTTTATATTATTTAAAATATCATACCTTTCCATCAAGAAGTGACAGTTAACACGTTAAAAGTGATGATCATTTCTTTAAATTGAAGCCCACAAGTAGATATCATTCTATGTCGAATGTGAACATAGCCATATTATATATATATATATTCATAATTTTAAAAAAAGCATAACTCAATATTTCTATTTTACGAAGTACGGTTAAATTTTTTTAAGTATATTTTTTGGAATTCTTAAATTTTAAAATTTAATCTTATTCGATTAAAGAAAGTATTTTTTTTCAAATACATGATACAGCAGATTTAAAAAATATGAAACTGATTGGCGATTTAAATTCTTCATATACAATTATTTTAACCAATTTTCAAAAATATACCTTTGTCGTAACACCGTTTTTATGAACACGTACACAAAAATATTAATTTAAAAAAATGTATATTGAAATGATCCTTAAATGACATTTAGAATTCATTATATTTTAATAATTGTTTCAAAATGATATTGACAATTAAAAACAACTGTCGCTATATTCCGCTTTCACCAATCGCAGACTACTACCACTCTTAGTAACACTTCGTCAATCCAGCAATGTTGTGGTCTACCAAAGGTCTCTGTCATCCCTCAGGAGTTGTAAATATGAGTCGTTTTGTGGTTTCCACTCACTCATTCGTGATGTAGGTGGATTTGAACCCAGTGGTTAAGACTTAACAAATTTGACATTGTTGAGGCCAACCAAGCGGCTATTCACTTTGTTTGAATACACGTCGTAAATGACATCTGCACTGTATAATACAGTGTATTAGTGTAAACGTAAATGACATCAAGTATTGAAAACTTCAAACAGATTTGATATAAATAAACAAAATATGTAAAAAAATTCGTGCCAATATCGCCAGTATCAAATCTCAATGTTAAATGATTGATTGAAAAAAAGCGCTTACAAAAAGCTGACCACGTAAAATGCGTTTTTAATGCATTTTTTGTCCCACTATCAAAACAGGGTATATATTTTTCTTACACTAGTTGAGGTAGAAGCATGTTCATAGATCATGGATATCCATGCCTTCTTAGACAAAATACATAAATCGGTCATAAAATATTTCTTGGAACTGCCCACAATTAGACTTAAGCCCGCGAACATCGTGGCCGATGTAATTAACGTTTACAACTTGGATATAGGTCCAGGTAAGTCATTTAAATATAATTAAGATTTTTATCAAATTTGATTTGTTGAAACTTTGTACGATTCCACATGTTTTGTCACCAAACGACCCGGATTTCACCTTTCGACATCTTCGGGCGTTCTATCACTTGAATGCAATATAATTGACACACAATAAACAATTAGCATTTTTTGTATACAAAATGAGTTAGTTAAAGGAAAAATGCAGACTCTAAGTCTAGAATCCAAATGACAACAAAAATAGTTTTCAATTATAATGATTTCATAATAATTACACTCAATTGCCTGTGATAAATTTTAATAACTCTAAATACCGTTAATCAGTCTTTTGTGAAAGGACTTTCCAACAATTAATAATCAATTATCATTGAAATGCAATTGGAAAATTTTTGACTTAGAAATAACATCGTATATTAAGTAGAGGCAGTTAGTATAATATAAAACATCAGGTGACGTAATATAGGAATTTAATTCATGAGGTTGTCGGCTCATTCTACTATCACCTTTTTATGTTCAGAAGTTTTGATTGAGTATAAAAAAACTGGATACTAAGCAATTCATTTAATTTATATAAAGGTATTCACTAAAAAGCTCAAAAAATTATACAATGTTATAATTATAACACTGTTTCTGCATTTACGTTTATTACTCTATAATTCACGGACGCTCGGCTATGCAAATCACTTTTATGAATAATTCCGACAAAACATTCAAGTTATTTGTTGCTACAATAAATATTCGATATATATTATAATTCTCGTTGGACCAAATCATTTCTAAATACCCATTAATATTCTCAACTCAAAGCTCTTTGTGGGAATTTCAACAAGAGGGATTTTCATAATTCAATGAAGAAAACATTTACATCTTGGTTTTTCTTTACAGTAAAATGATTTTTTCGATTCAATATAAATGTTCCTTTGAATTTAATACAATTTTTCAAAGTTATATAATAGAATGGTTATTTGGACGTACGGTAAATCATTCCGACTTTTTTTTATTTCAATGTCTACCGTTGAACAAGTCAGTTATGTATAAAATATATTTAGCATTTTAAAGGTTGGTGATATTTAGGAAACTCACTATGAATGAGTAAAATACTTGATATTTTCTCTAAGATACATCTTTTTTAAATTACATTTACATTACAATGTAAAATAGTAAAATGTTCCTTTAATGCGATTATTTTGAGAATAATGTAATTTATATTTTAACAACACGCACTTGAAAAATGAGCCATGCAACGAAATTCTAGTAAAAAGTAAAAACACTCAACCAGAACGATCCGATTTTAAAGCTAAATTTAGAAAATAGTTCGTGTATTATACGACACAATTTTTTTTTTATATAGCTTTAATTTTTTTTAAATAGGTTTTGGTATGAACCACGAAATCGACAATTGTTATGAAATATCATTGATTATAAAAATCAATTTCCACAAATAATTTTATGAAGAATCGTTATACGGTTTCCCTCGACATCCCTTGTGTAAGTCAAATGCACACATATAATTATTGTGTAGGTGTGAATAGGGACTTATATTCGTATGTGTATGAATACAATTATATTTTACCATTGCCCTAATGAAGACCCTCTAAAATTTTTTAAACATTACTTATGTTGTATATTTTTCGCCTTAGGTACCTTAAAACTCAATGGCTAGTATTTGATTTATTCTGCTGTATATCAAAATATTAAATTGTGATTAAATTTCCGTTAAAAAAATTAATACATATCCTGCTTTGATTGTAAAGTAAAACAAGCGAATAAAAAAGAGTTTGCACATTTTTTTCAATTTAACATTGATATAATATAAATAAAACAAGTTGAAACATTACTTAAAAAAAGTAACGACTGTCTTTTGGAAAATTTTACTGTATTTTGGAGCCATAATTAATAGTAAAAGAGTTAAAATACAATATATTTATCGAAATAAATTTACGATGAGAAAATGTTACAAGCCATTTCCTATAGTTAAGTGAAGAATTATTGATAGTGCTTAGTAACATTCTTAATCAATATTTGCGAGGGATTTTATAGTCCCTTAATGATATTTAATTATAATTGATTTCCGTTAATTATCTCAACGTTTTTATTTCCTTTTACTTGATCACAAATACCATAGATGTCATCGATATAAGTACGGATGAGTGGTAATTAACTTCAATCAATATTTAATCCTGTCATTTATAAGTATCGCAAGATTCTCGATATATTATTCTTATTAAAGCTAAAAGAAATAACACAGTGAAAAATAGAACTATAAAAATAGGATGTTAAAACAGAAGATAGGTTATACTGTGTATCTTTTCTACGTCGCTATATATAGATAAGCATATGTACTTTTGAACATAGTCCTGATGAGGTAGTAAACCGAAATAACTATCAACTATATACCGTATAAATGTTGTGGAACTATAACACATTTCAAATTTTTTTACCGTATAATAATGGAGTTATATCAAGTAAAAGCTAATTCAATTAATTTACTAAAAGGAATATAAATTCAAATAAATTTATCTTCGGGCGCTCAAAATGCTAACATGAGAATCCCAAATAGAATGTCAATCCAATAATACTTTGCATTATATGAATACAGTAGAAAAGCTTTTATTAAATACCACTAGTGTAGTTGGCATATTTTCCAATTCTAATATGTCAATCGCCAAACGTTAAGAGGTTAAATAAATATTAATAAATGACACATATATATATATATATCTTTACACTTTGATACTAACATTTTTACATCTTCTAAACAAAATTAAGTAAGAATTGCACTTATTACCGTCACGTGAGAACCTTTAATGCTTCAATAACAACATGTAATCGATATCTTTAGTCACGGGGTATAGAATATCCTCATTTATAGACCAAACACTAACCGCAGTATATAAAACTCTATTAACAATTTAATATGGGTATTAATTGCAAGATAATAATACGTACGTCTGTGAAATAAAATCCAATCGACCGCATTCACATCAAGTTTGTTTATTTCATTGTTTTACAACTTTTTCTCAGTCCATTAAAATTATACTAACAGTTTTGCAGCCTTATCTCTTCATTATTGAATATTAATAAAAAAATACCATGAATATTCTATGACGTCTCTATTTCAAAATTTTCAAAAAATATTTAACTATTACCAAATTGTATTTACAAATCCACCAAATGATGGACCACGTCGATTTTGAGTCTGCGAGGGCGACGAAGATTGCTTTTTTACGATTAAACTTATTTATATAAATGATTTCAAAATATGCAAATATTCCTTTAAATTGGTTGATGTATCGTTGGCTTAACACTTATATAAAATGGTGTCAATTTGTGATTATTAAAATCCTGATGTAAGATTTGTAATGTAGAATTTGGTTGAGAAAACATGAAAAAATATTTGGAATTAACATGACAATTCAATTTGTCATAAGTCACTGATTAAACTTGTCAATAAGAATTTGAGATCGTGAGTAAAGCCATTGAATTTGATAACGTTGAATGCCCGGTTAAATGCCTGGCTGCTCTCTTACACTATATGTCTGTAATGTTAGAAATTTTCTCCCACCCAACTGGGTGACACTGAAAATAGTGGTAACAAGAAAGATATGCTAACCACTTGTATTGTCGTAACACTAGGATCTTATCCATACTATCTCCTTTATAAATATAACTTAATACAACAAAGTATAAATTAATTTTTAAAACCCAAGTTAGATGATAGAATTATTTAATATATTTACCATATCAGGTATTTTTTGAGTCTAAATAAAGATAATTTCCTATACCTAAAAAGCTCCTGATGATATTTGACGATTATATTTGTAAGATTTTAAATTGTGCTATATGTATTTCGATAATATACTCTGAAATTATCTATCAACGTTCCTGTTAAAACAATTATGAATGTTGTTGTCAATTTATAAAAGACACTCGCAAAATTTATAAACTTGTACAACAGATTACCAAAGTAAACAAGTTTCGAGTTGGAACTGTTTCTTATGGGTAGCAGAAATGAAGCAAAATTTTGCTTAATCTGCAAATTACACACTTCTAATTTCCGCAAAACACTACAATAATTAAGGGAAGTGTTTCTTGTTAATTAAGTTATCAAGTTCTGGACGAAGGGCCGACCAATTGGACACGAAATGTGAAAAGCAAAAAGGCACGCATCGTCAGGGCGGCTTATGCCAAATAAAACATCTTTTTTCAGGAACCTTACTCAAGTAAATAGGATGTAATACATTTTCTCGTATGTGTATTGGAGTTAAACTGTATCTTGTACAAATTATACTACCCTGTCAAAAAAATCTACTTCCTTCGTTATTTAGTTCTACAAGTAAACTTTGCGATAAGAAATGAGAATTGTCGTCTTCTTTATTAATCGTTTAATGTCTTGAAGAGTTTCTGTAATGATGTTCGTATGTTAGTATCGTTACTATTTATATTAATTGGATAACTAATGAATAATTCCACTCACAGCAAAATAATTTTGTATTAATACATAACCAATGTATTTCTGCTACGATTGAACTTACAATCGAAACGGCTTCAGTGTCGTAATTTTTTGACCGTAACTAACGATACTTTTCATAATTTAATTTGACAAACAAATTAAAAAAATGAGAAGTAAAGTGGACCAACTGATATATCCAAAAGAAGTGAAATAGTTGCTATTCCATCATTAGTTGGTACTCCACATGTCTTGCTAAACTACGTAATAGTATACATTCCAACGGTTAAACAATTTTGTTGTCAAAAAAGTATCAGAACGAATCAAGCTAATTTACCACAAAAGTTTTGACTCTGTTTTGGCTGGTATCATTTTTCAAGACATTGTCATATCAACAGTTGAAACATTTGCAGTCATTTGGGTTGACTAGTATTGTGTTATTTTTTTAAATAAAAATACGAAATGAGATGAAAAGAGTTCATGCTTAAAATTTATTGAATAACAGTTTTCAAATAACAAATTTCGCCATTTTGTCGTTTGAATGGCTTCACTTCTTAAGGCTTCATAATAGCATCAAAACAACAAAAGCTCACAGATTGTCACGTTGAAATGGTATTTTCATGGCTTGAAAAAGTTTACCCTTCGCAGCACTTGAAGAGTAGCTTTATACCTAACAAAGTTGCTTTTAATTTTTTTCTTACAAAATTTTTCTTTGCACGCCCACTGCAACGTGTTTTCAATAATCAATCTGGTGAGTTCATTAAAGGTTGAATTGCTCTAGAAGAAGTCATTTTTCTCAGAACAGGACCAGAATGATTATAAAAGTAAATGAATAAAAACCTCTAAATATAATAAACAACTAGAGAATTATATATCGCATAATAATTATATTCGTTAAATAAAAAAAAATATTTGTTATTTCAATTGAGACGTTTTTTGGAGTAATTTATTCGCCTTTTGTTATTTAGCTTAAGGTGGATAAGTACTGCGAATGCAGACACGTCCCAAGCTCGGCATATCGCAAGTCGAAAGGGTAATATCGAAAAAACAAAGTCAGTGCGAGGAATGTACCTATGTCTACAATCGACCTCTTCTCAGTTTGCCCCTTCATCGTCTGTGCTCTTACCCAGTGTTGCTCAATTACGTGATCGGCGAATAATTTTGGAGAAATTAATGATGTGGCTCGAATATACTTTTAAAGTTCGCTTATCTTTCTCGCAATGTCTCAGTTATTTTATTTTGTAAGCGGGGTAAAATTAATTGCAAGTAACCGTGTCTTTAAACAGAAATATAAAAAAAGCAATTTTGTATAGCACATGTACTCAAATTTGGTATCGTTAACCACTTGGTTAAAGACTTTAAATGATTTGTTTCAACTATTTTTTCTACTTATCATTTCAATATTTTTTATGTGTTATGATGCTCTTTACTTCCCAAATAACTTTCAATTAAAAACTTTGTAAATGGTTTTTTTTACGTTATCTTATGTATGTATATAAATAAATGTCACGATATTTTCGATGGATTCGGCGTTGACTTTGTGAAAGTCCATTTTTAACATTTATAAGTATTTCACTTCCCCGCAGAGCATCTTTAAACAGCTTAAAAACATTGCTTTCTAACAGGTGGCTAACGATAGTTAAAATGTTTTCCATCAGGAATTTTCCTCTCTAATCGCTATTCATAATTATTAGTGTACTGATAATCAATACTTTTATTGTTTTTTTTTCAACCTTAATTTTAAAGTTTGTGAGTATTAAATAAATAATATTATCTAACTCTTTATGGTTGGGTGAAAATTGACTTAATTGTGTAAATAAATTTAAACTCAGCGCCTACGTGTTTACATCTTTGTAATAAAGGTCGCAAAATGACGGATTTGGAACAGATGAAAATCAATAGATATCAATTATCACACAACATTCTTAAACAATAAACTAATGTATGTTTGTCGCCGCTTCTCGGACCATTGCGAGGGGCTTATTCGTTTCCATAATAAACCATCCATATCTATCAAACCATTTCTGAGCAACATTAAAGCTCATTGATATAGCCGCCTTTTTAGTTTCATGTACAATTTTTAAAATATTTTAGTTTTATTTCTAGCAGGAAATAAGCTAGGTCGTTAAAACAAGAGAGAATATGTATTGTGTACCTTTTCTACACAGCTATATATAGATAAGCAAATGTTCGTTTATGCATAGTTCTGACGATGGTGAGCCGAAATAGCTATCAACTATATCTTATAAAAAAATTGTAAAACTAAAATACATTGCTATTTTTTCACCGTGTTAGTAACTAACAACTTTGCAATATATGTTAGTTACTCTAAAGATGTTTAGAAGTGAAATACATGTCACATGAAGTAGACTACATAGCATCATAGTCGTCAATTTTTGAAACTCAACTATGTTCACACAAATTCTTTGACCTATATTACGCTCCAGTAAATAGTGCTTTATATGTATGGCAAGAGAACTATGAATACACGGGTAAGACCGTCCTAGTGGATATTTTGAGAACCGTTGCTTCAACCTATGCTCGTCATTCTTCACTCCCGCCCTCCTTTCCCATCTCTCGGCTCTCGTCTACCAGCTCATGTGACACGTAACGGGCATTAATACCTACCCGATGTATTATGTATCGCACAGGCAAACGCAAACTGCCTCGGACGGGCTTTTAGTCGATTGTTTCATTTTTAATTGAATCGTTCGAGCTCCCATCGACTGCGAGCGGCCCTGCCTCAGCCCGGCATTTTTCACATTGAAAAGACGGTGATTGAATTTAAATTAAATTTCATGGCGCGAAATGGCGCTTTCGATGATCGATTTTAATTATCGAATATTGTAAGTGGGGCGTGGGAGGTAAGTTGCATTTTTCATCTCAATAATAATTTCGAATGAGCACTGGCAGAGCGTTGGCGTGAATTGTCAACCTGTTAGATTAACGCCTTTGTAGCAAGGGTCGCAGGATGATGGCTTTGGAACAGCTGGAAGTCAATAGACATCAACTATCACAAAGGATTCTTAACGAACAATCTAAGATATGTCTATCACCATTGCTTAATCCTCTGCGGGGTGCTTCTTTGTTTCTGTAATATAACATTTCCGTGCCATATGTAAACTTATTGATATAGCCGCCTTTTTAGTTTAATTTACAATATTTAGTTTTATTGCGAGCAAGAAACAAGCTAGGTCGTTAAAGCAGGATAAAAGATATATTGTGTACCTTTTCTACACAGCTATATATAGATAAGCAAATGTTCGTTTAAGCATAGTTATGACGATGGCGTGAGCCAAAATAAATATCAACTATATTTAAAAAAAATAATTTTGTAGGACTAAAATACACTGCTATTTTTTTCACCGTGTTAGATTAACGACCTTTCGTACTTTTAAGGTGTTAACTGTCACTTTTTGATAGAAATGCGTGTTTTTTAAATAATAAAAACACATTTTTATAACTATTTCCAAAATATATTTTTTCCAAGACCGGTTTCAACTGATCTGATGATCACTTTAAAGTTTTAGCTGTCACTTCCTGATGGAAAGGCATGATATGTTAAGTAATAAAAACACATTCTTTAGTACTTATCTCCACAGTGTATTTTATGATTAGGACCTGATTATGATTATCAACTGATGAATGCTCGCGATGAGCGAAACCGGTCCTGATCATAAAATATATTGTGGAAATAATTGCTAAAAATGATTTTTATTTTAAATTTTAATCAAATAGAGCCTTGTTAAATATTTTTGTTGATTTAATTTTAAATGACAATATCTACGATTTGAGTAGTCATTAATATTTAGATGTAAAATTTTACAGATGAAATAGAATTTTAGAAAATGATATCTGCAAATATCCATAGATGAGCAAATGTAATGCGTAGTTCATTTATAATATATACTTTTTATCCCAGATAGTCACTTAAAAAAATACTTCTGAAATGTTTATATTGTGCGCATACACATAACTACATTGTGTACCAAATGTTAGTTTAAAAATTACTCTATCATTTAAAATAACAGCAATATTCCATTCATAGTGATACCAATAATACTACAAAATCCTCTTAATAGTTGAACCATTTTATTTTAATCAAGAAAAAATCTCTGAAATCCTAATTTAAATCAATAATTAGAATGAAAGTCTGTGAAATATATTTGCATATGTTTACTTGCACACTGATCGATTTCACTTAAGTTTTCAAGTAATAATGAGACGAAATTTATTTTTAGTTAAGTGTGGATAAACACATTTTTTTCTACGATACAGCTCAATGGATGCATCTTCTATTGATTTGAAATTTGTCAAAAGCAACAATTTATTATATCAATATGTATAATTTTTCATGCTGGCAAATCGTCTTGTCTACCAGCCCCACGACTTTATCGTAAAAGATCAATTATTACTATAAAAGTTTGTTACTTTAAGGCTTCATATAGTTTCATGATGATATTTTAATAATAAAGTAAGAAATCGTTTTCACATAGCGTTATGTACCCAAACCATTTCGCATATTTTTGTGTAGCGTTTTGTTTTATTTACACATTTTTAACGCGTTGAAAACTGTCGAGCATTCATTTTAGTGATTTTCTGTCAATATTTAGAACTCAGGCGAAATTTCTTCTAACAGAAAACATGCTAACATGTTCAAATACACGAATAAGTACGGCGTGTGTCAGTATGGATTTACAGATTACCGTTCCGACGCGCGTCAACCGTCTGACAGCATTCCATGAAAAATGAAAAATTATTAAGCGGGAAAATGTGCCCCAAAACAACTGACTATGAAAATGTATGTTGCAGGTCAAGATATACATTGAACGAAATATTGTATTGTGCTTCACAATATTTTATGTATTGCCGGTTTAGATGACACATTCAGAGTTAAGGACTCAATATAGATAACTGCTGTAGTACTCTTGTTAGAATTTTACTGCGGACAGTTTTATAAGTTGACAGTTCATAAAATTTTGCCTGATAAAATAGACCACAAATGCTGTATTTTATGAATATATAATACCTGACAAAAGAGATAGTCAGAGGTTTCAGCCAAACACTTGTAATATTGTAACTATCATTTCATCTATATTTTTTTCGAAAAATCAATTTTGAACTTAATAAATCTTATTTGCTACACAACGTAGTAAAAAAAGGTTATGAATCTTAATGTTTACATAATTTTATTTGAAAATTTGTTTAATTTTATCAAAATTCAATACATTATGTTTTTGTTAAATTTGAAAACGTTCCAATGTCAAATTTAACAGTTTTAAACAAACAACTTTGTGTGAATTGCTGTATTTAAAATGTAAGCTTCCAAAAATTATATAGTGTATATAAAAAAAAGATAAATCTAATTCTATTAAATATTTTAATGAAATTATACGAAATAAAATGAAAATTTGCACTGAACTTCAAGGAATACTAAATATTGATTAAAAAAGTGTTGATATTTTTTTCTATTTTAAATATTTAGAAACACTTCAATATTGCAGCGTGTGGACTCCGCTTAGTGCCCGTGACTTGCGGCGCTCAGTGTTTGCCAAACCAAACTCGCGGCCGGATCAAACAATCGCAATAAATAATTCAGATGTACAGCATCGGCCACTTAGAGGGCGATTAAAATGTATGCGAGGGAGGTCAGGAACCAGACAACCCGCCCTATTCGCTGGTTGACTTTTCCTGTTTTAGAAACACCGGTATTGTGAGTATATTATATTTGTACTCTTTTACCATACAGACAAAAGTGTATTTTTATAGCTTGCATATTTGCTAGTTGAATAAATGGTGCTTGTTGGTAAAGCATTGTGTGGGATATCAATCCGTATACATACAAATGTTGTTTTGAAAAATATATCTATGGTATATATGTGGCATGATAAACTGCGCAATGATTACGACAGTTTCTATATCACGAGATTTGGTTTTAATCATTTTCAATCACATTCATCACTAGAAAAATACCAAGTACACAGTTTAGGTTAAGAATAATTTTTATGTATAAATTATTAACTCACATTGTTTATGGAGAAAATTGGGATGATATTTTTTGTAAGCGTTTATAAATTAGAGCGTTAATATTGTTACTATATATTTAAAATCTGGCTGCAATGTTTTAACGTTATTTTTTTTAAATAATAAAAACATATTTTTTAGTACTTATTTCCACAATATATTTTTTATCAGGACCGGTTTCGCTCATCGCGAGCATTATCAACTGATCAGCTGAAGAAGTGACAGCTAACACCTTAAAAGCGTTTGACGTTATTTATTTAATATTTTCAAAAAAAGAAAAAGATAAATGATGAAAACGAAAAACCAGTGCTAGTATTATATCTGTTTTTGAAAATGGTAGTTTAAATTAGTCAGCACATTCGAAGACGAATTTCTTATTTTTTCAATAAATAAAATTGTTTCATAAGTACTCTATTTACACTTCGATTATGGTTGATCAATGTAGAAATTACTTAACGAATTAAATAAAGATTTTTAAAAATTATAAAAAATAAACAAATGACTTCCAGAAAAATAATAGTGGTTTTTTACAACTTGAGTAGAAAAATAGAAATTAAAAAACCGGTCTTAATCAATTGACTAAGATATGAAAAATGTACTGCAAGCTTTGTTTATTTGACCGATCTCTGCCAAAATCAAATAAGAATGGTACAAAATAAAATTTGATTATTTATAAACATTAATTTTTACTTATAAACACAGAATACGTAATAAAAACAAATGTATAATTAGTTTTTAGAAAATTCATATTTAATTCATTGAATATTCATATCTGTCTTGTAAGGCTTGTAAAAAATATATGGTAGAGACTTTGAGATACGCATAAAAAAAAATACTAAAGAAAATCGCCTGAGAAGTACACGTCTACAAAATAATATAACAGAACAAAAGATTAAGCATGAAGGTTATGAACTTGCAGAGTTTGTGGCTTCGCATACGTAGCGTACAACATTGAAAAACTTAATGGAATTGTATGAAAGTGATTTTCATAGCTTTGCACGTTTTATAATGTGAATAAAAAAATTCAAGGAAGAAAGGTACGCATATATTTATGGTTAACAACGGAAAAGCAGAAGCATAACAAATCTAGAATGACATAAATAAATTGAAAGATCTTGATTTTTTTTGAGAATATTAAATTTTAATAAACAGGTTTGTTTTATAGATTTAACTATCTTTGAAGAAGTATCTTTATATATTTATATATATTATATAAAGTGAGTTGTAATTTATACTCTTGTCTTACCAACGTAGATCTGAATATTTAAACATAATATAAATTTATATTAAATTGATGTACTTTTCAACTTTTTTGTTTATGATAAAAAAAATATAATTTAGTAATAGCTCTTAAATATTTTTGTCATACTGTCCATATTATCAAAACAATCCAAAAAATGATTTAAAGCTGAATTTACAAACAATAGATTATTTGGTCAAATGCTCCATCCGCTTGAACATTAAAAATTAACATGACTTATAAACAATTATTTTTCATTTATTATATTGGAAGTTCGGAATATTTACTTACTATAAAATAAAATGTTAATATACAAGATGTTTTGTTGAAAATCTGAAAGGATACGGAAATCCGTTCAACGTTAGGATTAAAAGGTGGTTATCCGGTGCATGTTTTCATGAAAATATAAGCCTTCGCTCTTGTGTGACCGTGTTATTAGTGCCATACAAAAGCTCCTGTTCAAATTGTTAATAAACCAATATGCGCAAGAGAGCGCTTTTAGGAAAAACACTCCCTGAAAGCTTCCTTAATTGGACAGGTTCGTTTTAACGATAAATTAATAAAGTGCTTTGCACTTTGCAGAATTTGAGAGCTTAATTTTCCTACGATACAAAACCGATTTTGTAAACGTGGGGTAGGCCGTATATCAAGTCACTGCGAACAACGTGGTATTGGGTCTACTAAACATTTTAACTAATTACAGGTTTTGGCTACTGAAGTAGGCCACATTTATAATAGATGACAAATACAAAGGGTGTTAAGATACATTCAATTGAACAATTAAACCTTTAACGGATTTCAAAAATAGCAAAATGGTTTTTTCATCATATTCAACGTTTATTTATTCTATCCAGAAATTATAGTTTTCATTTATTTGGATTACTTTTCGATCTTATTTACCATTTTCGAATATAAAGCTCAGCTTTTATTTCAAATAAACATTTCTAAGCCTTTTCTTTTTTTACAATACTTTCCGGCATGATATTTATTTATACATGTATAAAATTCTTCAAAAAGTTGGTAATTTATTTCAATTATTATATAATTAAAAAATATAATAAAAACAACTTCAACAAAAAATAATTAATTAAGAATAATACATTCATACACTTGCAAATTTGTATCAGATCAATATTGGCATATGTTTCAATTTAAAACATCAATCAAATTATTTAAAATATTAACGGTTATGCTTGATGGATTCGATACGCTATGTCACTTACTAGACATTTCAGTATATTCAAGTATTCAAGAACACGGATGCACATTAGCTCATAATTAATTAAAAGTTTACATCGTTTCATATAAGAATTCAAACCATTCTCATATATCTGAACTATTTGTCATGCTTGTTTGATTTTAATAATTCATCTCATTAATAATTACCTAGTGTGTACAATATGTTTATGAAATAATTTTCTAGTGAAAGTATTTCCTTAGTCAATTCTTCATTACAAATTACGAATAATGTCACTTCACAATTAGCATTTAACGTGCTTGTTGACACAAAGTATACCCATAAATTCAAAAGCTCAAATCGTACGAAAGCTCGTAGAGGAGCTTTTCAGTTGTGAATACCCAATCACATATTATGTGGTCTCTCTCCACTGTGAGCTTCGGAACATTCAAAACATCACAACCTATCAAAGCTCGTTTGTCTTGGAGAGTTAGTTGGTTGTTAGTTATTTAGTCCCGAAATAATCTCCAATGCACGGCCAAATAAACTTCGATAGGTACACTGGTGTCGCGACTGACATCGACTGTGTCGCAACTATTTTCTTCTATTGCTACATTATAATGAACACATTGCTTCATAGCACTACGCCAATGTTTATACGCACAAACCGATATACTCTGCGTAACAGAAGCTTGCTTAGTATTACAAACAGCAAGTCAAACGAATTCCAAAATTATAGTTTTTCCAAACATAATTGTATCGTGTGTATCCTATATGAAACATATCTTTAAATGAGTGGTTTAAAGCGAACTATTGCGAGCTCAATCGCGAAAGCACTCCTTTTGAAATCAAAAGTGACAAAAGAATAAATCTAAATGGACTAGCGATCAGATAAACTACAAGCTTTGACTAAACTGCAATTTCAAGTATGTATAAACAATTGGAAAAAAATTAGACAGTGACAGAGTGCCTGCAACAAATAAAAATCAATAAATCAACCAAAATCTTTATTTATGAGGATCTTAACACGCAAACAGTTCAAATGAATTCATAAAAATTGACCACTTGATAATATCAATAAATGCTCATGAAAATTTGAAATCACACTCACAAATGTCCTATATGTGTTATGTTACAATAAACACAATGAAAAACTTATAGAATTTTTTCCAGGACTTTAATTGTAAGCAATTTGACGGCGGTAGAATTGTCTTTGTTTAAATAATTACTTGAAATTTTTCAAGTATGAAGTTCTTGACCAACGATATAAGAAGAGTTATCAAATGGTTTTAAGTATTTTACAAAAAAGCTCTGTATCACTAGACTTTTTCAAAATCAAACTGCGTTTAAATTGACGCCACTGCCAGTGAACACTGTGCGTCATATATTATACATTCTCTATACGTCACAAAGACATGGCAGACTGTATACGTACAATATAGACTTCACAGCCGCAGACTTAAAAACTTTTCTGCTCATAGAGACTCGGCGAAGTTAAGTCGAAAGTTGGTGTGATTCGTCCGAAGCCGGTTTTCACTCAGAACACTTCACTTTCCTGTATGACAACTTCAAAAAGCTTTTTTAATATTACACCCAACCGGTTTCCTTTGTTGTGTAAACTTCGTGCAATATGCACTGAGCTTTTGTGTCTATTTTTTTTTTCTTAATTCTTCTAATGGATTCAGTCTGTTGCTTCGTGATCGGTTTTAATTTACACAACAGTTTTATCAATTGATTTATCAAATAATGTTTAAATTATATTTAATTGTGTTATCTGAAACCATTGGCTAGCCATATACTATGTAATTTTGAATTAGCCCAATGTTTATGAATATTTTTCATTTTCTTTGTGTGAAAGAATTACAAAACTCAATATCGACACTTATACTCTATTATTGCCCTATGAATTTCATGAAGCGATAAACAATTAATAAAATAGTATCATAAGTAATAAGATTTGATGTGTGTAAAGTTTCAAATATAAATGAGGCTTAGTTTTTTTTTTTAATTATAATAAACAATGTCAAGAAATTAAACCTTATCTCTCTTTTATGTAATTTTTGAAGATTGCATCTAAAATATGTTCATGAAAGTCTTTCATATATATTTTGTCAATCTCTTCGTGCTTACAATTTTTGTTTATGAAATAATAATATCGTTATTTTGTCGCAAAATTCTATCAAATCTGCAATGTTATTCTATCGGATTTTGTAGATTCTCGCGATAATATCCCGCATTTTCTGATGTTTCATTGATGGATGGTGAATAAGCACATTCTAGCGCAGTTATTTGCAACTTGCGGCACGCGAAAGTCCGAACACATTTACGTGCCAACCACAACAACTTCATATTTTTCATATTGCACTAGGGCAACTTAATTTATATAAAATTAATGTCACAGCAAAGGTTAATTAAGTTTCCATATTTAAAATAATATTTATAAAAAAAAATTCCATGTACCATTTCCATATTTCATAATATTGATAAAGACTTGCTCATCGCAGACATTATCAATTGCTATAAACTCCTGTCATACATATTACTCGTCCTGATCAATATTTTTTAAATATGGAAGTTTCATAGTTTTTATATAACGATTTTTATTTTATTTGTTTGAATATAACATTATACCTATTCACCGAGAAATGACAGTAAAAACAGTGAAAGTAAACTGAAATAGAATTTATAGTTTGAAAATATAGGTAATGCTTTGATTACTTTTATCATTAAAGCGTATGGCTAACCAACTCAAGTACTTAACAATTTGTACATTTTTCACTTATGAACCATGAAAATATGGTTCTATAACAAAATTCTTACTTTATTTGAATTTTTTACGACATAATAAATATCCTGTAAAAAACAAAAAAATATATATATTCTCATCTTTGTCTTATAGACATCATTTAAGATGCCTGTAGAATAAAGATTGTCAACAACTGTTGTAGAGTGAAATTCTTCAAAGTAAAGTGGAATTCTCAAAACGGACAATAAAATAACTTTCTGCTCAGTCAGCAGTCGACACCATATTGAATAAGTTGTCACGTCGGATCACCTGCTGTATGACTCCGGTTGACTAACTTTTGTAAGACCAGGGTTGTGTCAAATCGTATCGTATTATTAATAATTATCAATTTGGAACATTTTGGCTTTTTCATCGATGAACCGCCTAAAAGGTTTTGCAATACTAAATATTTCAAAAAACAGAAATTTTAAATATTGGTATATAACACATATATAGAATTTAATCTATACGCACTATATATAATATCATATATCATCACACTAATTTCAGCCATCTAAACAGTTGAGACGCTAAAAATCAATGACATAAACACTAAGGTTATAATAAAGCATCTTAAACCGTGCCTAACTCCAGCTAAATTGATTTTGTTCCCAAATATATATCAAATAAAGAATTAAAATTGAGATAAGTTATCAGGAAATAGAATCCAAAAAAAAAGTATTCTACAGAGTGTTATGTGGTATTTCTAATTATCAAATCAAATTCAAATCAAAAACCGCTTCCCCTGGATACACAGCGGGTGCGTTTGGTGTGAAAAAAATGATATTTAAAATAAAATAAAATAATGGCCGTTTTCTTTGAATACGCGAATTTTTTTACATATTTTAACATGACCATCTTCATACTGTCGTTAATCTAACCAGTGTTGCTGTATCACATTATTCGATTACGATTATTAATCATTCTCGCTCACTTTAACGCGTTCAAAATAATACGTTGTAGCAACCCTATTGAGAAAATAGCTGCAAACAAGAATTTTGCTTCATGCTTGCCTACATCACTAGAATGCAGTGGATCATGGTGTAATGAAAAAATATCGTATATGAATCCGTTTGCAACGTTAGAACAGAAGCCGTATTAATTATTAAAAAAAAAAGATTAACTCTAGATAAAACAAGCAAATATCTGGCAAACAAGAGAATATAAAAAAGTGGCTCAATGACACAGTAGGAAATTTCGTTAGCTTTGGTTACGATTTTCGTAGGATTTTATATCATCGATGATAGCGTATCAAAATAATTTTTCAATCGATATAAATGAGGCTAAAAACATAATTTTAGCAATCCAATCTTAAAAGTTTTTGGTTGGAAAATCACTATTTTTAGCTTTGCTCTATCGAAATATATATATACTCTTTCATGCCTCTACTTGCTAATCAGATACCTACGATAAAAATGTCAAATACTCCTCATATGGAGTAGATGTGGTTTGAAAAATCGGCCAGTAAAACCTTTAAATTAGATATAGAATTAGAATCTTTAACCAATTAATTGAATATTATCCAAGTGCGAGTATGATTTAGATACCTGTATTCTTTTTCACACATAGCTAGAGCATGATGAGCCTTTTACAAGTAAAATTTAAATCACACTTATCAAAAAGTTATATGAAACGTTTTGACTGCTAACCAACGACGAAAGAATTGATAACAGTGATCGTAGTTGTTTTCACAATGATTGAAATTAAAAGACTATTTGTGAACATCAATCAATAACAAAGAAAAGATTTATTTTTATATGTAGATAGCACGTGCTGCATAAGGCATTTAAAATACCTGAAAAATAATATGACAAAACAAGAAATGATTACGACACACCGATTAAGTCAAAATATGTCACCTACTCATTTTGCATGGAAAGCATCCAGCACATTTGATAGCATACGGTATAGCACCGTATCTTTGAAGTGATTTATTACATTGTCTTAATTTTTAACCAATTACAAGTGAAGTCATCAATTTTATGACACATCATCGTCTTTCATGTTATCTGTCTTGAATATATAACAATCTAAAAAAATGGAATCAAGCGATTATACTTTTTTTATACAAGAAATAAGTTAATATATTTCCTCTCGCAGAAGTAATAGCAACAGTAAGGTGCTTAGAAGTATTGTATTTTCATCATATATAAATCTAACAATGTTTACTTATTTAAATGGCGAATTATTTTTTAATGAAACTCTAATTAATGCATGATCGTTGCGAGATGTACGCTATGTCACTATTTTGGAGTGATGCCAAAGATCGAAACTCAGAAACTATTCTAGTTGACTTCAGCTGTGGCTACAATTTTGCACGCGTGGAAATTTATCGGTCAGTGCACCATAGATATCAGCGACATGTTTCCCAAGAGGTCATATTGTCTATCCAATAAAATAGCCGACAGTTTTGTCAGAAAATTATATTTTATCTCAAGTTAAACGTTTTTGAATTTGAAGCTAAAAAATTACAGTCATTATTTTCAGTTTTATTTTCTGAATGAATTCTCAGAAGTGACAGTTAAATTCGTCGAAAATATTCAGATGTTGCAAGTACGAGTACCATTGCATCAGAAGAATACACACTAATGGAACTTATTTTCGAAGCTTTTCTAAGCTTCTTCTTGATTCTTCAGAGATTTGAGATAAAAGCTAATAAACAATTTAGACGGTATTTTTTTTATAAATATAATAAATATTTCAATTTTAAGAAGTAATCGAGATCGGTTGTTTTTATTATGAGAATTTTTATATCAGGTATTCTTTTAAATTCATATAAGCCTATTACTGTTTACTTGGCAAATTTCACTATATATTTTTACCCGCCACTTTCCGTTATATTGGATTAACAGCAGAATAATTAGTATATTATCTATAACAACCAGATATTTAAATGTGTTTAATAGATTTTATAGCTACAATATAAATTCAAATGGCTCTAACCAATTCAGAAACAAATATTGTTGCGATGTTTCTATAAACATTTAAAATTTAACCTTCTAAAATCAATAATTCATAGCGAAATTTTCCGAATTAGATACATCAGATACGTTGTCAACAGTAAATATTTTTTTTTTCATAATAAACAAAGAGTCATCTAGAAGATAAAATATTTAAATAATTTTTTATACTCAATGATTAATTATTATAATAATTACTGATATATCACGTGATGTCGTCACAGAGCGCTATAATAGATTGATTCAAAACCGTTTCTCGTAAGGTTCGGCGTTTTTTTTTATATAAAGTATTGACTGAAAATGCTTGATGAAATTCTAATCAAATTTGAATAGTTAAAATTTATCATGGCATTTATAACCAGGGCGTCATATATCAGCTTACATTTTTTGTGGTTATAAATAACAAAACTTGTCAGGACAAAGTTAAAACAATCTTAATTCAAAAAGAAAAATTAGCTGAAACATGGTCATATAACATACATACACGTATTTTTCTCTTTGAATGAATTTGATAAGCAAGTGAATTATAATAAACTAAAAATGTACTTTCACATATGTGAATACACGTGTTATGTTACGTCTCAACTGTATTAGAAAAGGAGCAATCTCAAAGCACCCTTACTCTATAATAGCAAATCTCAATAGATATTGAAAGCGATCGTACAAATAAAGTTAAACGTTCCCCCTTGTAACATGAGTCTTTAACCTTTCAACAGCAGTGACAGTGATATCACGCTGTCAGATTTTGACAGGTGGTAACATAAATTTGCAATTACTTCACATTGTGGAAAGTCTATTCGAAACGACGCAAGCCTGGCTCCTTCAACATAATACTGGGGATGTCTATTGTATTGCGAACTCAAATACCTCAAATCAACGATGAAAGGGAAAATGACGAGTCTTGAATCGGTGGCATTTAAAGGGTTGAATCTACTTTAATAACAATATTAAGGTGATCGTTTATGTTGTCGTTACAAAAATGTGTTGTTAGTTTCCATTGTAACACTCTATTTGTCTATTGGTTAATACTATTTCGAATTAGGATTTGTTTGTGGTTCAAATCTCGAAACAAAAATGTATACAAATTTAATTTAAATCATAGAAACTTTGTACGATTCCACATGTAAAAAGTTGCAACAAATTCAAAATTTATATTAAGCACCTTCAGTCGATACCATAAATTGTAAAGACATTTTTTTGTAATTCACTTCCTATATCATTCATGTCGTCACCATTTTGGTAAGAAAGGAAATGGTTGTTCTGAGTAAAAAACAATTGAAAATTTGATATATAATGTGATAAAAATTACTTTTTAATTAGGTTGAGAGAAATGCTGTAAAATTTAACTGTTTCTGTGTTATTTAGGGACCGATAAAAAAATTATTTACAAACTAATACTGTGAATGCATCAAATGTTATCATATTAAGAATTTATATCCGAGAATCTTGTTGTGGCAATTAATTTTATTATTTTACATCCTAACTTCTTGGAATGCTGATATATAAAATTGTTAGCACAACTTGGGAGATGATAAAATATATACGACCATGTGGTGACCACTGTTTAAAAAAGCGCAACACATAAATGGCGTAGCTGTGTATTAAAACACCAACATTATAGAATGATAAAGTATGTGATGGTAAAGGAAAAAATGTTCTTTTTAATTTTAATTACGCAGCAGAAAATTTGTATGTAAATAAAAAAAGTCACGCAATTTGAATGCATATTTTTTCGACCACTATAGCTTCAAATGAATACTTGAATGAAACAGAAACATAGCTTCAAAGATTGAAAAATAAACTATGAATTAATGGTCATAAGGTAGAATTTTTGATTCCATCTCTTCGTGCAATTCCATATTCATATAAATAAATTTACTTAGATAGAACATGTGTAGACGATTGTTAAACAAAATAAAATATATTTATTGCGAAAAATCTCAAATACTGAATGTTCACGATAACAAGTCAAAGAAATAGATAAAAACGTTTTGGTGTGACGTTTATGACTATACCGATACAGTGACGTTAAAATAGGTTAGTATAATAATATTAAATGAACCTATGTCGTTTCTGAATAATCGATTCGTTTTCCCAGCAAACCGGAGAAAAGAGATCCCTTGACAGCAGTCGGAAATGTCCTGTCTGGTCCTGAGACCTCATTTCCTGATTTCCTTTTGACCTGTCTCACAAAACCCAGTTTTTTATCAACTGCTGCGGTTCTACGCTCTTGAAATTGATATAAACATACATAGCTATTATACTCTATTTACATATACGGTTTTATAGAGTTGATAAACTTCGTATTAAATGGTCTTTCGTTGTTAACATTTTCGTGGACACTGATATTTTTAATATTATGAAAATAAATTAACAATACTTTTTTTTTCTTAAAGAAAATTATAACATCATGCCTCTACATTTGTTTCGTGATATTAACATAATATAAAAATGATTAAATTATTGTTTATAAAAATGTTTAAATATCAAAAACTGTTCTCGATTATTCTGTAATTATTAAAGTTTTTTTAAAACGGTTATATTTTTACTGAGATTGTTACAATATTACCTACGTGTAAAAAAGTATCAGATATACCAGAATGGTCATACTTAGGTATTATGAATACAGTATATTTTCAAAAAAGAATATGTTTTGATAAATTTTTTCATAACTCTTTAATTTTTTCATTCAAAAATAATCAATACTTAGATTTTCAGAGAGAGTTGTTATATGATATACAATATGATGTTTACTTAACATTTCATGCTCATAATGTCGAATATATTGTGCAAAACATCGTTTTTTGCTTTTCTAGAACACTAGAATATTGAATAAAGACTTTATATAAAGAATATACCGCAACATATACGTATTATAACATGAAGCATGTGTATTAGAATTGAAGGAGTAAATTAAATTTTTTGTATGGTTTTTTACCGACATTTTGAAAAGGTGACATTTTAAAGACTAGATTTATCGAGATTGTGGAAAAAGATGTTAAATACAAGTCCTTTAAGTAACGTTTGGCCATTCTACGTTAACATTTCTTTCAATAACTTTAAATGTATTCTTTAATCATGTAATTTCCTAATATGAAGCTTTTTTCTGTGAGGACTACTTGTCATTCAGCTGCTTAAGTTTTCTTTTTAAAAAGTTTGGTGTAAAAGAAAGCGATCAAGATAGAACTAGTGTATTGCTAATCATTCTCGCTTTGTCCAGTTTTAAATATCTGAAAAAGTAACTATTTGATGAAAGGACTTTTTTACGGGGAATCGAACACTGAAAACAATAAAAGTGTAACTTCTTGACAATTTTCTGATCAATTTTACATGTGTCAACTTTCTGCTGAACTGTTGATAATAGTCATACATCAATAGTGTAAATAGATAGACTATGGATACTTTTTAAGTATGTTGCAATATTTGCAATATTTACAAAATGGAAAAAATGCCTTACTGAAAAATGATTACAAATTTTAATGAGCTTTAAAAAGCATATTCTGAGAGGAAATAACAACCCTACAACAATACCAGAAACGACAATTCCAATCTATAATATTTGAATTTAGAATTGTTATATTATCATATATTGCATGATAATTACAAATTAAAAAAGCACATCTTATGAAGTATATGAAAAATTTAAATAACATTCATTTTGGAATCCAATGCTTGAAACATAACTTTCCAAGCCTGTAAAATTATATTTGTTTCGTGTATAAAGAAACAAACAACAATAATCTGACGTCTATACAAAGCAATGTTGCCAGCAGATTTCTAGTTATAAAGTTACTACAAGATTTCCTCTTCACAAAAAACATTCTCATCTTAAATGTTGAATGAATGATTAACTCACTTATACAATGCATGAGTGTAAAATATAATACTAACATATGATGTATTTCGAATAAAAAAATAATTTATATTCAACTGAAACACGTATTTTGTGAATTGATTTTATTTTTTTCCAGTTTAGTAAGCAAATAAATATTTCAATGTATTCCAGTCTAGTGATTTCAAATGAATTCGTCACAAATACAACATTCTGATTTAAAAATTCTTAATGTTTCGTTAATATTATTTGTACGCAACTTTCACTCGGAAATATATACACGGTATGTTGATTTTTATTTCGTCGTATGATACTCCTAACTATTAATAATGTTTTAGTTAACACCATAAATGTATCAACTATTATTTGGTCATTAATATTTGAGCTTCATAGCTGTTTGACTTAAATTTAATGGGGGTTGTATCACTTATTGTTTCATCGTGTTGTGCACTTCTCTTAGAAGTTTTCTTTTTTTTTTTAATCATAACCATTTTGTCCACATGCTTCTTTTTAAATATTTGAGCAATCAATGAAATTTATCTCAAGTAAAAACAAGGGCATATTAACTACCAAAAATTCCCTGACTAAATTCATTCAGGTGACTTTATAAATTGAGTCATTAAAGCCATTGTTATAAGAAAGAGAACGCTTATATTTTTAATTAAAAATAATATTCTCATATCGCTATCGGTGAAATTTTAATATTTTTAAACTAACAGACTGGTTAAAAATGAAAATTTCATATCAATCAGTATACGAACCATGTTCTTAAAAGAACATTTGAACACATAAAAAAGGTTGCCGATGACTGTAAAAAATGCTTATTTACTTAAAGAAATTTAATCTGTCTTAAGCTTCATCCGCTTCCAATGTGAAACAAGTAAACTAGCTATGTAGTATAACAGTTGTTTTCAATCACTCTGTTTATGATTAGTTAACACCTAGTCTATTTATATCATCCTTATATCCTAACCCTCTCCTAAAAGAGAGGTTGAGTAATTAAATACCAATCAATATTTAGAAAAAAAATATATAATTTGATGCTATATTGGATGTTACTTTATTATTATTTACCATATTAATGGTCATACAAAAAAATCTTTTATTAGGTTCTTTCATTGCTTATGTACATTTTTAAGAAGAATATATTTTATATATAATACATATTATGCAATATCACTACATAGCCAACAGAAAAATAACACCTTTTTAAAATAAATTAAAAAGCTCAAATTCCAAAATTGGAAAAAAATTTAACGGGTGACTTTATATTATATTTATAATTGGTAAAGCATTTTCTTTGAATTTTCAATTTTCGGTTTTCATTATGCTTAAAGTCACATCCATGTTAAAATTTGAAACACAAAATTATTTCTTCTCTCGCTTAATTACTTACATAAGTTTTTTGATAAACAGCTTAGACTGATCACTTGATGGGATTTAAATATAAAATAATTATTACAAAGAATAAAATGATATACAGCTACGCATTTTTTTATATCACTCAAACTCACATTGTTTAGGGTTAAAAATAATTATAACTATACTATCACATTGAAAATAACATTATGATTTCAATTTTAATACTTAAGGATTTTAGAAAATTTTCTCTTAACTATCATGTACAGAAAAAACTGCTGACAAAACTGCATCTCTGAATCACCAAAATGTCACAACTCTTTTCATGATTTGGCGTGTCGAGACTTTGCGTCAAGATTTTTAGATTTTTTTATTAAAAAAAATACATTCGATTGACAATTTGTTAAACAAATAAATACTATTCAGTTATTCTATTTGTAGACCCTCTTAGAAATCGACATTCTTTCTGTATAATAAAACGTTTTAAAATATTACTCGTCGATAGTTATAAATAAAATATAAGCAAAAGTCTTCTATACTAGAAAAAACGCGATCGATACAATGTTAACGATTAATATGAAGTAAAAATAGAAAATCGTTTCAGTTCTCAACTAGTGTATAATCGAAAAATTACAACTTAAATTCTTGAGTTCTTAACTTGGAGCCTTTTTACTGTTTTGTTTTTTTATGTTACACTTTTGATGCGTTTATAAAAATGGTGGATGGCTATTTCATTTTCCATTATTCATCTTGTATATTATTTTTCATAATACTTTTAGCATATAAAATCCTGAGCTATCACTGCCGATAAAAACAAATTTATTTCGATACTATCGAGGAAAGCACTTACTTATTTCTTTGTGTAAAAAGATTATTTAAGTAATTTATTTACTCACTTGATTACGTTTATCAGATAGACAGCAAGACGTCAGTTTCTGCAAATATAAAAAAAACATAATTAATTTATAATTCAATAACTCAAATAACATATTGCAATTATATATACTGGGTCAAACTGATAATGCTCCTTTAGTTATATGCACTAATCAGCTTTGTAGTCAAGTGGTTAAGGCTTTTTAGTTTTCGGTATACCTCTTCAAGTCAGGAGTCAGGGGAATCGCATAACGTCACGCATATTAACCTTTCGAACACGTAAAGCAGTAGTGGTGAATGAAGTTGACTTGCATTGCAAATCTCACAAGCCCGAAATCCAGAACAGTAAAATACAATTGCTTTATAAGATACTGCTCGAAGGCGTGAGTTAAAGTGATTTTTTAAAAAAATGTAGTCCTACCAATTTGGTCCTTAAAACAAGGTGTAGTAAAATCAATAAACTACACATTAGTTTTGTCTTATTGACGTATTTCCTTTTTACATATTTTTTTAAAGAAAGAGAGCTTGAGTAGCCAAGTAATTTTTTTTTAGTAATTCCTCCATTTGGAGGCCGTATACATTACATAAGCAACAGACATTGAAACTACTCAACGTTTATATGCTTACTATTTTCAAAGGGAACGGTTAAGTGACCACCATTCGACCAATTATTGTTAAACGACTTCTGTAAAGTTGCTACATTTACCTCCATTTCGTTTTCATGGAAAGGAAAAATATTTAACTCAAAAAATCGCTCGGAACATGAGGTCACTTTATGGAGATCATAGCTCGAGAATTCGGAGGTCAATTATAAGAGTTTTATTATCTGATTTTACACATTCCACTAATGTTAACTTGTTGTATGATAGTCAATTCTAATTATAATAACGGTTTTTTTAGAAATTAAAATATTAATATAGACCAACTTAGTCAACAAAACATTACTTAAAAGATTTTAAAATATGGTTGTTTGGGTTTCATTCGTTGAGAGAAATATGCGATACCAATAATGAATATTGTTGTTATAATTTATGATATCAACTGAAGGTGATTGATGGAATTTCAATATAAAATTTGAACTGTTACAACTTTGAACGATTCTACATATTTTGTCACTAATGACCCGGGTTTCGCCTTTCGGCATCTTCAGGCATTCTATCACACGGATGCAACAGAACTGACGTAAAATAAATAGTTAGCGTCGTCTATATACCAAAGTTATTAATTACATCGGGTCGTAAGTGACAAAACATGTGGATTCGTACAAATTTGTAACAATTCAAATTTGAATATTGTTGTGTTGGCTAGTTGCAATATAATACAAATTGAAAAATTATATCTATAAATAAGCACCGAAGAACTATATTGATATAAAGATGTACAAAATATTGAGATAATTATCATAAACTTCCATTTGACTGCAAATAGTTTCAATTAAATATTTGTGCTTAAAAGCATTTCAAATGATAATCTCAATACTGTCATATTTAAACGAAAATGCATTAAATTAATTATTATTAGTGGTGGAATATTTTTTTCTTTTTCATACTAACGGCATCATAAATTTCACACAGTGCACTTGAATGTCAGCTGTGTCGACGCTAACAGACACACTAAATGAAAAACAAAGCTTAAGACTATACAGAAAGTTAATAATATAAAATATGTAATAATATTTCAAAGAATCATTTAAAAACTTTCGTACAAACAAATAGTTATTTTAATAGCAAATAGTCTATTTTACAAGTAGGATTTTTAAGATTAAAAGGCGTTTTTAATTAGTACTCATTTTTTTCTGACTGGGGCTCAATCAACGTCTTTTTTTAAAATATAATAGTTAAAGTATTTTTTATGATAATAAATTTTTTTTGTTATCATGATGTGTTATAAATAACACATAAATTGAGTTCTTATATCAAATGTGGATATATCCATCCCGTAGCGATCTAATCCGTTTATTAACTTAACTTTTATAGTACTAATTTTCTCCCTTTTCTTCCTTAAGGCCTCTGCAAATAAGAGAAATTTATTTAAAAAACAATAAATAACCAGTTTTCTTGAAAATAACTTCTTTTCATACTCCTTAGAAGTACATATACTATATATATACTGAACACGGAAATATATATTTACTTATATATCGATAGTCCTAAAAAACACATCAAATCTGATCCTATGAATAAAACGCATGTGGATATCTTTTGCTGTATTTCAAGAAATTTGAAGATAAGTAAACACAAAATATTTTTTAAAAAAATACAATATTGATTTGGTATCGTCTTGATTATAACGGAGAGTTCAAATACATATCATTAAAAATAGCTACATGATTTAAACGGAATATTGCGTGATATTTTCACTATTCGACATGATTGTAATCGTTTGCACGATGCTTTACGTGCGTGAATTCAGACGACAGTCTCCCAAGAAATAGAATAGCACAAGATCACAAACAAAGCATTAAAAAACAGCCCCTGTGTAACTTCTATATATGTGTAGCATGTGCTTTATAGATTTTGTCTTTTTTTGTGTATACTAATACTGCGTTGCGACATATTGAAATTCCACTTAAAAGACTTTTATTTGCTTGTAATATATGTTAATGTGTGCGAAGAATATTTATTTGTAATTGTTTTGAGAAAAGCTTATTTAATAACATAATCTTTACAATTTTTATTAACTTTATCAGAAATTAAAAATCAGATTTGTTTGTTTTGTCATCGTTTGATCGTAAATAAAGCTTCTAAATACACTTTTGTGTCCACACAAATATATATATATATTATGTTTATCGGCACCGAATTCTTTGTTCTTCTTTCATATGAGAGTAAGGAAACTAACCGTTCTTTCTACGCCCTGTTTTCGTGACAGCATGAGTGGGATTCTTCAGAATGCACAAACAACCATGCTTTTAAATTGAATCAATTAAAAATAAATAAAAGGACTAGGTCTGAAAAATCCGTGACGTACCACTTCACTCAATATTATATAATTATACAATGCGTCATAAAAAATGTCAAACAGTACTTCGTCTAAATTGATGCGTAAATTTCATTATAATGTACGTCCAATATTTTATCGGCTACCAAACAATCGCCTCATAAACGGTTATTGTTAATAAGTTTTTAATTCAACGCATTTAAACTCAACATTTAGCTTGGCGACTAGCTCAGTATAAAAAAATGATCAATATTTGATTGTATGATATTCAAAAATATATTTGGATTATAAATGAAATAGAGCACATAAATTCAACCACATAACATAATTTTTAATATAAAAAAACAGGAAATATTTTTCATCGCGTGTATGCTGTATGCAATGATTGGACTGTTCATGGGTACATGGTAAAAGTTGACAATGTGTGTTATGTTTATTGTCTGTATTGATGAAGACTGGGGAAAAAGAAGAGATGGACTTTATTAAATGACAGAATTGTTGAACACCCCCTCGTGTTAAGTATAAAAGTTATACTAACTTTGATATAAATGTAATTCCATAATTCTTTTTGATTGAAATATTTTTTTTTTATGACAACGGTTTCAAAATGTGTTATGTTTACAATCTAATATTATTTTAACGTGGGTTGTCATTTTTGAGAGATTTTACGACATCGCGTAACCCTCATGATGAACTATGGGTAAAAAGCTTTTGTTTTGTATATTATATACTAACACAAAAGATTAAAGAGGTGTTTATTTACATATACATATATTCCTTTTATTCCTTATCAACTCGAAAAGTTCAAAGTTATTTAAAAAAATATATTCAGCTGAAAATGTTCTCGGTGACCGAGTGAATATTATATTATAAAATGTAGAAGAAGTACTTAAAAAATTGTGCTCAATTAATTTCAATACACTGTTTACATTATTTTTGTTATTTTTACTGTTTTTAATGTATATTACCGACGATAATGCTGACATAGAGCAATTAAATATTTTTTCGAAGCGAAACAATAGCGAGAAATACATTGAACGCTCTTACAAAAAGGTTTTGTATTTTACAAGCTTGTCAAACAAAGTTCCTTAGAGCGCTAAAAAGCGCAAATAGAATGAATTTGTTGAGTTTTTTACAATTAAACACAAAAAACCCTTTCTTTTATTTAGATCATTAAAACGAAACAGGAATGACTTGTCACTTTTTGTTTTGGCAGAACGTGTGTTTCATTACTTCTTGTTCCATTTCGCCTTTATGCACGTATATTAATAAAGCTCAACGTGCTTATTTTGTCGTTATTTGTTTTTGCGTTAGGCAAATAAACGTGTTTTTCTGACACTTTCACACTGAAAACAATAAAAACGCAAAAACTTTACTTCGAATTCATCAAGCAATATTTTTTTTTATTTTTCAAAACAGCTGGCTCTAATAAATTATTCGAGAGTTTTCAATAGACAATAATATTTTACCAAACAGTTGTAAAATAAAAAAATTATATAATTTTAAAATTATCAAAAAACGAGTAACGCTTAAGGATTCGAAACACGATATTACAATATTCTTCACTCTAATAAATCGAACTTTTATAAAATTTCTTTTAATATTTAATAAAAGATATGTGAAGGGCATTATTATTAAACGCCCGTAGTATCACTATAACTCACAATTAGCTCAAGCGTTCATAAATATACTGGAAATAATATCCATTATTTCAATTTATTTTTCATGAAAATATGATAGTTTGCTATTGGACAAATTATTTGAACGCATAAAGAAAAACATTCTAGATATATAGTTAAGTATTACTAAAACATACAAGATGAAAATATCTATTCCCAATTTTGTCTTCCTATATTTTTCTAAGCTTTAGTATAAGACCTCTGCTTTATACCGTATGAAGCAAAAGCTTTCAGTCCTCTAGAGTTAGTAGTTTTATTTTATATTTCCACACTTATACTTAGACTTAAGATCTCATATTTATCTTCTAAAAATACGGAATCAAAATTAGTTAAGTTCTATTATACATTAAATGCAGATCAATGTACCCATTATGCTGTCAACGGTTGGAATACTTGAAAGTATATTTTTGTATTCAAGAGACATAAAGCTTCATGTCTGACACGAAACATTACTTTCAAACATGAATCATTATTTTTTATCATCATTCTTCTTGTATTTGAAAAAATAATCAATATTTAATGATAAACAAATGTATTTTATTTATCAAAAATTCACCAAAAAAATCTTGTCATGCTCATATGTAAAGATGTCTAAGTGGGCACAATTTTTTTAGAGCTTTCTTCTTTATCAACTGATTTATGAATGTATATTATATGTAGCATTAATGCTTTTGATATTTTCATCCATACTCCAATTTCGAAATAAGCATTTACAAAGCTTTTTATTATAAGTTATTGTTTTACTAGCTCATCTGCTAGAATCGTTAAATACAAAACGTCTGGCAAGTAAAGTTAACTAACGACAGGTATTATTTTAGAATGTTGGAAGTGAAGTCTATTCGTTTTCAAAAATATCGAGGGAATAAAATAAGTGAAGTATACAATATCGCTTGGAGCGAAAAAAGCCTGAAGATATGTCTGTCTTTGTAGAAAATGAATCATTCATTTATACAATTAATATTAAAATTTGCATTTTTCAAATGAGCTTTTGTTGTCATTGCTTTTTGAATAAAAAATATTCTTTCATTATGAAATGTCTTATTATACGCCGAGAAGCTCATTTAACAAAACAAAAAAAATCATCCGAAAGCTTTTCAAAATTAACGTTAAAATTCATTAAAACTGGACCATTAATATTAATCATACTCACTTTGAGAAAACATGGGAAACATATACAATCCTAAGAAAAATAATGTATTTGAATTTTCTCGCTGCATACAATTTATAACTGGCGTGAAAAACCTTTTTTTAATGCATTTTCATTTTTATATATCCGTACTATATAGCAGAAAAAACATGGGTCAATCTGTAAATTTATCTGTCTGTCACAGAACCTCTTTTTAAACGATAAACAGCAGTGGCATGATGGGTGTCGTTTCTTAGACGACAAGGATAATTTTAACATACAACGTTTTACATTATCTTAAATTAATGTACGGCGAATTTCCTAATTTTCAATTATTAAGAACTATTGTGTGCCATACTTTATTTGTGGGCGTTGTATGAGCTACGGTCAACAGAATATATTTTCAAATTTTAGAAATAAAAATTACCTTGCACCAAAATATATTATAGAGTCTTAATTTTAACACTGTCAACTCCAAGTAAAACTTAAAAAGATAGTGCTCAATAACTTTACTGGAAATTGTAAAATCAAAAATATTCATAAATTGTAATGAAATGATTCGGAATTTTTTTAATTTATTGTCAATTACCAATTCATATATTTACAATGATGGGCGATACCAAATGAAACTTATCTATTCTTTGGTAATTTAAATATGATCAGTTGAAAAAAGAAACAGATAGTTACTTTTAATAATAAAAGTAACTCTGTCGAATGAAAGTTCTTCAAGATTCGCAAGTCGATAAGTTTCCAATCCCTGGTGTGGGGGTGCGTTTTCTTTATAGAAAATATAAAAGCTATATCTCATGTGAGTGTACCCGTATTTTCCCAGAAAAAACTCTCTTTGAGCAATCACACATTGATGAAAATCGTGAATTTTTATCAAACATTATGATTTTAACGTAAACATGTTCATCGAAATTTTTCAATACAGCTACAATTTAAGGTTTGCTTTTAAAATACACTTTATAAAAATTTATCAAGTTAAATAAATAAAATATAAAATACGTTCTTTTAATAGTCATCAATAATATTCAATAAAGATTTACTGACAAAAAATACAGATAAACATTTATATATAAGAATTTAAAATTATTTGAGTCATGTTAATTTAATTGCTATTTATTTGGTAAATTTTTATTGCATTGGAAAAATCTCCTCTTCCTCCATAATCATTTTTACCTTCAAGAAATTATTTTTTTCTATTGAAGACATTGACTGAAGTCGCTTGATGGAATTTCAATATTTATTTTACAGCTCAAAAAAAAAGTTATAAATTTAAAATGTTATTATGAATACGACAATTTTTATGATGACGTTAAGGAACGTTTGGTCATGCCAAAATAGGTTTCAATTTTATTTTATAATGTACTCCTTTTTAAATTGTCATAAAAGAAATTAACTGCAAATTTTATAAAATACCTATCGCTATCCACTACAAATTTCGCTTCTAAGCAATTTTTTTTTTTGGTGACATTATAAATGGCATTAATACGGAGTCGTCATTTTTTTCTGTTCATATTTATGTGCTATTATGTTGAAGAGCTATTTAATCAAGTTCATTAAATTCAGTGCGTCCAATTCAATGGATTGCTGATCGTCGTTTTATTAAAAAAAAACATTTTTTAAGGTTTTTAAAGTATACATTTTTCAGCCAATAAATGCCTTAATTGCCAAAAAAAGCCATATTCAATATCACTGTTATCACATCATTATAATATGATCAGTACACACTATTTTTTGTACAAAAATTTTACTCAATTAACACTTTTTTCATCGATAATCTTTCTTAGACTCAGTTGCGTCTTATACGATTTCATGAAGCGAACTCTTCTGTTAAGTTTTGATTGAACTTATATGTTTCCTGTAACATTTATGGTAGTTGATGTTGTGTATATAGTATTATCACATATTTGCACCGCAAACACACGATATTTAAGCCATAGTTGGAAATCTAGTCACGGGAATAGTAATTATTATATTACATCTGACCAAAAGGCCTCGATCGAGAAAACATAATACGGCTGATATCTGTTGACAGATATTATGTGACCGGGAAACCTAATCTCTATGTAATCGAACGTGACAGTTCGACGGGTGTAGCTATTTTCATTCATTTAGCCTCGAATTGTACCTGGATCATTCGCTAAAATCTATAACATTACATTGTGTTTAACAGAAAATAATCCAGGCTTAAAAATATGTATGAACAATGACAATAATATTGTTAAAATTTTCTCCCTTTCAAAGCTCTTAATATGTTATATAATTTAGATTTAGTGATTTTTGCGTCATCAATTTTTGTAATATTTTACCAAAGTATTGATACGCTCATCGGTTGAGCCACTAGAAACAAAAAAATGTCTAAAAAAACAGGTTTTATAAAATGATTGTTTTTTTTTTTTTAGTTTTAAGCTTTGTCTGGCTAAAATCTGGAGCAATGGAACTCCGCTGAAGCGATTTGTTTGAACTTATTTACCCAATAGGATCCAAAAAGTTCATACGATTAAAATGAGAGTTGAAACACAGGTTAGCAAGACCCATGTCATAAATCAAAGGGCCAAGGAAACGTCACTAAAATATCATATGAAAAATAAGGAATGATTAACAACGTTCTGCTCAGCAGAACTACAAAATAAAAAAATGTCAAAAATCTTTCAAGTTTTAGTGAAAATTTTTATTGTTTTAATTTCATCATTTTATTTTATAATACTTAACTTTCAAATAGTCTAAAAATAGGTCATGGATATTTAATATTAGTTCGCTAAGCTTCCTGGATTCTCTATAATACAACTTTACCATTCTTAGTGAAGTTTTCGTGATATAATATTCATATCGGAAAAAGTTTTAAGCCAGATGGAAACAAACTGTATGATCTGAGCGCAGCTGCTACTCGATGCAGAAAATATCAATATTAACAACAATTGCAAAACGAATATTCATCATTTTTATTAAAATTTTTGTATTTAGTGGTAAATATTAGTAAACATCCTAAAGTGTGATATTTTATCTATGAATATGATGCGTTGTGAAAATGGATGTTATAATTTACGTTAAAGTTCAATTTGTGATCTTTTTAAATGTATACATATATCTATTTTACATTGAATAATGTATTTTATTAATTAAATTCCAGTTAGCAATGTCAATAAATTATTATATATATATATATTTTTGTACACACTTTGTAATCTTTCAAATGTATAAATAAAAGAAATGAACGAGATGTTGAGGTGTAAAAACATGTGTTATTGAAACATCAAAAGCGTCGTTAGTACTTTTGTGAAAGAAGCATTTTTGTTCACTTTATTTTAAATAGAAACAAATACAAATTTTGATGCATGGTTTTCGATCGGTTTAATATACCGGATAAATTAATATGAAGATTTTCTTGGATGGCAGCAATGTTTTAGTAAAATATTTGTGTGCGTAATGAATGGTTCAGGTTTTTGTCCATCTATTATAGAGGTTGTTTTTCAAAATCATCCACTGTTCTATTTAAATTAAGTGCTTTTTATGGTACATTATTTCTAAAAAAAAATATGTTTCTTTCTAATCAATTCAATTATTGATGATGACATTGATAAAATAATTTTACGATTAAAGCATATTGATTACTGGAATATTTTTGCGTTAATGAAACGTAGAATGAGTGTAAATTTGTAGATTTCACGGAGAATCAATCAACGTCGTTTTAGCATACTAAGTGTGCAACTTGTATGTCAACCAGTTGATAGTTTCTCATTAATAAAGTTCAATTTGGAACTGTTAAACTAAACACGACCGCGATGCAATGGTTTGTTACTCTGGCACAGACTGTAGACACCGTGACCAGTGTTTCCTTAACATTAAAATGCAGCAAGACAATATATCATCCAACATTATCTAGACATCGAAATATTTTTTTTTAAATATAAACGATATTGTTGCGAACGTATTAATTTTATTCATCAATGTGTAGTTGAGATTAATTTGGAATGAATTATCGGACTCATATTTCATAAAATTATAAAGCTTTATCCAATGAATTTTTGACTGAAAATATAATTTTATTGCTCAAGCGCGCGTTGAGATAAATGTTAATTATATTTATTTTTAAAAATATTTTAGCTTAGGTAATTTAATACTGGCGTTCTAAATTTAACTCAAGTTGAATGATATGACTATACTATTATATACTATAAATCAAAATTTAAATCGTAAGGTGTTACTAGAATTCATAACTTAATTCATATCAACTCTATTCAAGAATATAGCGTCTATCTTTAATCAAATGAATTTTTTGAAATGTACATACACACTCAATTGTGTAAAGTGCACGAAAAAAAACCGCAATCGATGCTTTATTTCATTATAAGTCGCAAAACGGCTTGTTTTAAAATTAAAATTTATTATACGTTAATTAAAATGTGTCTTGACATTCCGTGTTATATTATTTAACTTAAAATGTATCCTAATAGTCTTTTAAAATACAAAATAAGTTTAAATTTTTACTAATATGAGCTTCCACAAAGTTACTGTTGAATCTATCGAATTTCATTTGTTCATTTCCAGATTTTTTTCGCAATGACATCAGTCAGTTCACCAGAGCTGCGAGTGACAAAACATGAGAAAAGTTTTAAGCTTCAACAAATAAATTTATATATTGAAATTTTATCAAGCAATTTTTGGTCAATATTGAAATTACACAAAAAGTTTTAGTTTTTATACAGATTATCAAAAAATAGACTTCGCAATTTATCACCTCGAATGGGTGGTAAAAGATTGAAACTTCAGACAAGCCTTATCGATTTCTCCTGACCTACGTCAAATATGAGAATATCCTGTTTGCATCCTAGATTTAGAACCGGTGGCACAGACGAGCTGCATAATATGGGCCGTGCAACATTCTCACGGTGCTTGGTATCCGCTCGTCGCCAATGAACGTGTAGATGAAAACAGAAACTGTGACACAAAGTAAACTGGATTCTGTAAACAAGCAAGAGACAACAAACGGGCGGCAGAAAGCGGATAGTAGATGATGGACTAACAGACCTGGATCAGATTAAACAAATATTGTATTATAATAATGAAACGACGAGGACAAACTAGAAAAAATACGTGTTCTTAGTTTATTTCAAACAATTGTTTTTTTCGTACCTACGGTAACATTATCAATTATTGTGAATACGATACGAACAGAATAATCTACACATTTTAGACATCGTATTGATTACATGGCGTTTGTTTATTTATTGATTTAGCATTAACATAATAGGGCTTGAACTTGAACATATATAATACTTGAAATTGGCATCCATGAATTAATTAGTGTATTGGTTAGTCGCAAATACACTATGTGATATTTTCCTTATATTGTATATATGTGAGTATTTATTTTAAAGCAATAAATTCGTTAAATTCACATGGTAATTTAATATTTGAGGAAACATTTTTACGACATAGATTTATGGGGGGCAATAATTAAACGACATAATTTTTAACATATTTACATTTTCGACGGTTAAGGCCAGGCACACACTGAGATAGTCGTAGGTCCTAGATTCTGCTTTCTGGATTGTAATTGGCTTCTGGAAGTCCTCACATACCTTTAAAGCCTTTTTCAGTGAATTCAATAGAAAAATATTTGTTTTTTTTTACATTAGCGATTTATATCGAATACAATTATCGTTATAATTTATGATGTTGACTGAGGGTGTTTGACGGAATTTCAATATCAAATTTGAATGTTACAGCTTTGTACGATTCTACAAGTATTGTCACTAACGACCCGGGATTCGGCTTTCGGAATCTTCAGGTATTCTTTCACACGGATGCAACTGAACTGGCGCACAATAAACAGCTATCATCGTATAACATATATACTGATGATATTAATAAAAAGAAAACACAGACCCCAATGCAAGAACTAAATGGCAGCTAAAACATATTTAATAATATCAAAACCCGGATTGTTAATGACAAAACATGTGGAATTGTACAAAGTTTTAACAATTCAAATTTGATATTAGAATTCAGTCAAGCACATTCAGTTGATATCTGTTTATTATATTGTATATTGTTACAACTTTGTACGATTTTACATGTTTTATCACTAACGACCCGGGTTTCGCTTTTTGGCATCTTCAGACATTCTATCACACGGATCCAACAGATCTGAATTTATAACAATTCAAATTAGATATTTTTGATATCAATGTATGATCCTGTTAGCATTTTTTTGTTTTCAATTTCAATAATTATGTAATGAACTCTTTTAATTTTTTAAACAAAAGATCAAGGATGTAATTTAAAACAACGTTCCGTAAGTATGCAACGACGGAATTGTGAAAAAAAAATTAGGCACTTAAACTAAAATATATAACATATATTTTTATCAACGACTTTCTTACGGCAACTGTACATCTAATTTAAATCATGAACTAAATAAAAGTGTGAAGTGTAATCAATTTTTACGTATGTATTTTTATACAATATTATTTTCTGACTTGCAGTTATTACTTAATAAACTTTTTTTTGGTACTTAAAAAATAGAGTTGGGAATTCTTATACGAGCAGAAATATTACAACGATTACTATTCCATTCCTGACAATTTGAAACGAGTATATTTCTGATTCAGTCTGCACAGAGTCTGATTATTTGCACGAATAATGATGCAGCAGTCTTTATGATTTGATTCACTATTTTACAGCAAACATTTGACTGAAGAAAGTTTTTCTAAAAAACAAATGAAAATTTGAATGCCGAGATCATCTGAATACAGAATTAATAGTACTTTACTAATTATATCTGACTATATTTATTTAATATATTTAATTAATTTTAAATTCAAATTTTGTGTATACAACAACTAACATTACAATTCTACATATTTTGTCATCCATGAACCAGGGATCTTCAGACGTTTTATCTCACGGATGCAATAGAACCAAAACACAATAACAATTTTTAATCGGTTATGAGGAAAACATACAGAAAAATAAATTATTACAATAACCATTGACTTAATTTTAATGACGTTTAATTTACGTATGAGAGATATGATAAACAATACATAGATTTAATCAATTTTCCAATGACAGGGTTTTACAATAAATAAATAATAATACCGTGAATGACGAAACCTGTGGAATTGTATAAAGCCTCAACAATTAAAATTTCATTTTGAAACAGCATCAAGCATCCTCAGTCGAAATCGTAATGTATTTTGTGCTTACAGTGATTTTTTTATTAATCCTAAAACCACATGAATTTCACTAGGTGAGAATTCAATCGAGATTAAATCGAGAAGGCATTCAATAACGCCAAAAAATCAAATATTAAATTGAAACATAAATTCTCGATGTGATTGATGGTCACGTTGCCGGAACTTGAATTCTGAACCACTAAACGCTGGACTACGAGTTCCAATAATTTTATTAGGTATTAACAAATGAACACATTTAATCTTCTAAACATTATTGCATTTATGAAATCGAAAAGTCATTTGTTAAAAATATGATAAAAGATTTTTGATCTTTTTCAACCAGAGTTATAAAATTACCTAATATAATAAAATGTGTTGTATTATATTACTGGGCTTAATTTTTAAAGAAAGAAAATTATCATTAAGTTTTCATTAACATTTTTGAAAATTCTCAATTTAACCTCAAAGTTTGATCTGCCTACTATAAATGACGCATTATATTTAAAAGTTTGACCGACCTGTAAGTTGGAACAAGAATTAATTACAATGTCTACGTTTTAATTTAATTACGTGAATTACGCTTTTAAAAAAATCCAATTACCTGAGAATGGAATTCAAAATGAAAATAATAATTATTTCCAAACATGAAAAATCCAATAAAATTTTGAAACTCTGCAGAAATTTTATCTCGAAATTTCATCCCCCTGAATCTCGCACACGGGCAAGTATAAAATAAGCTTGAGAGTGAAAAAGCTTATTTTTTGAAAAACCGCGGTTAAAAATGCAAGGCAGCGTTTCTAAAGTCGTGGCTCGGTGGGGAGCGGTTGCTGGAATACCGAAATCTCATCTAATCGATTAAGCCGCCTAACTGGCTAATCCGATTACTGTCTGCAAGTATTTTTCCATCGCTTCGTCATTAACATGCTCCATTCTACGCATATGCTTTCTACTATACTATACAATATCAAACATACTAGATTAATTTATGATAATCACGACACGTTTTCTAACAAACGCCCAATTAAAAGCTTTTTCGTAATCTTTCCATGTAAACCTCTTATGCAACCCTAACAGAAAAGTGGTAAGGCTTGTACTTAATGTAACCCCAAATTAGCAAAACCATTTTTTTTTCAATTATCGTTAAAATCCTATGCTATTTATATATATACATATATATATATATGTGTGTATATTTTACAATAGTAAGTGTAGAATGGTAGTTTTGAAAAGATATCGTTAAGCCGAAATCGTTTTCAACTATTTTTAAATATATTATACAAACTCGAAAAAATCGTTGTTTTTTTTTATTTTCCAATGGTAGCGTTCTACCAAGTAAGTGTTTATTTGATTAATAAATTTATATGTTTATCTACGTATCATAGAATCAATAAAACATTTAAAATGCAATTTAGATTACCAAACAGTTGAAATCGTATAATTTTTATTTTATTTCTTGTTAATCCGTGATATAGCTGACGGAAATATTTAAATCACAAATTTATTTCTTGTATAAGACTATATGTGTATTGAAAAAGTCAGCTACATTTTTTGCCTATTTTGGATTAAACTAAACTTTGACTTCTTGAAAAACTTTAAATGAAAAATTGCAGCATCTATGAGAGCGTTACTTTATTCTTCATATAGTGTTATATTTTCAAGTCAATCGGTAGTTTGTTGAAAAATAAAATTCTGCTTTCACATTTGATTGCCACAGTGACCATTGACGATTTCTGCAATATCGCTATTTTACTTCACAATACGAAAATCACAATACGAAATCTGTTTGAGAGCAGATTTTGTACAGAATCATGATAATATAACTGACAAGTTAAAGAGGACAATAAAAAAGTCAAAGTATCAGAGAGCAAAATATTTTGAACGAATTTTTGAAAACGATTTTCAATTTTTTTCATATTTTTTATTCTTTCAAACTAAGTGAATAAATATAAATGTCTTAACAATAAATGTATCATTAAAAAAGTTGTATGACACATGGAGAGTTTTTCTTCATGGAAGAAACATTTTATTCCGAATGGAAGTTTCTCTTTTATAGAGTTGTCTCATTACCATATGATTTACATTTATTATTTATGAGTCTTTTTCTTTAAATCTTTTAAAGTGAATAGGATTTATCTTTTTTTTTACTTATTCATTTTTCCATATATATACATAGTTTAGATAGTATAAAAATGAGAGATATATTTTTGAATATGACATGACTTCTATCATGAAATAATTTAAAAAAATTATATAAACCTTTATTTAAACTTGAATTTGGTGTACATCGGGTAAAATCTGAAAAATAGTCTTACGGCAATATTTAAGGCCTAAAATATGGCAAATAACATTTTACCGTACTAATTTCTTATTATTGTGTAAATCGAATAAATTTTTATAATAAATTGATACTTATATGAATATAATGTCTTATTAGTATTGTTAATTCAATTTTTAATATACGAAACAAAAATGACTGAATAAGCTTACAATATGTGCAGTTGTTTTACGACGCTAAATTTTACGAGACCATAGCAAAACGAAAACGTTTGTGGATATACCACTTTATACATAAAAATGCGTTCCTTGGTATGAAGATTTTGATATGCCAGTGTTTCTTATATTGCAATAATGCAAGTGTTATCAAAGTAAAAATAGCCTAAATTGGCTCGCGTGTGCTTAATTGCTATCCTTGCCATATAACAATGGCTATAATAGTTTCAAAATTTCTTAGGTTACTTTTATATTACATGCATTATGTATACAATATGAATTAAAACGCATGAAAAAATCTGCATCACATAATCAAACAATACATTTCGGTTATTTTGTCTTCTCATATTTAGATGCCTATAGCTACAGTTTAATGGCCAATATCATTAGCATAAAATTGATAAAAAAAAATAATCGTTCTTCACTTTCTGGTCCCAATACCGAACTGCACTGTTTTGCGTGGTCATAATCAAAACAATACATGTTAAAAATTATATCCCACACAGTGGATGAATAAAGTAAAACAATGAATACTTTAAAGTTGTGGTTTAATTAAGATAATTTATGTGCAGCAAACATTTTTTTTCTTAAATATATTTACAAAATTTAAAAATCACCTCGAAAATTCCCACCTGCAGAAAAAAGATAGAGTTTTTTCTAAATTGCACTGCTCGGTGGTAAAAATGTCACAACTTTTTCACCTGCTACCGAAAAGTTTAATCTTTCAGACTTACTAATTCATTTATTTTTTGGTTACTTACGCAACAAACCCCTACCGTGAACGTGAAAGACGAGGGTTAAAGTGTGGTTGTAGATTTTTCTTTACTGTTTCTTTTATTTTAAATTCAAAATTTAGAATGGGTTTCAGGATTACTTTTATATAAAAACACTCAAAAATTGATTTCTTGTAACATGTTATCAGTGATGTCAAGTAAGATTGCAGAAACTTTTGAAAGAATAATTCAGAGTTATAATAATATACAGATTAAGTAAAATAAATCGATCAAATATTATATATAACATTAACCTTGTAATTCCATGGATATTGCTGCTAACATTGTTCTAACATTTCAGCAAATCGAAATTTAGCTTAGATGATTAGTTCCAAATAGTATTTTGCAGCCTATTTATATTAAGTTTCAGTCTATAAAAGTAAAGCTTCGGGCCCTTATCTACACATTAGAGCTTAAAATAAAGTAGTACTTATAGAAGTGACCAAATAATTAACTAAAACTCTCTTCTTGTCATTTTTTTAATAAAAGTCGACCAATTATAAAAATTTAATTACTGATCTGAATTATTTTGTCATCAGGACGTTAAATACAACGACGATGAAATGAAATGGTCTTACAGTCGAATATTGTTTTAATGACTGATTTTTAAAGTTGTAAATCATACAATTTCGATGTATTAACATTCGTTTTTGATGGAGAATTATTATGGTTTAATAAACAAACATTTTTTTTCGTCGTACTAGTAGTAATTTTATATTATATTTGGAACTAAACACTACGAAGTTTTTTACGAGCTTAGCATGATTTAATTGCGTATTTTTATGGCTTCTATTTATATAAATATTATATTACTAATACTTATACCCATGAAATACGTATAATATTCGATATTTATTTCGTATTTAATCACACAGCAAATAAAAAATTTACATGTTGCAATAACAAACCACTTTTCAAATGACGTTATTTCAACTATCAAAAATTTTATGTTTTTGATTGTACTTTAAACGTCCAATGTGTATTTCTATCAGCTATTTTTTAGATCTATAAAAAGGTGATAACACATTTTTTAAAAACGACTTTTTTAAGTTTTTAATGTCCTTACTAAATCCCATCGTTTAGACATTTACATCTAGATTTCATTCTTACAAATGTGAGATAATCAAAACTTTTTCTCTCTTAGGTTATAATAAAAATAAATAATGACTGTGTATGTATAAACTATCCTCATCAAACGAAAATATTTGTTCAATCATTGACACGCGCCTTGGCTTGTATTCTTATGATGAGTTAAATTTATTGAGGAACTCAATCTTTATCTAACTTATTTCACTCTTCAACAAAACTTAATAATCTTATTATCCTGCTCGACCGAAAGCTAATCTAGCGAGTATATACTAGCAATTTTTATTAATAACCGAAATAACAGTCATTAAAATCATTTTCTCTTAATTGATTGGTTGAATAATTGATACTTAAATTAGCTCCGTAGCAATTTTTGTCAAATTCTAAGTTTATTCAACCATAATGTCAGCAATACTTTAATTTACTTTTCCTTATAAGAAAATAGAAATTAATATTTTAAATTCTTTTATTAAAACTTATAGATTTTATTTTACATTTCTATGAAAAGAGACCCCAGTTTATGCAACAGAAAAAATATCACTTTTTGACATATTACTGCAGAAACATATCTTTCCGTTTTCTATCCTAAATAAACAAAAAACAATGATGCGGGCTTGGGTTATACAAACAGAATTTTTCATCATAAAAATATTTTATGTTATAATACAAAGTAATCAATATTCATACTATAAAAATATATTACATCATTCTTAGGTCCAAGAAAAGCAGTAAATGTTATAGTTTTTGTACTAAAGTCACAATCAAAAAACATACGTACATGTATTACATTTCACGCCGTACTTGCTGAAAATTAGAGGAAACTATATTGACTAAAAAGTAGAACATTAAAAGTAACGTTAAATTTACTTTTGTAAAAATGATTTCTTTTTCAAAGTGTGATCTTGATTTTTAGCAACTTACCTGAAAACAAATCATTAAATCAAAATTGAACAAAGCAGCGTGTTCATTCATTAAAAATCGTTTACTTGACAAACATTTAAAAATGAATATAGTTGATAGCTATTTCGGCTCACGCCATCGTCAGAACTAGTTCTGACGATGGCGTGAGCCGAAATAGCTATCAACTATATTTGTTAAAAATAATTTTGTAGAACTAAAATACATTGCTATTTTTTCACTGTGTTATAATGGAGTTCTACCAAGTGAATGCCAATTCAATCAATAAATTTAAAAATGATCTAAAAACACTGTATGTGTTCGTATTTTGGCTTGGATATTCTCTATATTTTCTTAGATACAACATTGATCAGTCAGTCATACAAAAATATATATAATGAACGAGTCTAAAACCAATCCCAAAAAAGACAATCTAAATGGATTTACAAATGAGAATTGTTGAATATTACAATATACTAATATGAAAAAAAATGTTCACCAAAATCATTCACAATTTTAAAACAATAACTAAAACACTTATTTATATTTTTAATATACAAAATTTGTTACCAGAGGAAGACAAATAATTAAATAAGACTTTATTAAGTCAAAAGCTATAATAGTCTGTTTTATAATATTATATATAACAAAATTATACAAAATTCACATCAAGAATTAAATACAATATTCCATAAAAAATTCTCCTTATTAATTTGAGAGATGCAGAATAATATTCTCTTAAGCTATATATTCATAATATCACATAACATAAAAAGCACCTTAAAATTATGGAAAGCTACACGACGAAGCTCTTTTGCAAAGCGTCGTAATGTAGTCAAGGATTCATTGAGCTTTTAAAAAGAAAGGCTTTTGGCAGGTATAAAATTTGAGAGAGAATCAATATACAGTGACGGCTTAATTTAAAATACAGTTTTAAATCTACGTTCCATTGCTTTATGATCCTATGGAGCTTTAAACGTCATGATCGTTTGTATGTATTGGCAATAGCTTAACACTCTATACTACTTGATTTTTTAGTATGTATACTTTATATTTAGAAAAAAGTATTTTACAAGACCGCTATTATAAGACCATGTAGCCTTAGAATTGTATTGTATAATTGGTTATAGGTGAGAGTATTACACGCTTCATGCTTTAACTTTAAATATATGTATCGATCAAATAAAAGTTCTATAATGTATGACAAAGAGCTTATAATACAATAATAACAATAAAAATTGACAATGTTCACTTTCACTAAGACTTTTCTTTAATTTGTGATATCTACTGAAGGTGTTTGATGGAATTTCATTATCAAATTTGAATTGTTAAAACTTTGTACGATTCCACATGTTTTTTCACTAACGACCCGGGTTTCGCCTGGATACTTGATAGTAGGTATTCTCTATAAAAAAACCCCTCATTTACATTTTAATGTTAGTTGATTGATATTTATTAAAAAAAAACCCTTTCAAGAATGACTCACTTATAACATCGTTAATGAAAATTATCACATGCAATTGTGTTAATTATTATCAGATTAATATTGTTGCAATCACTTTAGCTGCAATTTACTGCTTGCCTAGGGGTAAATATTTTCCTGCAATTAATGACTTATATATATTTATATATATATATATATATATGTATACGATGGTTTATTTTACGTCAGTTCTGTTGCACCCGTGAGATAGAATGCCTGAAGATGACGAAATGTGAAACCCAAACCTTTAGTGACAAAACATGTGGAATCATACAAAGTTGTAACAAATCAAACTTCTTTTTAAGTTTGTAAAGCTTTTTAATCGTCAAACATTAATATCGTAAAATCGTTTGATAAATAATGCTGAAAATATGCAAAAATATAGTTTAATCTTTTTAATACAAAAAACTATGTCATAAAAAGCAAGCAAAAATAGTGACGTAGAAGGTTTGGTAGGGTGAGAAGGGGTGTGCAGAAACCGAGACACTCCAATTAGCGATCTTCTTATTTGACCCGCGAAGCAGTTTCAACACAAAAGATCATTTGTGGACACAAATTAAAATAAGAGAGAGAAAGACAGCCTGCGCCACTTAAGTTTCTCAAACTTTCTGTTTATATTAAGTTTGTGAAACTTTCGTAATTTCACTACTGTTTTTAAATTATGACAGATTTGAAATGCCTTCTATTTTGGTAACTGCGATATTTGTCTTCACGTCTTTTTGTATAATATATTATTTTTTACGAACCGTTTTTGACTTCCAGAAAATATTTCAGTAGATATTTTCTAAGAATTTTACCAATATTTTATTTAAAAAAAACAACTTTAAATCATTTATAATTATGTTTCGCCTCCCACTTAAAATAAAATTTTATATTACAGATTGCTGATTTTTAAAACACTCTAAAGATCATTCAGCGGTACAGCTTTCTTATTGAAAAGTTTGAAGACAAATTTAGCAATATTTGTATGGGTTATTAGCCAATCACTGCGCGGCGTATTATCATGAAGGGTAGAGAATCTAAGAAGGATTAAAATCGCTGTTATATTTTTAAATATCCAAAGTATTTGAAATTGAAGACACTTATCGTCTATAGGGTCATATTGGGTCAGAACATTCCTACGTCACAACAGTGTAAATCATTTTCAAATGAACGCCAGGAGCTTTTAAAATTTAACCAGAACTGACGAAGTTGTAGTAGCAATAAAACGCCATTCATTCCAGAACGTGTATTTCAATGTATAGTAGATATTTCGTGCTTTGTATGAACAACTATCATAGAATATAATAGTTCAAAAGCAAATAACGGCTGTACACCGTTTGTAAACATTCAAGAGCGATGCGGCAACTGAATATTTCAAGAATATCTCTCACGAAAATGTTTCCTCACAAGAAAAGCGAGCAAGAGAGAACAACACAACCTTCGTCGCATTTCCCGGAGTCCTTTCTTTGCGTTATTGAAATTTTTCTTCATTTATTCTTGTTTCATATGAACGATAACTGTTAGTGCTTGTATTTTCCTTTCAAAATTGAATTTCAATACATCGGTGGATTTTGCAACCCCTTGACATATGTTTTTCTATGTAAATATTTGAGGAAATTTTCCATGGGGTGGTAACGGAAAAAGAATTCAAGAAATGGGAACGTACCAATTTACCTTTTATATTGTGACAAAGTTGTTTTCAAATATGTTTCCTAATGAAAAATGTGATATTTTAATATGGTTTTTCTATCATCTAAAATATTTTATTTATGAAAATATTATGTATTAATAGTCAAATCCAATACAAGCAAGTTTTCACGAGAAGTTTTATATTATGTCAGAAATGAAAATTCTTTTTTGCAGAAATATTTCGATTTGATTTAGTTATCGTCCATAACTGAATTTATTCTTTATAGAATATCAATAATTCGAAGATAATAAAAATCATTTTTTATGACATTTGACACGTGTATTTTCATTATCAAAGGAGAAACTATATGACACAAAATCAATGTTTTACTCCTACTAAATTCTCATCAATATAGTTCTTGTTGTATCTTAAGTTTTTTTAAAAGAGGAGATGGAATCCCACCAAAGAAAACAATCGTTCTATAAATTAAAAAAAATTAAAATCAACAATGCAATAAGACAATTAATTATCCTTGACCAAAACGAATTGATCATAATATATAAAAAAAATATTAAGAAAAACTTCATTGCACATATAAAATAATATTGACTAATTGTGTGTGCTTTAATTGAATCATTTGAATCACATAATATAACTTATTTCATATCGCTGACATATTATACATAAATATACAAACCTTCTTATTTTTGTAAGTTTTACATAATATCATATTCCCTTGTTCGATTAATCAACAAACTATATCTAAAAGATAAGAAACATCAAATAACAATTGAAGATTGTTTTTTTTTATTAATAAGTAATTTTTGTGCAGTTATATGACAAACAGATTTTATTCGCAACCTTCTGTAGATTTTTTGTAGTGCTAAATCCACACACAATATCATTACAATATGGTGCGGTTCGTCAACATGTCAGACACATGATGACTGGCGTTGCTATGGAAAAAATAAATACGACTTTTCAAGGTACAGAATACATGTAAACGTCATCATCTAAGGAAGACTTAATAGGAATGCATTTATATACCATGTCTTCTACTCACGATTTTTTCGGATTTCTCACGCAAGTTGCTACTTCGCGATCGTTTCAATTTTAATTTCTCATCAAATTATTTATTATTATTAATTATTAATTAATTATTTTATTTTATTTTTTTTCTCTATTCAAAACTATGTTAACAAACAGTTTGTTCGAACATGTTATCCGCGTGACAGTAAAAACGTAACTGAATCAAAACCAAAACCTTTCCGTATTCATGCATCCGCAATACGAACATGGTTCTCGCGGGTTGCAGCTCGTTTCCGACTTCTGCATCAGAATAAAATTAATAACCTATAAAAAATTACATGCGGACGACCTACTCATAGTTTGCGGGAAAAGCCCACATGACAAAAAAGCGCGTATATAATGTTAAGGTCAGTACAAGTTTGACTTTAGCAAACATTAAATTCAAGTATGATTTATATTTATTTAATCGTAAGTGTATATAATTGCTGTATGCTAGGTAATGAGCCTGCTTGGTTGACTTTCTTGCAATCCTAATTTTTTGTTTTATTTATTTAATTTCTAAAATTTAATGTTTAAGTATTTTGACTTTGCAAAAGCAATGAACTTGTAATTTTTAATTTTTGTAACATTTATATATAAATAAATAAATAATAATTAAATTATCATTAATTAATTTGTTAAAGCAGCCCTGAATGTTGGTTAAAGTTCATTGAATTTATAGAAAAACATATATTTAGTTTGTATAAATATAAATTCTTTCTATAAATAAGTTAAATATCATATAGAGGAAAATCTATCTTAAGATTAAAAAAATTTACAAATATTTTTATCTAGAGAGCGCTTTGCATTCGTATTTCTTCAATTGTTACGAAAATTTCTCGATACTAGACTTAAGAAGTATAAAATCTATTCGTAATAATTCTTTTTGTGGTAGAAGCCAAAACAATACGGATAAAGATTTAAAAAAAGAAAATCACGAGGCCATTGGAACGTAAACAATTACAAAGTGTACCGATAAACAACGATAACCGTATCCAAAAAGCGCACCGAACGAAAAATCTTTTGTTTCAAAAATGCAAAGAGCTCGTATTAAAGTGTATTTTCCATAACGACGCCAATAAGAAATAAATTGTCGGACCCAAATCCCATTTCCTCGTCAATTTTTCCCTTCCCCTGAGCCGTGCTTATTAAAAATATCGCGGTTCCCATTCCCTTCCTATCCCCACCTGTAAATCTTCAGCGCTGATTAAAATACGCAAAATAATTTACTTTTTAATAAAACGTTTAGTACCTTTACGTTCCTCCACTAGCAAAAATCTTCTACGGCGGCGATCGCAAACTATTTAAAATACTGTGAATGTTAAAGTTATTTATTTATCTTATTTACACTTTACTTAACTATAATAAAAATACGCCAAAATATCAGTCACTGCATATAAATAACATTGAGAAACGACTTTTCACAGCGTGATCAGTTTTCTTATAATCTTTACAGTGCTTCATATCACGCTCTTTAACAATATTATGGAAATAAGCGTATAAACACTCCCTCGCTCGTCTCATATTTTCGTTATAAGCATATTCGAAATTTTATTATCTTTTAAAACTGAAATTGTTTATGTTTAACGAGTAATATAAAATTTAAATAAAAACAGTAAAGCAACAAAATATAATAATATGAGCTTAAAAAATTCCGTCTTTGATACTTGCAAGTAAAACAATTAAGATTGACGTTTAAAGATAATATAATATTCAAGTCATTTATTTTAAGTAAACTTTTATTATCAGAGCATTATTACAAAAATACTCTTTATAGCAACAAGATATGTATGTTCAAAAAATGATAATCTTTTAAAGATCAGAGGTTTCCTGAGAAAAAAATTTTAACACTCAGCAGGCCAAGCCGTCATATGCGTGGCATAATTTATGTATATCATTTCATATTTTATATAAAAGTTAGTGGGCTTTGTGATGTTGATATAATAATACTAATCATGCAAAAATATTATTAGATTTATAAAAAAATATGTTTCGAATAATTTTCATTTAATTAGGTATAGAAAGTTCATTATACCAAAAATACTTCATTATTTTAGATTATATACACCACGACTTAGTCAATGTATTATAAAAATTATTTCATTTATTATGTCTATAAGATCTAAGGTTCATTAAACTTTCCAAGTCCCATTTATCGTGCGATTAAAATTTTATTGGGTTTATCAAATTAAATCTATGTTCACATTTTAATCACGATGCTTCTACCAAAAGAAGCACATATGTTATTAAAAAAATCTTCTCTTGCTTAGTGGATAAAACTTTTTTTTTAATGAATGCTTCTATTAAAAAAATGTTTGTTTGTTTCGGGGTAGTCACAAACCGGTGATGGATGATCAGAGATTCTTAAACTGTTGCACGACCTTGCATACGCAAAGCTTGTAAAGAAAACTTGTCACAGCTAATAGCACACTACTAAGAAAATAAAGAACTCAATTTTATATAAAAATGAAACCTAGTAAATCTGTTACCGAATGCACCGGAAGAAATTGTTATAATTATATTTTAAGCCTAAAAACTATTTCCAAGCAAAACATCGTGACTGTAAAAAGCACCCTATCCGCCGAAAAGACTTTTGATAAAAAATCAAAGGTCCCTGACAACTGGCAAAAATTATATGAGCAGTTAAGTAACTCAGAAGCTGGGAACTAAAATAAAAGTGCACGGAATTTAATTAGAACACCCGATTAAGTAAATTAAATGGCCACATCTAGACTTAGTTAAAACGCCGTCGACTTCTTTCGTAATGCATGTTTACTCACAAATATACACAATACTTTAATCAACTTTTCATTAGCGCTAGATTAACTTCCGTTTTTGCTTGCTTAGCTTGTGCTTTAAATCCCTGCGGGAAATATACGCAATCCTTTGTATTTTCTTTTCATACTTGAGCGTTCTTGGGTGTTCATTTATTATACACAATTGAAACTAAGCAAGACTCACTTGTACGTAGTTTTCGGGTACAACTTTGAATTGTAATCTTTTTTATCTTGCCTTCATTCTACTTTAGCACGTCTTACCCACTTGTATTTCTACTATGTATATTCATATAAATATTTCACACATTTCTTCACTTCTTTTTAAGCAGACCTCTTTTCATTTTGTGGTAAAAATAAAATAACAAATACTTTACTCTCCCAAAGGTAAAACGGAAATCTTTTTAGCCCAACCTATTCGAGGTTCAACTGGTATTTCAAATGAATTTTTAGCTAATAAAACTACCTGCAATATATTTTAGGCATAAAATGTTGACCACGTTATACGTACAATCATAAAAGCTTTCCATTATACACAGTTTCAAGTACTTTGGAAAACAGAAACCAATGTATGTTGATGTCTCCTTAGAAACTTTTTGCATTCATTTGAGAAGCATAATACAGCTTTGCAAGGGAATGTATGTGTATGAAGAAACGTTTCGTATAAATGAAGCGAACAGTGGTAATTTTTAAAAACTTTTAATGCAGATATGTCATCCATTTTTTTCTCAAAGCTTTTTTTCCTTCAAATCTATCCCGTTGTCATTATTTATTAATATTTTCATTACGTTCCTTTGATGAGACCTGATTATTCATTACATTTATTTATGTATATATAATCAGTAATATATTGTGGAAATAAGTGATAAAAAAATGTGTTTTTATTATTTAAAATGTCATGCCTTTCCATCAAGAGTGACAGTTAACACCTTAGTTTAAGTGATTTGAACCCCGATCAACCGTTCTCGAATAATATAAAACGTTTTCCCGGATGGACCGTTAATTTTTATAGTCCCGTCAAACACCCATAAGGACAATATTAAATAATACCGCGTTAACCGTTCCCCGATTTATCGATTTCCTCCCGTCTCAAATATTATCCCGATCGACCAGTTTTGATAGATAAATCTTTCTATCCTATACAAGTTGTGAGTTTGACCACATTAAATCTCATATATGAACCAAAGAAATTTATAATGATACATACAGTGTCCTGAGATCCTCTTTGATAAATATTTTCACAGGAAGAAGTTTAAAGCACCAGTCGATTATTTCAATAAATAAGATTTTATAAATATATCTTTTACCAATTTGTGAAAATTAAAGGAGGGGGACAATATTTTTTGAAACTTTTACTTTTTTATGTTTATTTTAGGCTTTATCGGATTTCTCGTTTCCCGCATTTCTCGTTCTTTTTTATGGTCTCTTGAAAATACTGTATATATAAATTTACATTCTATTGTATAAACGCTGAAATCATATTTCATAGATGCGAAAATTCAGATGTCCCCACTAGGGATTACATTACCGGTTAGCCGGTAAATGGCCCAAAATGCACCAACGGTAATTACCGGTACATTAAAAAATTACCGGTTTTTACCGGAAATGTTTTTATCGCGAATCAATGCCAGATATAGACATGTTATAACGAATTTTTATAATGATCTATTCATGAGGGAGTGAGAAGTTTTTTTCAACAACCGGCAACATTGATAAAAAGTATTTTACTTGTCACCCTGGTGTCATCTGTTATCACAATCGCAATCGCAGTCACCGTGATTTCCACTGTAGGCTGCGGCTGATTCTAGTTTTGATGGGACAGATCGCGAATAAAATTCGTATTTAGGTACATATTCAACTATATTTTCATAATACCAAAGAAAATAACCATTTATTAAAAAACTCTTTTGTTTCAATACATTGTTTTTTTCATTATGAATTTATATTAATAGATAAAAATTATGCATACATGTATAATATATATATATTACACCAATAAGTTAATGGATAAACTTATAGTTTAGCGTATGAACTTCTTACAGGCAGGTAAACCAAATATTACATAATCGTATTTTAAATTAATCAATCTTTGTGTGGCAAATAGTACAAAATCTGATTTACTAAGTACATTTAAAACATACACATATTCACCTGAAACATATTTAAATTATTTATGTTTCAATCCAGGATACCATTTTAAGTGGAAGTAGACACGTACAATTATACTTTAATGATATAATCCACGTCTATTTGTTTTTTCATTTACCGGTAAATTACCGGTAAGCGGTGAAATTATTTACCGTATACCGGTCATTGAAATTTGACGGTAAATTGCAATCCCTAGTCCCCACATCAGATGCTAACAATAATGTAAATTAAGTATTTAATTGCGAACTAAAGTCAACAGTTATTAATATGATATAGTGATCACATGTATTTTTAGAACATCTGAAAATTGGCGATTTATAATTTAATCGTTATCTCACTTATGGACACCTTTGGCTCAAATTATAAGCATACTGAATATCAGGGTCTTCAAATATATCAAAAGGAAGTTTCCTTCATCAATAATAATTAAATTTCACCTGCAGATAGTAGAAGCAAATAGGCAAGGGGTATTTATTGATTATTTATTCAACAAATTTAAGTGAATTAACCTTTTACTATTTGGTTAGCAAATTGGTATCAGCCGCAACACTGTGCAAAGATAATTGTTACAAAATACGGGTTACTATTCTGTAACCGCTTTCAAGACTTCAATCATAACCGAAACAAAGACTTCCAACAATAGAGAGACAGCAATGTCTCTCTACTTGCGTAAGAGAATTTGTATTATACTTCAGTAAAATTCTCCATTGTGTTACTGAAGAGATGACAAATTTATAATGAAAACTAAACTGATTCTTTGCTGCAAACTGCCAAGAGTGTGGAATGTTATTTTAAAGAATTGTATTTAAATAAGTAATATGAAATATTTATATAAAATTCCACAATTTCATAATACAAATAATATATGGACATTATATATACATATGGAAATTCCACAATTTCATAATAATATGGACGAATTTCGCTCGTTGCGTACATTATCAACTGATAAAATTTAAATTTAAATAATTCTTTAAAAACTTTGAGTTTATAATAATCAACAGAGACACAAGACAAATCGTTCATGAACTAAAAAAAATAATTGAAAGGTTATCATATAAAATATATCTAAATTTATTTTAATTACATTTTCCGACACCCTTGTTTGTGAGAAAATCTACCATATATTGTTAAAATATATAAGTTGGTATAGACACCAAAGGTTTTAAAAATGTTAGCATTCTTTTAAGCATTACTTAAATATATAAAAACTTTTGTAATTAATTATTGAATACGTATATTTGGTCAAACAATTTTAAAGAACTCTTTGTGACGTGTAAAACATTCATAATACTTTTTAAATTTCATTCTTTATCTAATAATCTTGACGTTAATATTTAAATGACCTTTTAAAAAGTTTTTTCTTTCCATTCTACGTAGACTAACTATTCAAATTAATATATAGGTAGGGAAAGGGAGATGCTTTAAAATCATCACAGATGCCCAAAGTCTCGTTTTATACTAAGATCTTTAACATTAGAAAAAACACACCTGATGTTTTTCAGTTTATTCTTTTTCTACTCAACTCACAACAATGATTTGTTTTAATATTAATTAACCGCATATTTTATTTAACTCTTAAAATGATCGACGTTTTATTCTATATTGGATGAAAAAATATTCATTTTTCACATTTATATCAAAATATAGAGCTCCAAATTGCTTGATAATATCTTATTGTAAATTTAATAAGAGTATCTTGAAATCACCTTAAAACATGACAAGTATGAATGTGTAACCAAAATGCCATTTAGTAATCGTCGTGTCAGAATAAAATCACAGAATTTTTGATCACTTAACGAAGTTCTTTAATAATAAATTGATTGTTATTTATATAAAAATATATTCATTTAATATTTGTGTATTTTTTTATTTTATATTATGACTTGTATATTTATGGTTTATAAAATATATTCTATCGTTCTTGACAAGTATAAAATAAACCGATAAATTTTACATTACTTTTTATATTGACTGAATTTACAATTATTTCCAGCTAACGAATTCAAATTCAGTGAAGTGGCAACCGATACAGTATGCTACAATAAATTGATCGATAGGAAATTGGTATAAGTGACTCTCGAGTTTAAATCATCCGTAAATTTCACGTGAAATGCATATTCGACGAGCTTAAAAAAATCAAAAAAAAAAGAGATCTTTGAAAATATTTTCTTTGTAGCTTTTTCAATTTGATTATTATTTTTGTATTCAATGACACAATCATTGAATTTCTCAGTGAAAACTTCTTACAAATGGCAGAAGACGATTTGAATAAATATTTAAAACCCTTCAATATCTGTAATTTATGTAATATAATATAATTATTCTAAGATTTCCATGTAATAAATTTAGCTTAAAATATGTTAATAATTCATAATTTATTTTAGACATTCTTAAAATTTGAGTTAATAGTCGCATGCAAGAATATTAACTTAACCAAGTGACAAATATTCTTCAAACAGTTAATTTCTTGAGTATTTCTTACATTTAAAACCATATTAACTGCAGATTCAACGAAGAGAGTTAGTTTATTAAAATATGAGGAAATCAATGGAACTAAAAAAAATCGTAACTGGGAGCAATTTCTTTCTTTTGTGAGAAGTGAAAAAGAATTTTTTTGAAGTATGAAAAATATAATAAATGAATCAAAATTCTATTTTACACTACTTCAATTTTATATGTAAAAAGCTCACCTTTATGCTGTTTATAAAATTTATTAAAATTGTAGAAAATTTTTACATATACTTAAGTTACATACTTATTTTTACATATCATTAGTTAATCTCATTTGAGAATTATTTGAAATACACGATTACCACGATGATCAAGGAATGAAAAAAATCAATATAAACGGTGTTTCTATTCTTTAATTGTAAAGTATATTTTTTTTATTATCTACAAATTTTTAGCGAACTTACGACAAAATATTTTGGAGAACTAATAAAGCTCCGTTATGATACGAAATTTATATATGTGTATACATGCTCAGTAGTTTTACGTCAGTTCCATTAACTAAGAGCTTTCGTCGATATGACACATTCACGCAGACGTATGAAGTGGGGTATCTTTCACCGATCTCGAAAAATTCTGTCAGATGACTTTTTGCTGCAGCAGTTGACAACCTTTTTTTAACATGAAAGTTTCACATTGTAATTTATGTAAAGAAACTTATAGTATTTATAACAGAATTTTAATAATAAAAAGATACATGATAGTTATTGAAATGAATATTTTTACAATTAGTAATTTATACAAATAGATTTTCAATAATGGTATATTTTCAATGAAATTAAAAAAAATGTATATTAAACAACACCATCCATAGATTCTATAAGAACGGATGCAGTTTATTCTTGAAAAAATATTAACTTTGCAATATTTGAAGAATTTACTATTTGGTCATTCGATTGACACACAAATATTCAATATCCAAATAATGTTTTTTCCAAGAACAAAATCAAGTTGTTTTATAATTTTTTATATAATTTTACAGAAATGGTGTTCACTTCTGCATTTTTTCTACATTGTCTAAAGGAAATGCTTGTTCGTGGTAAATTTTTTAAATAAATAGTAAAAAAAATCATATTTTTTTTGTACTGAGAATTTTTTTATCTGTGCAAGTATTATTTCCAAATCACGATTTCCTTATTGATATCAGAAAAAAAATATTAAATGATTTGTATCTATTTGAAAAAGAGACCCAATAAATGCCGCGCAGTCAATTTCAAATTTAAATCAGAATTTTAACAATATATATAAAAAAATATCTTAACTTTAATTGAGAAATCGTGATTATATATTTTGTAGCTTATGTTGTCTTAAAACAATATTCATTTCAAATATCTCTTATAAAGCTGCGCTGGTAATATTTATGTATAATAATATACTGATTTTACAATTTTTTATTGCTAAGCTTGTAATCAATAAATGACATGTGTACGAATTTATGATAGCATGAAAATAATCATAAGAAGTCTTTAATAAGATAATTATTATCTTTCATTCAAATAACTCATAACCCATTTAAATTGTATGTGCTATATTTTTAGATAACTCACATTGATAACCATATAGTTAATATAGGCTATCCGCCAATATATTTTAGCTAGACATGCTGAAATAATTTATTGCCAACTAAATGTTAGAAACCATATTTTAAATAAACGATAAATGACTACCAACATTGATTGGAAGACTCCTGTAATAAAAAGAACAATGTTCTTTTGCTTATATTATAAAATATCATTAAGTATTACTGGGAAAATGTATATGTATTATATTACAAAATGAAACTGTGTTGTCAATTTCTGTCGTAAAGTTTGACCCTACTCGCCAGAGGGAGAATCTTCCAGAAACATTTTTGGGGCATATTGATTTTTTTGTATTTATATATACGACTGCCATACCGGATTCTTCTGTTCACCTGTTTGTATCACGTAATGTATGTCGCCAAAATGCAATACAAATATCTAAATATTATCCAGTAATGTATACAAAATACATGTTTCACTCGCTTTTCATTTGATTTTTTCATGGTAGATAATTAAATTACAATATTTGTGAATAATTTTCTTTCAATTTTGATGTTTTAGTTTTCATTAAAATTTTACTACAGAATTCCTTTAGAAGAACGTTCATATTTAATCGTTAATTAATTTTAATATGACCTGATTCGACTAATTATCATACAAACGAATGGAAGCTCTATTAGATTTCACGATTTCGGTGATCCTTAGAACATCAACACCAATTGATTTTGTTTGTTAATTTGCCGGTTTGATAAACATCAAACGATTTTTTACTAAAGGAATTCATTTAATTCGAGTTTACGAAAAAAAAATCATTTTATTATGATGCCTGTTAATATCTTGTATCACGTAAAATGTGCAATACGATACTTTTTGAAGGACACATGCTATCACATTTTATATCCGACGCCTACAGTTGGTGAATAAAAAATACCAACAAATAAACAAACCGGAAGAATTCTAAAAGTGTGGCACAATGATTTCAAACACACTTGCAATAAACTACGCGGGATTTTTCATAACGTGTCTTTTGAAATAGTAAACCCACATTACGACAAGGCTATTAATGTACTTTACAAACGATTTTTTGCCACAAGGATTTCATGTGATAAATAGTATTTTAATTTATAGACTGGCACGTGGCCAAAAGCTTTCTGAGCAATTGATATAGAGGTGAAAATAGCACTTTAGTGTGTATTTTACTTTATTTTTGAGTCACAAATATTATTTTGTAAATAAATATATAGAGACAAATAAATCAATTGAATTATTCTATTTAGTACTGGTTTAAACAACACAAGGATTATACTAAATCAAACGAAACTTTATTTAACAATCTCTTATTTATGATACAAGTGATAAATATACTCTTTTTTTATGAACATTTGAAAATACTTCTTTCTAAGTAACATTAAATATTTTCACATGAATGTTTTTAAAGATCACATAGCGATTCTTGTATATTGAGTTTTCATTTTATACTACCTTGGAAATTTTCTCATAAATAATATCTTTTATATTTCAACGATCAATACTGAAATTTTACAATATGAACAATATCAAGTTATATACATTTTCTACAATAGAAACAGTAATAACGTCGGTCATGCGGTCTTTAATAATATTTTTTTAATTAGTAAACTGTTACTTAATGGTAAAAAGTCATTACTGTTAAATAAATTGAACGCAATTTACACAGTGCTCTTCATTAGTAAATTTTATTCGTTGTGAATGAAATCGTTTCCGAAGCTGAAATAAGCTAAGTCTATTTTATTTATCTAAATACATTTAATGTTTTTCCACCAAGAAAGGACATATAATACATTGCATGAGATTTTTCACGTTATTTCTATAATGCTTTATGAAATTTTACAACGTTCATATTATTTAAATAAAGCTTCACTATATCGAAAATCAGCGAAACAAACACATAAACACAATTCATTTCAAAGCCTTTTTCCGAATAAAATCGTTATATGTTTTGTATTTGCTGCTATAAAATACATTGTTATAATAAAACAAGATGTAAAGAAAACAATTACTTCAGTATTAAAGTCATCATTATAATAATTTATTTAGTAGCCGGATGAAAAGCTTTGGTGCTGTACGGATCGCGAACCTTTTACGCGAGAATATCTCCTCATCCGGAAAGTAGAAAGCAGGAAAAGCTTCTGTCGTACATCAGGAGATGGACCTTCGAACGACTTTTCCAAAGACTGTTAAGTCCACACGGCGTGAATTTTTTACTCAAAGCTTCCATGATGTGAAATATATATATATATTTTTTAATTTTCATATTACACATTTCCACATTTCTTGTTTTATTATAACCGTCGTAAAATATATAAAGTAAGCTAATTTTCAATATACTACAAATAGAAATATAGTCTTATACTTTCAATAAAAATCCAAAATAAATGGTGAAAACTAGAAATATTAAATAAATATTCATACCTTTGTTATCCCACTGGTTGTGTTTTTGTTATAACACTTACCATACTTAGTAAAACAGTAAAAATAAGTAGTATAGAACCAGTAAAAAGGCAAAATTAAGAAAGTATTAAATTTACCATTTTTTTAAATTTAATTGATTGCAATTTGTCATCAGAAAATCGTAAAAATATTATTGTCTTAATAAATGAGAAAAATATGTTTCCACTTATTCAACAGTATATAAAGCAAACTAAATTTAACGAAAGACATATTTATGACGATGGCGTAAGTCAAAATAGCAAAACAACAACAATTTCAAATTTGTCATTGTTAAATAAGAAATAATTTTTATATTTTATCGGTATTTCAAAAGTTTTATGTCATTAATATTTTTAAAAACCTTAAAGTGTGTAACTGCTGGGAAATTTCTATGGATTTGGCGGGTTCTTTATAGAAATATATTTTAAATATAAAATTAAAATACATGACTTTGTAATTCCACTTAGTGTGTTACGATTGCAGTCTTTCAATACTTCAGATATATTAAATAAGCAAACGAGTGTTTCATTCAGTAAAACACATTATCTGTTTCGAATGAAAGATTAGGCAATAATCGTATCTATTGCTTATCCTGCTTTATCAATACCGTATTTTGTCAAACTTCATAGCAGTACATTTCTTTTGCTATGAAGAATTTAGTTTTTCATTATTGTGAATACAGCTTTTTATCAAAAGTCTGAAATAAAACTTTTTAAAAGATTGTTCCTCGATATTTGACAGAACAAAATACAAGTCTTATGTATGTATATAAATACAATACAACAAATGGCAGCTGACACGTCACTCACGGTTTTCAGACAACTATGATTAATTGTTACCGCCGAATAATCTGTTGACAAAGCTAAATCTATTCAAAAGCTTCCGAGTTGGTCCGTTTAAAATAAATAATATAACACAACCCGCCTTAGAATAGTGACACTATTTTTGTAATCGCCAACAAACATACAAATATCACCGTATCACCCACGTTACAAAATATCTACATGAGTATAATTGTAATCAACATGTTTTGTCAAATAATTCACGTTCTGAAATCAAGCGTTAATCTTCAACACTCTATTATTATGTATTATATTTCATAAGTACGTAATAAAACACACTTTTACTTTATGTATTGATTTGATTTATAAAAAAAAATATCTCCAAAGAAATCAGCTATAGCCAAACATGGAAGATCTTGTACACCTCTAATGTTACATCACATTGCTGATTTTCTGAGGATTTAAAGATCGAATTGATAAAATAGAAAGGAAATACAAAAGTGCACTCAGATATCTAAATTAATTTTTGAAATAAAATTGGAATAAAATTCCCTAAACAGTAAAACGAAAAATGTCTGAGAAGAATTTACCACATAAGATGATAATTTTTAGTACTCCCATTAATTATAGATTAATAATTATAATAATATGAGTACTATTTTGTAAATTGTAAAATCTCTCAACCTCAATCGAATCTTTGTGAAAATATTTTTCTATTCACAGAAAGATTCCTTCCGAATTTAATGCTGTTTGAAGGAAGTAATTAAATGATAAATATATTGTTTTATCGGTACACCGATGCTAATATTAACAAAAGCGGTAGTGTGGTATTGAAAAATTGGATTTCTATAACAGTAATACCGGTATATGCAATCCCTTATCAAAGTCCACTGAGTATTTAATCAATTAAACACGTAATACATGTGTGATCAGCTTAGTAAGCTTTCAATTAGGATAAATCTAGTTACTCAAATTAGCTTCAAATCTCATTGACAACTGTGAATTGAACAGTACTCACACAAACATATACGTATATATCTGCTATATGTCTTAGGTGAAAACCGCGATAAATCTAATTCGGTTTCTTAGGAAAAAAATTATTCATGTTGAATTGCAAGCAAGCGTTTACCAATTAATTAAATAATTTCATTTAATTATTTAGTTAGTGATTTTTTTACAAAATGCAACTGACCTCAAATCGATATACGGGAATAATAATATAAGGGAAAAAATAAATCTGGTAAAAGAACCATAGACAAACCAGGTATAGTTTCTTAATAATTTATAATTAAGACAGCTTGATACTTCCCAAAAACAAACTGTTTTTTAACGGTATCTTATTAGTTGGAAAATATGTTTTCTTCTTCCGATTTATTGCATATTTTTGTTTAATTTCAGAATGTGGCAATGAAACTTGCCCACATTCTGATTCCTATTTTACTATGTTATCAAATGATAAAAAAAACACATTTACTTGAATGAATACTGCATTAAATGTCGAGATTTGGTCAGAAACTATGAAAATTGGGAAGGCTGTCAGAGAGAAACAAGAAAAACTGCAGCGTTATGGATATTTACACTATCAATAATTTATAACGATCCCTTAACACAATTAATTCTCGTGGCGAAAGGCAAGGTGTGCGCAATATTTCACCCAGTGTAAGAAGCTCGCGGCATAAAAGCATTTTCCATCGTTTGAGGCATTAGTCTCAAAGGGACGCTGTGAAATATTTCCGCCAGCGGGCGCGGGTGAGATATAAAATATCTTCTCTTCTCAACGAATCGTTATTTATCCACAAATTCTATTATTTAAAACTTTGGCTATATGTGAGCTTTTTCATATTTTATCAGATTTATTGTCAACCTTACCCATGTGATTGAGATATTCACCAAAATTTTTACATTTTTTTGTAACGTTAGCTGTCATAAAACATGTCTTTCCTATACTTTGTGCATTTTTTATAAAGGTTATCTACAGTAGTTTTACCTCCAACAATACTTTATCTTCTGTTGCCAGTAATACAAAGTATACGTAAATTTGTCGCAGATACTATCAATATTCATAAATATTTTGAAATTGCAATTATTGAATTTTAATATAAAAATAAATCTCCCATGTGTTGAAATGCAATCATCAAAATGTTGCTGATTTTAATTTGGTTGCGTAATGAAGTGGACAAAAAATTGTTTGTGAATAATTTCGAAAGACAATAATGTTTTTAATGATATTTTTGGTATTAATTGAAATTTGCCGATTACTAATACCAATAAACAATTATGAATATTATTTTATCACAACATTGAATAAAGACATACAGACACTTTAATAGATGATATAGACTATAGAAAGATAGAAAGGTGCTTATAAAATGCGGTTATTTTTAATAGAATATCTTTCGGCACACATTCACAATGTGAATTTATTAATAAACCTATTTTCAAAATAAATAAAAGTGCAATTAACGAATAATTTTTTTTTAATTTAGCAGTTTCGTTCGAAAAAAAAGTATTGAATTTGCGACCAGAAAAAAAGTCTGAGGAAAAATCAAGATTTTTTTAAAAAGTCACCATGCGATTATGCTTTGTTTATTTCAGGATTTTTTTTATTTATTATCTTAGCTTTGGATCATATTCGGGCTTTTTTGTCTCTTGTTATAAAACCATAGAGGTTATGTACTTTTGCTTTTCTATAGTTTATACAATAATGAAAAATTATTTTCCATATTGATTACTCATAAAACAATTGATTTACAAAGATTTCAATACATTCATTTGAAGAGAAGACTTGTTGAACTGTAGACTGAAATAAACAAAGGACTGACATTTTGCCCGAGAAATAAAATATAATATATTTCCAAAGCATCATTAAGAAATAGCTTCGAATATTTGAAGAAAATATACGGATATTTTAAGCTGCTCAAAATCTCATTAGCTCTAATTTATTTTATAAATCAAATTTCAAACAGAATTGAGCTGTAGCATATATTATTTAAAGTACCGTATATATTTTCGTGTATGTTTTATTATTGAATTTGCAATCATGCTTCATCAGGGTGGCCATTGAAACCGGAAACGCATTTGGATGAATCTTATCGTATCTCACATATCGAGACCTAAATATACATACGTATCACAAATTTTATATATTCGGATATACGTACGTTACTTTATGCCGTCCGCTGTAGTCTAGCTTTGATTCAAAAACTCCCGAAACTATACGAAATAACATTTTTTAATCTAAGTGTTGATTTTAAATACTGAATGTTTATTTTTATCATCAATTTATAAATGTTATTTTAAATTTCATACAATAAGAGTAACAATTAAAAACCTTTATTAACAAACTGATTCCACATATTAAAACACTTTCACTGTAAATTAATATTAGCTTAAAGTTTATAAACCATTCCAGAAAGTTGTCAATGAATAATTAGTATCAAGGCAGTCGTGTTTTCTTTGATATGTTGTAAATATTGTACATAGTAAACGGTGGGCGTCGTTTACTTTTTGATTTAATTGATATTTTTACAAGAATCATTATAATACTATTCATAAATACTCAATTCTATTTCGCTGATCATTTTTTGCAAAGTCGGAGACTGAATTAATCTTTCTTAGAAACTTTACTGCTAACCCATCAGTAGGAAGAATTATGACAATTTTCAGCATTTTCTTCGCGAATTATTATATTATGTTATTTTTAATGCATTAAAAAATGACGATGTCATGTCTTACTTGCCAATTATTTTTTTTGTATTGTTTTTACGTTTGAAAAGGAACACTAAAAATATCTTATATTGATTGTCTTTTATAACTTTTCATTAATCGTTATTTCTGTAATCCAATCCTGGTAAGCAAAATATGGATTTCTTACAAAAAAATATTTAAATTAATACATTCAATTATTACAAAAATTGTCAGGAAATACCAACATATTACAATATATTCATGTTTAGTATCGCGCTAGGAGCGAAAATAGTTGAGGAAAAAATTTACATATTTTTGAAATATTGTATTTCTGGTTACGAAGTGTTCTGCGAGAGTCACTTTACAAATCGCTCTGCCCGATTTAGATGCTTCCTTTTACAAAGAGTGCATAGCTGTCTGTATGAAAACACTCGTAGTGTGTTTGTGGAATATAGTGTTCATCCAAATACTTTGATGGCAGACTACTGAATACAAATGTCATTCACATTATATAGTCCTAAATAATCAAGCGACAATTTCTTTATATGTAGAGTGTAGCGTTTTTATGACATATCACCTAAACGTCTTTGGTTGTCAGTTGTTTTCAATTACAATAAATCTTAATATTTGTTACAATTATACCCTCTCTCATATTTTAAATTTTGCTGATACTCATCGAAATATTTTGTACGAACTTCTTTAGTCACTTCATATAGTTTATTTTTAACAAATAAAAACGAGATAAATATTCTTTTTTCCTTATTATATAAAAAAGATCTTTGCATTCATTACATGACTTTTTCAAATAAAATTTGGTGTTTTATTTTAAGGTGTTAACCGAAATTTATTGATGGAAAGGCATGATATTTTAAATAATAAAACCACAATTTTAAATACTTTTTTCAACGATATATTTTTTGATCAATTGACAATGCTCGCGATGAGCGAAACCGGTCTTCATCAAAAAATATATAGGGAAACAAGTTCTAAAAAATATGTTTTTTTTCATTTAAAATAAAATTTTGTATATATTTATAAAATATGTCTGAGAGAGCCTTCTCAATAAAATTTTGTTTAAAATCTGATGTATCTGAAGCGTCTATTATTATATCTGATAAAAGCAAACGAAAATCGAGGAACAATATCAAAACGAAAAGTTCATGCGTCGAAATCTCTAAAGAATTGAAAATGCCTTCTTGTAATAGTACCTACTCAAAATATTTTTTTACGGAAACCAAAGTTCAATTCCAAAGAATATTACTGTACATAAATAGACCATGGTATATGTTAAATAATATAATACATATACAATACTTAAAAGCTTATCGCTTAAAATTTTACTTTTAAAATTCACCAGAGTTTTATTATAATGCCTACATGTGTTATCCAACAGATTTTTTTTTTATACGTGAATAATGTGCTATTTAATTATGTTTTACCGCTGCTCAAAAATACTTTTTTAATTAATTGTATTTACAACATTATAATTGAAATAATGTACGCTTGTTTCTTCAATTTTTTTAGTTATTCCTAAATTTATTTACAATTTAAATAAATATTAGCATGAAAACCTAAAATTTGTACACTTAAGTGAGTAAGAAAATAATTGATATTTTCGCATAATTTTGTTGCTGAAAATGTTTCACTCTCATGGTACTATGAACTATGTATTATATTGATTTATAATCATGTTTCGTTGCAATTCCTACTACAATAATAATTTTTATCATTTGTTTTTTGTGTATAGGAGCTTTTTCCAGATAACAGACGCTATTTTTTGCAATTTCTTGAATGCTTAGCCGTTTCTCATTTGATATTCCAAAGTTAGCGTAGTTACTTTTGTGACACTATCTTAAACATTGAAACACTTTGAGTCTGCGGTAAAATCTTAAGGTGGCGCAGCAAAAAGCAATTTGAGAAAGATAAAACAGCTAAAAGCTCTGGTCTAGCAGCGCTAGTCTCAACAATTACTGAACTTGACGCGGTTTCTGAGAACGGTGACACCGCAGCATAAAGGCTCCGGCTAAGAACATACACCCAATATATCGATAAAGTTTACTTTCTTCGTAGATAAATTTTACTATGAAAAAATCTTATTCTATAATATTTTCTTCTACATTGTATATGGAGCTAAAAATACGTCTGATTATTAAATTTAAATTTATAATATCGACTGAAGGTGCTTGATGAAATTTCAATATCAAATTTGAATTGCTACAACTTTTTACGATTCCACATGTTTTGTCACTACATCCGTGTGGTAGAACGCCTAAAGACGCCGAAAGGCGAAACCCGGGTCGTTAGTAAATTTAAAATCAATCACTATCAGATTGTGATAAAAAGTCTTTCAAACATCATTGTTAACATATATAGTAGGACCAACTAACTCGGGACAAACTAGTTAGAATTGTTTTGGAGACAGACAAACTGATTATTGACAGATGGTATGGATAAACTCATTATGATTAAATCGAAAAAATACTAATTTAATTGCTTTTTTTATTCTTAAAGCCCGGAAACTTTTGAAGGCAAGTAATAAATCTCAAATGACATCAAGATGTAATCGAAAATCGATTGTAACTTCGTCAGGGCTTACTTATTAACACAGAATTAATTTACTAATTTGCGCTGTCTTTGCACTGAGCTACAACGGTAATAATATTTATTTATTAATTAATCTTTAGAAAAATGCTTGGAGTTGATTATAATCTTTTTTAAACGATAATACAGCCTTGGTATAAACTCTAAGAAAATAAATATAACTGTTTTTTTTTAATAATGTTTGAGGTTTTAGGCTTGGATTTTCTTATTCAATTTGACTGATTGGATGTCAACTCAAATACAAACTATTTACTGAACATTTTCAAAGCTTTAGAAATCATTGAAACGATAAACATGAATATAATTATGAAATTCACAAGATGAAAAAATTTAGTTAATCGATGACAATGTAAAAATAAATATAGTTTATATATCTTTATGATAATCTTACAATAATTGCATTATGTCAACAGATGGAATGTAATAAATACGTTTTATGGCGTACTTCGTTAATTCAAAGTTGAATGCTTTACAAATTACAAATTTGATTACACGAAAATGTCATCTATAAATGATGTTTTAGCATCAAGCAGTAAGCGATATTAACGTCCCATCTTGAACTCACTTCCATTTGTTCATCAATACACAACATTTTTTCATTGTCAAAATTATTATACTTCAATGATATATACTGTAAAAGTTGGGCATTTTTCGACAGATTTTGAGAAACAAAAGATTATTATCAACATGTAACATAAATGCTCGCCTGTCAATAAAAGATATCGTTTTATCTGAAGTTAAGATAATTAATCTTCATGGACCGGTTCCCGCCTTTCGATAGCTTCGTACTTTCTACTTAAGTAAATACTATCGCATTTATGCCGTAGAATTCTTGAAGATGCCATTATGCTAAGTCCGGATTGAAAGTGACAAAACTTGCAGATTGTGCAATGATTAATTCAAAAAAGAGTTTCTATATTTTAATATTTTTAAAAATATTTCACCATCATGTTTAATAGTGATGACGGCATGCCGAAATAGCTTGCAACTTTATTCATAATTATATTTAAGTAAAATTAAAAAAAGTATATTTTTTAGTTACAAGCATATGTATTATATTACTATTACGATGCACAACGTAACAGGTCCTTAGGAAAACCCAAGTATTTGCAAAATGAGGAAAGAGAATCGTTCCCTTACATCTTACATTAGTTTTGAAATTTCCGTCAATAATATTATTCTGTATGTGTACATGTTTCAATGGTTCATTGCGTTTTAAAAAAAGAACATTATTTCTTTCGAATGTTGGTGTTTTTTTAACTCTGTTGGAATCTATTGTTTTTTTTGTTTTTTGTTTGATGAGATGAACGTCTGGCCCGCAGGCAGAAAGGTTAAACTCACTACGCTAGTGTAACAAAAACTTGAGCAATCTTTACGACCGTCACGTGACAACGAAATTAACTTCCATAACTTTTATCCGAACAAGTCACGACTTAGGAAACTCGAATTTCAACAAAGTCTTCATTGCGTGGAAATAATAAAAAGCCTTTTAACGCGACAATTAAAACAAATTTATTCCGCTACTGTGACCCCCGAATGGTTGCTAATTGCCATTCCTATGCGGCGCCGACTTGTTTGAGACCTGATGCCATTTACAAGCGGACCTTTGCGAGAATTTAGATTCCAACTCTCTTTTGCAAGGCGCAAATATTATTATTTATTTTGTACGCGACTGGGCTGCACTTTTTTGTGCGAAGCTTAATTCAGCAATTAGCGCTGCGGTGAGCTAGATTTAAAATGAGCCCACATGTTGTGCGTTATTTAAATAGTTAAACATGATGTCACATTTTCGTATTTGAATAACTTAATTAATTAAAACTTACTTTCTTTGTTAAATCTACATTCCGCAGCTGTGGTTTAGACATGTTTCCCACAACCAATATAATCCGAGATTCATGATATCAACATTTATTTAAACAGTTATTCAGAATAATTAAATAATTTCACTTGTGTACTCCGGAAGTGCAATACATTATATCCATTGAAAACATTTTTTAAACAAAATAATTATTTCATTAGAATGCAATTTTTGTTTATCATAGTTTTCTAAATATAATACACAAATAAAATAAGAAGTTAATGATAAACTTTACACAGAAAAAAATCGTTTTTATAAAGTCTAAATCGACGGGAATTTTATCCCTCCTACGTACAGAATTAATAAATGTCAAATGTAAATTTAATTTACGTCAGAAATGGTATTTAGGCCAAAGCTAAGCCCTCACCGGTGTCTCCATCTTATGTAAACATTCTTTACTGATAGTATTTATTTCCAACGAAAAAAAATCCTCGGACGCTAGGCACTAGCGTGAGCTTTGTCAAATATCAGCTTTTCAAGCATTACCTTCTATGTAGTGAAATCCAGCTACTTGCTGTAAAATTCTGTTTAATTATTATATTGCCAGTTGCATGGCCGACCGATCCGATAATAATTCCGAATAAATCTTCTATATTTGTCTTAATAAGTTTTTTGTGTAAATTCCCCTTTTAAAATATACAATTCAATACAAATTATTCTTGTTATTATTTCTAAAGTTACAAAACCTTTAAAAATTACTCACTTGAGCTTTCACTATATCTACAAGACAGTAACAATTGACAAGTGCTTTTAAAAATGAAAATTAATTTATACATTCAGCCCATTCTAAAAATGAAGTGTTGTATATTATTCAATATAATATCTTTATTTTAAAACAGCAAATATCCGTAAAAAAAACACACTACAAGTATTCTATTCAGTACAATATAGAAGCATTAAATGACTAAATTGGTCTCCATGTATCGCTTTTTTAATAAACGACTGCCTTTGTATACCTACTTTTATCCGTGAGATTGCTTAAACAAGAAGAAATATTGTGCCTCTTTTATATCTCAAAATAGAATAGTAAGTAAATATACACTAATGTTAAAATAAAACTTTCAATGTGTACTTTTTTTATAAGTTGAGTAACCCATAAAAAGTGTCAATACATTAATAAAACAAATCTTATCAATTTAAAAATATTTCCATATTTATATTATATCGATCACGACCGATTTTGCTTATAGAAAACATTTTCTACTGATAAAATGTAAATCTTACCAAAGATGTATAGTAAATAATTATCTGATATACAAAATTAGCAACTTTCGACCTTTGATAAAATATACTCAAATTGTTTCAAATAATTTACAGGTTTGACTTATCTGTGATCAAAAGTTCAACCGTAGTACGTGATAAAAGGTTGCGATGTTATAAAATGTTAAAAGAGTACTTAATAAATAGTGTTTCATATATTTATAAATTACTTTTCAATTGAATCTTTATAATCTCACTAATTTTTCGCAGATGTTTTACAAACTATATAGTGTTTATACGGCAAAAATATTAAGAGATGTGCTAGAAAATATTGTAAATCCTTTCTTCAACAGCACAATAAGTTAATTGATTGAATTGGCATTTACTTGGTAGAACTCCGTTATAACACGGTGAAAAAACAGCAATGTATTTTAGTTGTACAAAGTTTTTTATGAGATATAGTTGATAGCTATTTCGGCTCACGCCATCTTCGGAACTATGTTTAAACGTACATTTGGCGTGAGCCGAAATAGCTATCAACTATATGACGGTGAAAAAATAGCAATGTATTTTAGTTCTACAATTTTTTTAAGATATAGTTGATAGCTGTTTCGGCTCACCCATCATCAGAACTATGCTTAAACGAACATTTGCTTATCTATATATAGCTGCGTCGAAAAGATACACAATACATCTTCTCTCAATAAGTTAAGCTTAAATTTAGTTTACACATAATTCTGTAGATGGCGAAAACTGAATTATCTATCAACTACAACTTTTCAATTTTTGTAAAACTAAATACTTTAAAATTTTTAACTAAGAGCCATTGCTCTATTCTCTTGATCGAACTCCATTGGAGTTCGATCAAGTAAATGCCAATTCAACAAATGTATAATATTAGCTCTAATACATACGTGCTAATATTAAATAAGTTTTTCCAGCTAAAATAAGTCAAAGTTAGACTGAACTACACTCACGCTGCAAATTTAATGAACATATTAAAGAGATGATTTGTTGTCAAAAGATTTCCTTTGTATTAGTAGTGTGAAGTCGTAATGTGTCTGCTTTTAACTTTGAATATTTTTTACGATAGAAATATAACAATTTGTATAAAATCATTATGTACTTTAGCACATTTTTTTAATCTTTGAACACGAAACTAAATTTTTTTGTTATTCAAGAATATTCTGAAATCCCGGAAAATGGGATGAATCGTATTATACAATTTTTCTACCGCTGTAATCTCTTATAAATTGAAATACAGATCGTTTCAGTTTGAAGAGTGGAAAACTTTTTTCGTCGGCCTCTTAAAACACTTGTTGGATTCGAGAGCTGGAATCTGAAGTTTTTGATATTCATGAAAATCAACGGGATGAAGCTTTTCACGAAAGCCATTCAACGAAATAATTCTGTTCACTCTAAAATATTAAAGCATCGAGGAGGGGCTTTAAAATCTCGAGGCGAACTTCGTTCATGTTGTTTTATTAGTATTTATTAACTTCAAAAGATACGTATGAGACACCAGTTTGATATCGATATACTCAAAAAGCTTTGACATTACAACATACATAAACTATTGATCATTCTGAAAAAATTACTTGAAATATTCATTAATTTATATAAAATAATCTAATGTTACTAAATTATTTTTCAGACTGTTTATTCAATTTAGTCAAATTGGATGGCATATTTTCTTTTTGAATACTATATTGTTAACACGATGAAAAAATAGCAAAGTATTTTAGTTCTAAAAAAATTTTGATATGATATAATTGATAGCTATTTCGGCTAACCCTCGTCATAACTATGCTTAAAAGAACATTTGTATTAAGATGTCTGCCTAAATTGTTGTTGACCGTGAAAGCTACGTTTACTGAGCTTTTAATTTCCCGATAAATTTTCCATTAATGCTACCTAGGTAATTGATTGATTTAAAAAGCGATTACCCCTGACACTGAACATAATAATAATTGTCTTCAAAGTCTATTTCTAACATATCTGTCTTCTCGATCACAACCGAAATAAATATTATTGTACATATTTGAATAAAATCATAGAAAAGACTTCTTTGATAATAAAAGTATACCAAAAGTCATTAACAACTTTCATCATAAAAAGTTAAAACGTTAATCAAATTCGTAAATTACGTTCTCAACAAACAACATTCAACCCAAGCATAATAACACTCTAATTAACTTCCATATGCTATAGCTATATACACTCAGTGCATGTCATTATTATATTATATAGTTTGCTTCACATTAATTTTAGCGTATGTTGCTAGAAATTGCATTTCACTCACTAAATAATGCATTAATGTTGGGGAGGTGGTGTAATTTGAAAGCTCCCTCAGCTAAAAGGTGCTCGTCTTTGTCGTGAGTATCATAAATAAACAAATCTATGAGTTTTCGCAATGCGATTCACTTCAATATTTATTTCAATACTGACACATTAATGGTTAATATTCCTCGTAAAAATCGAAATTCAATAAGTCGTTTATTTTGTCTAAAAATTATGAATGACTATTTACCTTCCTTTTTTGTACATACATATATTACCAATTTCCAAAAATCTTGTATCTTAAGCCTAACAGAGACTGTAGGCAGATATTTTTTATACGATTTCGGCTCGCACACTGACCGCAATTAGAGTTCTACCATTCAATGTTTAAAACGAGTAAAGCGAGTGAAATTAGCAACCACTAGTTTTCTCCTAGTCAAATAATACTTTCCCTACGGTCTTCAAAAAATAGTAATTGATCCACTTTGTAACAAGCAATTCGCGTATAAAAGCTTTTGTTTAGATAAGCTTAACGTATTTAAAATATGTTGCCAGCCCCATTAAAATATAATCGAGGAATATGAGATGATTTTAAAAGAATATAATCTTATAAATCTTTTAACATAACAATAAAATAAAGTTATCCATTTAGAATTTGTAATCAGTAACCCCACAGTAAAGTAAAATTAAGTATACTTACCGCATAGTAACGGGATATGAGGTCTTTCTTTTATATCTTAATAATGATAAATGAAAACTTAGTTCTAATAAATTTGTATTGTTGAAACGTTGTAAGACTCTACATGTTGTGTCACTAACGACCCAGATTTCGCCTGAAGATGGCGAAAAGCGAAAGGCGAAACCCAATCTTTATTGACTTTTGTCATTTAGCGCCGCACAAAATTGTAACAATTCAAACTTTATATTGACTTTCAGTTGACATCATAAATTAATTTAAATATTTAGTATATTCGATAAATTGACTCAATCCATGATTTAAAATCGAAAAATTAGCTACACCATACATTTTCGCTGTCATAAAACACGTTAAATTTAAGTGAGCAATTCTTATCGTCGCACATTAGTTATGGCAAATTCTTTCGAACCGTTGGTTCACCCGGAAGGGCGAAATGCTCATAATGATAAGTAAAACAAATGAGGATTACATCTTGTATAATACAAGTCTATTATGATACTCTATGCTATATTGCCATATAAAATTACCTACTAAAGAAACGTTAGTGTTGGTAACAGAATGCCCTGTGACATGTAGTTATTGCGATAATAAATCAGCCGAATCATTTTGAATCACTGATACATAGCTTTTCCTGGTCTAAAACACAGACTCATTTTTTTTTTATAAATAAAGTGACCTGCAACCTCTATCCAGCGACAAGAATAACATGTATTTCATAATCAAATAGTCAGCCCTTTCGAGCATTTCTACAATAAAGTCGAAATTTACATTTACTCCATTCAAATCCTAAAATTTACAGTTCAATCAGTACTAGCTTATATGTGAGGATATATAAATTTAAATTTAATATATTTTGCTATAGTTGCAATCCGTAGCTTTTTGAATATTTTGGGCTAATAATTGTGTCATCGAATATTAAAAATCAAAATTTTTATTTTTCTATTGTAATTTATTCATATATAGATACATAAAACAAAAATCAGTAACTTTATTTTATATTGTTTGCTTCAAATAAACCGATGTATTTTGTAATAATGTTAGTGAATTAAGACAAATCTCCAGCCACATAATGTTGGGAGTAAAAAAATCATAAACAAATTTTATTTGATATTTTGGTTTGACCTCATTTCTTGGAATCATCGTCAATATATGAAATAACAAATCAAAAGTCAAACATAATAAAGTTTTAAGGATAAGAAGCTTAAAGTAAAAGCTTCTAGATAATTATCTAAAAGTAACAATAAATTATTTCATTAAAATTTTTAAAAATGCTTTATAAAGTTTTATAAATTATATATAATTTTCATGAATATACACAGTACGAAACAAGCTTCATAATATAAGATTAAACATATTCTTTTGTTGTTATAGTGAAAATGAAAATGCACATTTTTTTACATTTTTTTAAATGCTTCAAGTGTGACTAATTCGAAATTAAAATAAATGATAAATTTTTTAAGCTACATGTAAAAATTTTGATGTATTATATAAATTTATTTTCTAAATAATGACTGAAAAATGACAATACCAGCGATAGTACACCATATTTTGATATGAAGATGTATTCATGATACTTGAAAACAAGTTTGAATAAAAAAAATCTAAACGTCCTTTTTAAGAACTCATAAAACGCGAGTGGCGTTTAGGCCGAAGTTTCGACAATAATTATTGAAAAAAACGCGCATGTAAACAATTTATTACTATGAAAATGTGCATTTATTCAGTAAATGGCTTTAGATATACTATTTTCCCGATCTAATCGTTAAATCACTTCTTTGCCGAGGCAATCTTAAGAAACAAAAAGATCTTTTCGTACTTTTAGAATGAAAAAAGTATTCTAATGTTATATTTTGCTTTCGGTTACACCAAACGGAAATAGAAAGGATACCAAACAGAAGCGGTCTTCGCCTTGCCTTTATTTTAATATTTATGCCCTTGTCCGAAACATAAAACAAATAGCAACTAGATAAGTCGCTTATTTATTTAGTTTTATGATTTACAAATGCTGGAACTGTGTTTTGCTTGAAACTAAGCGAAATCCAATACAACCCGAAACATCAATGGGAAAACATGTGTAATTCACGTTGTCAGCGATGATGAACTCGTGATCAACGACCATAACAATAATCATAGATGAAAAAGTAATAAATATCGCTTAAGTTTTACCTTTATGAGTAAATCCGTACACTTTCCGGAAAACGAAACCGAGGGTTTTTGTAAATATTTTAAATTTATATCAAGATCAAATTTGAATTGGTACAGCCTTGTACGATTCCACATATTTGGTCACTAACGACCCGGGTTTCGCCTTTTGGCATCTTCATGCATTCTATCACACGGATGCAACAGAACTGACTAAATTATATCAAGATAATTACAAATATTTCTTTGAATACAATTTCTTAACATTGACTTATCACTGGGCTAAAATTTAATATTTTTTAATCTGCTTGTTCACTTATAAGCTGAGTTTAAATGAATTCAAATAAGATACATAAAATACAATACGTAAAACTTCCTCGCTGCTTGGCAATCGATAGCAAATTCTTTCGCATAAAAAACAGTGAAAAATAACACATTAATATATTCCTAAAAAATATTACCAGCTTGTTATTTCTTTCGTTATGTGTGCAAATATAAAACTCGTTTTAAATTCACAATATTAGAAAAATACATATTTACTTCCTATACTCGACATATTGCATAAACTTTACATATAGTATATTAATTTTAGCTTGCAGCGTAAGTTGAAATGAGTTATGAAGCTCAGTTTAAAGTGTATCAGTTATAATTAAAAACGTCCTTTTGAGCTTTATTTTTTAATATAGAAATAAAAAAGTGTCTAAAAAACTTCTATCGATCATGAAGGAAAATTTACAAAAAATTTATAGAGTCGCTAAAAAATTGTTATAATATTTGTGGATATTGCACAACGAGAGTTGTAAAATAAACGTCAGAGAAAACGATTTTAATATAATTTCTGAATTTCAATTTTCTTTTATGAAATTTATAGAATTCAGATTAAATTCCTTACGAAGTTTGCTTAATAGATAAGGTTTTTCATATTGAAATATGCAGTTGTCTATGTTTTAAGCATAAATCTAAGTAGTGCTATACTATTTGCTAGTAATAGATTTTCTTAATCAACTCTCTAAATCGTTTGGTGGCCTACAAAACACGTCATTATAAGTAGAAAACGTCACCACACATACTGTAAGTGTAACATTGTTTGAGGATAAAGCGTCGTTTTACTGTTATTTTATGTTAATTCAATATATTTCAATATACCACTCTTATTTTAATATTATATCAGTGAACTTTTTATTTATTTTAAAATATGAATGTAATGCCGAGCCAATAATATCATCAACAAAATAAGCCGTCAAAAATAAGATAAAACAATCCAAAACCCTTTTCAAGTATTGTTTTTTGTTTTTAAAAGTTCAAGTGTGAAGAAATGTAGTTTCAAATTTAGATCTATTTATCATATGACATGTAACTTTTTCTGTTTATTTTTGTGTATGTTTTAGCAAAAAAGCCGTATTTATTAATTATTAAATAACTGTTTTATTATTTCACTCATTTGATACAGATTTTAAAATAGTATTTGTCTATAAAATAAAGCATATTGTGTACAATGAATGGTAGCACTTTGTCAACAGATAGATTTTCAATTCTCTTTGTTTTCAATATACGTTGTCTACCATTAGCATTCTTTGTTAGTATTAAATCTTGAAAAACTGCCATGCACGAGTTATTCAATTAATAATTAATTTCCTTCCGGAAGACGAAAGAAAACATGGATGACAAGTTGCCGTCCGTAATTTCAATTTGCCTTTAAAAGCTGTCATAAAAAATATCGATCAAGTATACATCAGTCCGCCGCTCCGTCGCGAGAGGGTAAGAGCTTTTTTAAAAATATTATATTAAAATAAAAAGCTCGATTTGATTGAAAAACATCTGAAAAAAGGGATCATGTTCTTCAGGGCTTACCTTTCCCGGTACTAGATATAGAGGGACTAAGCCCTTCTGGGAACACCGCATTATATGGACCCCTCTTTTTCAAAACACAACGAGAGGTATTTTATAACAGGGTGAATGGAAAATCAATGTGCATATTAATTTATTACTTTTTCCAGATTGAACATAAATTTATTCAAAAAAAATGATCGCGCTCGATCTCTAAAAACATATTTTAATATGAAACAATAAAGTGGAAAACTTTCTTAAAAATATCTTTAAATCGTCTACTTTATTGCATAAAAAGATTAACTCATCAATATCTAAGTAATACTTTTTTATATCAATAAAATAGCAATATTTATTTAAAAAAATCACAGCTACTCGCTGATAGTGGACAATTTGGGTTATATTTTAAGTTTATACGTCGTGAAAAAATTATCTAAAAAACTTATCATTTGTAAAATTACATAATTGGATAAAAAGGGAAAAGAGATATTTGCGAAAGCAATAAAGGTACTCTAGTTTAATTGTATCATACAAGTTTAGTAGAGATTTATGTCATTCATGAAAATATTACATATAACAGTTTAATTATTTTTTAATTGAATATGGTATTTATAATGTATCATATAAAAATAAAGTATTGTTAGTTATAAAAGTCTTTAATAAAATAGCATATTTAATTTAGGAATCTTGACTAACAGAACAAATATATTGTAAAAATGTTAACATAAAACTAAATATTTATATGCTATCAGTTTTTTACTAACAAAAATATGATAGTAAATCTCTCGTATCGAAATAAACACGAGTTATAATTAAGGTATTACTTTTTCATGTCACCACATCCTTCCTCTCACAGACTAAGCACAAAAAAAATCAATCGGTATCTACTGTCAAAACTGTGAAAACGTTAAAACTGTACAGGTATTTTTTATCTGGATAAAATTCTTTCAACAACCCTGTGGAAAATATACCGGTGCCGTAAGGTTTTATAGTGAATATCTATAATATAATATGGTCGTATATGATAGTAATTTTACTCGGATTTTTCCCTAATGCGTGCCTCAGGGATCAAGAATGCGTTGACACATACATCATTATCTGTATTGGAAGTGTTATCGCAAAAAACAGGGAAGTTCGAACATGTTTGACGTTTTTTCCAAAAATTCGAACATGATTTTGATTGCTTATTTCAGATATTTAAAAAATAAAAACATTTTGCTAAGCTCTAGAATTACCTGTCAAGGTAATGGTAAATGAGAAGCAGCTCTATTTACATAATTTGATTTAAATATAAAAATCATGTTACAGAATTTCAGTATTTTTTATTACAGTATTAAATCATGAGTTATTTTATTGCAATATTAAATCAATGTAGTCTTTATAACACGGTGAAAAAATAGCAATGTATTTTAGCTCTACAAAAATTATTAAAACAAAAAAAGTATAGTTGATAGCTATTTCGGCTCACGCCATCGTCAGAACTATGCTTAAACTAACATTCGCTTATTTATATATAGATGTGTAGAAAAGGTACACAATACATCCTCTCTCCTGTTATAACGGCCTAGCTTGTTACTTTCACACAATAAAACTAAATTTTCAAAAATTCTAAATGAAGCAAAAGGCGGCTATAACAATAAGTTTACATGTGGGACGGAAGTGGTCATTACGGAAGCAAATCAGACCATCCCTTAATAATAGGGTCGGACTAATGGAGATACTATTATATTAGTATGTTCGTTAGAATCCTTTGTGATAATTGATGACTATTGATTTCCAGCTGTTCCAAAGCCGTCATTCTGCGACCCTTACTACAAAGATGCAAACATTTAGGCGCTGAGTTTGAATTTATATTATGTGATTCCTTAATAATGTTACTAGCGAATTGTGAATCTGTTTTTTTTCTGTTAAATGATCTTACATATTCCTTAGCTCGAGTAGATATACTTCTACCTGTCTGTCCGATATAAACGGATAAACATGAGCCACCGGACATTTTATAAATAGTAGTCTTTATACTTAGAAGTTTTAACTGAACAGTTTTTCAAAGTAAATTTTTCCATCTTCCTGACTTAATTTTTATTATTGAAATATGTTATATATTATTTGATGAGAAACTTTCAAAGTTAAGTAAAAGTACGTCAGGTAAGGCATAGCTTTACAAAGAACGGAAGTCGATCTGTGCTCTTGGGACTTCCTCAATAAGTGAATACATCTTCATTCGGTAAATGTCTTTGAAAGTATTATTCCAATGAAAAGAAATGGATCGTGATAAATCCAAGTCTTTAGTCTCCTGGACATTCAAAATTCTTTTGTACAACTGATGTTACTATTTCAAGTAAACTTTGTATCGGTTACTGTTAAAAAAAACAATTAAACAATAAATAAAACAAACAATACCTAATTGGAAATCTATGTAAAATATAATGAAAATTTTAGTCAAAAGCATAATTTAAAAAAATCTAATTTGCTTTAAACGAAATGTTTGTTATCGTATATTAAGTCAAAAAAATGTTTTCCTGAAAAGCTGTAATAACTTTTAAATATATATCATAAAATCCTCAATGTTATATTACAAGAAGTTTAACTAGGTTTTGAGGAATATTTTGGAGCAATTTTGCATAATTTATCATATAATTTAACTACATTATTCATTGAAGCACACATGCTACCAAAAACATGCTGATGAGTAACCGATCTTGATGGCGGTTAATTTTAGTGTCCTATACAAACTCAACTTTACTGCTATCGCGTAATCTAAGGTATGATAATAATGGTCTTAGCCCATTATGCCACTTACTTACAAAGTAAAAACATCGTTTATCTCCCACATTTCACCTTCCTTTATCTGCTTATTCCATGTCTTTTGGCTATATACAATATGGCTATGTACAATATTCATAGAATGAGATCGTACTTAAGTGACAGAGATAAAATACAATATAATCAAGAGTTTTTTTAATTTTCGATTCTGAAATATTATTTCTTTTAACATTTAATAAATTAACATTCATAATAAAGTTCCCTATCAATTTATGAATGATTCGCTAATCGAAACATCATTAATATCATCTTGATTTTTAAATCATGTCGAAGATAGATCGATATCATTGATCTTTAAATTATGTCGAAGGCGTAACAAAAAGTTGTCAAACCTTAGGTTTTCAATGGTATTTGATTTCATAGTACTTTAATAAAAAGCTTAGGTTACCGGAATAATTTTCTCGTTAGATATAGCAAAAATTTTAAAGGTTATAGGGGATTTAATATGAAACAAAAATGATAAGCAAACATTCGTTTAAGCATAGTTCTGACGATGGCGTGAGCCGAAATAGCTATCAACTATATTTAAAAAAATAATTTTGTAAAACTGAAATACATTGCTATTTTTTTCATCGTGTTAAAATGAAAAGCTGTGTAAAGCATTTAGAGTTGAACACTAGATATTAAATCGAATTAAACAAAAAAACTTGTTGACCCATGTAAAACAACTTAAACACTTAAAAATTTACTTCAATCAATTATTTGGTATAATTTAAAAATCTTGGTGAAATAATAATAAACAAAAAAATTGTTTTAAAACTATTTTTTTTATGTCACAAGTTACGAAATTTTCACGTATCGATAGTTCGTAAAATAGCAATAAAAACGCCTCTGCTCTTATTTAACGGCAACGCTATTTATCCTAGAAATAATAAAAAAAAAATTCACATCTGTTTGGGCAAAGAAAATAATAAATTCGAATCAGAATTATTACTGCAGCAACGAAAGGTGAGTTTTTTCGTGGCACACTAAATGTTGTAGAAGGCACTATGCTACTTTTACGATCATTCAAAACAACCTTTTCCGTGTTTCATCTTTCTTATTACTTATTAAAAAGGGGTTTTGTTGTCATAAGAGACAGGTTCTGAAGAAAATTTTATGATTCGAGTTCTAGGAAAGCGAATGTTATCATTCCTTGTAGGCCTTGGCATTTTGAGTACACACCGATCCTTATTAATAAAATAGTATTACATATTTTACTATATACTATTACAACCAACACTCATTCTAATTGGATACATACTTTTTCATTATAAATGGTACATTCAATTATGGATAAAGAGCTTTTATGCTTAACATAGCTAAATAAATAAATTTAAAAGATTAGCCATTTTTTTATGGAAAGATAAAATGCTTCTCAAAATAAAAGGTGAAATATGTTTATTAATTAAATATTCGACAATTTTATAAGATAATCAGAACCAATTACATATTGTTACCGAGAGTATTTTTAACTGAACAAAAATTAACAATTCAACAGTTTTATTTATATTGAACTGTTTACCAATAGTGCAGCCGTAATGAAAAAATATTTGACAGAAATAAACGAAATATAACGTAGTGTAATTCATAGCATAACAGTAAAGTGACCATATTAGATAGTTTTTGAAAAATTTCAAAGTGAATTTGTATTTAAATACCCTCTTACTAGAGTATTTCTTAATTGATATCGTATAATGTAAAGTTGAATTGTCAGTAAGATTATAAAATTTTATCCAGACCATTTCAATAAGCCTCGTTTATAGCATATAAATTTTTCATTCAAGCAAGTTTTCGATTGATATCGTGAATCAATTTATTTAAAAGATATATCAAATAGATTCTTGGATAGTTCAAAATGAATATTTCTCAGACGATTAATATGTGTAAGTAGTCTTGTATTCATTTCTTCAAACTATAACAGGTCGTATTATGAATCTTGCTTAACGAAAAAATGACAATTAGTAGAACACGAATGGATGTTTTTTTAACATTTCAATATTAAGCACCAGATCTGTAGTACGTTCTTTAATGATCTAGATTTTGATGTTTTTTTTTTTTGTTTTTACAGTTTGGACGAAACGATTCACCACAAGTTATGGTAACTGTTTAACATTTTTAGCCTATTAAATGGTATAATTTAGTTTCAGCTTTGAAATGCACAATCAATAGTAATAACAATAACTAATTTTTCACGCATGAATTTTATTTGAAAATCTATTAACATTGTAAAATTGCATTCCATAACAATTTAATGTATAATTCACTAAAAATGCACGCAATAATTTCCTTTAATTTAATTAAAAAATAACAACATATTAAAATATTTTTTTTGAAATAATAATTTGTGTAAAGCAACTCGTTTTTGATTAAATAAGTAGATTCCATTAAGCAAATCAATAATGACGACCTAAAAACACAAATCAACATCACCTCATAAAAAATTAACAGCTTTTCTCGGAATCAGAGTAATAAAAAAGAAAATCTCACCAATTCCTGTTGAAGGGACGTCCCCGGGCGATTTTCTCTTCCCGTTCCCCTTTCTTGCGGTGTGATTCTATTTTAATTGAAACTTAGCGTTCATTTAGTCTTTTATTCAAAATGTCTCTTTGCTTGATGCGAACAAAAAAATATTTCTGCTTTTGAGCTTTTTTTTGTTTTCACTTCTTTAGAAATGAGATGATTGCGCTGTGCTAGATAAAGACTTCTATTTTAAACTCTTTTGCCATAAATTATACTTTTGAAAGTCGTTGTTAGAGAAATCTCTTTTCGACAAACCTACCAATTAATTGCTCTTAGTAAATTTCACCTAAATTACATGAAAAGTACTTTTTTCAATTTTCTCTAAAACTTGCACTTAATGATTGATTGTTTGTATAAAAATACTATTGCGAAAAAAGTCATTAAAAATACTATCAAGTTAATAAAAAAAATATGATGTGTATTAATATTTATTAGTAGAAAAAGTCAATTATTTACTTAAAAAAATATTTCTATCAGAGTTTAATAAGTCGCGTGCAATAATTTAAGTCACTTATGACGCCTTGAATGTTATAAGTTATGAATAAACAAAAAAAAATGTTTACAATTATATATGCATTTAATTTAATATTCTCTGTAAAAATATTGTATTTATTACTAATGCAGTTATCATATTGAAAATAGTGTTATATTATGCCTAAATAAATACTTCCTTTATATTATTTGTCTATTTTTGGTGTGTAAGATTTATTAGCTTTTCAGTGTTTCCCGTAAGCTTAAATCCTTGAACTGTAATTTATCTATGTAATTTCAAACTCTATCCAGGTGTACCGAGTACCTTTATTTTAATTAAAAAGGTCACGCTCACTAAGTTTTTCACTAAACACTGAGTAATCGTGTTACAACGTGACGAAGTTGAGTGACGAATGAGGCCTATAAAAGAAAAGCTCACTACATCAATCTTTGCGTCGATATAAATTTACTTGATAAAATGCCGGCAATTTGCGAATACCGTTGATATCGTCGGTACACCGGACTGGGTGTTTGTCACCTCTGCTTCTGCCAATTGAAATATGAGAAATCGCGCGGGACTAAATTCAATTCCAAAGAATTGAATATTGTCTTACGAAAGATGTATTCTTATCTATACCAAGTACGGTGATAGAACTTTTTCGATAGGTGTTTATATTGTTATTTAAGTAAAAAAATGTAAAGTGTCAAAGCTTTAACAATATAAAAATTTATATTTTTGTTAAGGCGGCAAAAGTTTTGAAGTTATTATTTCAATGGCAAAATCCAAAAGAATATTCGAAACTTTTTGTATCAAATATTTTTCATTTTAAAAGTTTAACAAAGGAAATTTAGTAAGAATCTTGTGTTAATTTTTCTAAAAATGAAAGAACTTCGTTAGGCGTATATGATTTGTCAGGTTGACTAAGTTCCAAAGGGAAGTTTTATAAAATGAATTACTTTGAAGCGGTCTCCGGAAAAGCGAATGACAGGACGAGAGGCGGAAAAGCTTCGGGTCCGAGGTCTGTCGTACCGCGGGGGCTGGGAGGGCGAGAAGAGCGGGAAAAGGCGGTGACTAGAGCGGCTATCGGAGCGGCGACTCGAGAGGCAAAGAATCGTAGAGATTATTCAAACAAATAGCGCGGCGCAGCGGAGCACTCACTTCGAGGTGGCCCTACACGCGACTGAGCGATGCCGACCGTGCTCCCGACCGATACCACCCCCCGCCTGGTGAGAAGGGGGGCGCTCGAACGAGTGCATCCCTAAACGCCGTAATACCACCACTACTATTATAGTCATTAGCACACCTTACATAGAGGTGATTATTCTGTACTTTACTGAGACGAGAGAAAACTCGCCGGGCGATTTCCCCCCTTAAGCGTTTTTTTGTTAAGATTGAAATTCGCACGGCGGCGCAGAGTGAGCGGCTTCCGCTTTTCAATTCGCATCTCTCGCGCGAGGGAGACGGTAACAGCGTCGCGACGCTCGTGGGAAAGAGACGATTGGATTCGATGAGGTGTTTACCTGTTTAAAATACAAGTCCGTGACGAACGACGTGGCGGAATTGAAGTTTGACGTTTCGGGAAGCGATCCTATGCGGCGATGGTCTGGCTCTGTCTCGCTCCCACGGGGCGACAGTACCGACGGCGTTTCCCGACGAGCTTTTTGAGTCTAGCTTAACGAAAGCGCGTGCGAGTCAATAATAATGAGTCGCCTGCACATTTCGGAATAAAGATCGAACGTCATTCCACAGCTAAGAGTTGTTTCTATGCCATGCAAATGAAGAGGAGGAAAAATAGGGAGACAAAGTGGTGACGGCCTCTCCAAACGACTCCTGCATTCTGCGACCGATCACAAATAAAGCCCTTTGTCAAGATTTATTCGCTTTAAGCCGTTATCCTTTTTTGTGTATTTTCGGACAAAATTATGCAAGCCTATGGCAGTTTTAATGTTCCTTTATTTGACTGTATAATATAGCTTTCCTTTCAAATAAAAAACTTTTAATTGTATACATATATATTTGGAAAAGGTGTTTAATGCTATTTCGCTGTATAAATACTTTACCTAATTATTGTAAAGATATAAAAAAACATTTTAATAAAAATTAATTAGTTTTTTACGGTTTCCGTAATGCAAAATGAAAGTCATAGAAAATTGGAGATTAGTTGATTCAAACCTTTTGCATCCGTACAAAATTACATAGAAAAGTTTAAAACAAAAAAAAAACAACTTTGTCTGTATCAACATTAAAACTATTAGCTTTAAGATTATAATTTCGAGAACATGATTTTTTATTTGCTACTGTTTTTGACAATTGAACAATTTTAAAAACTAATACTTGTCCACCGCTATCTTTCATTAATTACTTTAAAGCTAATCCTCTTCTACAGGTGTGTTTCAGCAAGACTCAATACATTATTTTTCTAGGGCGCTTTTTACGTCTTAAATATATTAAATATTTGTCCAAAATACTTTGCTTAAGTTTCTCAAACATCTCTGGTTTAATGACTTTTTCTTTAAGTGTCTCCACAAAAAGAGGATCAGAGTAATCATATCATGTTAACGATGTATTAACAGTTACCGTCACTACGTCCTACGTTGATTTTCAAAAAAGTATAATCAAGTAACGCCTTATACTGTGAGTTTTCATGAATGCAAGGATGACTGAAGAATAATTTGAAGATTTTCTATTGGCCAGAACAGACTATTTAGTTTATGAGCGAATCCATTTAAATAAATTTGGGTTTGAATCATGATAGCCCTATTTTTTTCATTAAAATAATAGTGAACATGAGCAATTTGTAATATCATATTGGCAATCGTATGATGTCATAAATAATCTTGTCAAAGAAGCTCTAGGGTCAGTCAAATTCAAACGAAAGTAAATGCAGATTTTTACGCATAATTTTTCACGAAGTTATTGTCTTAAATCAATCAAAGTAAATTTTTTTAGACAGTAACTTTTTAATCTGATTTTTCCGTATTTTGCGGTGTAAACTTATGAGCAGTGTGTGTCTATAGAGCGTTTTTCTATTAAAATTATGCACTAAACGATAAACAGCAGTTTTTGATTACACATTATATAAAAAATTCACGCCTTTTTCTAATTTTTATTGTAATAGATGTTTGCTTTTGGTGAAAACACATTGGTTAATCATTTTTTCCGTAATAAATTTTCAATATCTCTACTTCACGTCTCCCTTAAAAATATACTCTTAAAAATTCGAGCTTATCAAAATTGCGGCCGAACAAAATAGTAATTCTCCTCTGCGAACACACTGTATTTTCAGTAATAAAAATATGTAACTACTGATTAAAAAATAATTGTTGTATTTATGGCATAACTGCTCGGGCTTTATTTTTCTTTTATGCTCTGTCACCAAAATTTTAAAAAAGGAAAGACGTAGCAGATTAAAAATAATTGTTTTCGTCTAGATTAATAAGTCATATTTTATAAACTTCATAAGTGATTGCTTGTGTTACATATAAACACTCACATATAGACTGTATATAGTAACGATTTCCATTCAAATAACAGAACTAGCTTTTATCAGATTACAATCATTTCTAATTCATAAGTTTAATGAAACCGATCATGAAATCATTCCTATCAATTAAAAATATTTTTTTATCAAGATTCAGCAATATACAATGCGTTTACTCGTTTAAATTCATTAAATTAACTTGGGATTTAAATTGATAAAAATCTTTTAACAGGTTCAATTTGTAGAATTTATTAACAGGCGGAAAGCGTCTTGCATACCGTTTCACAACAGGTGGAATTGTCGTTTATTTGGTAAGTTTCAGTTTTAAAAAATGGAACTGAAGATTGGTTAGATTGAGAGCTGTTAAAAATTGTTGCTTTGTGCATTTTATAATATATTTTATCAACTGATGTTTCTTGTTAGAATTTTATAATATATTTTTTTAAAGCGACTTCGTTTTGTGACGACCTGCATTATCCATCAATTTGAAATCAGCATTTATCGCTAAGCTTAAAATTACCCAATCGAAATCAATTTCAATGGTAGATGATTGTTATTTGTAAAAAAATCTTTTCATTTCAGTATGTATTGTATACAAAGCTTATCATATGACAATTGATTACTTTTATAACCAAATTAATGATTTTGAAAGTTATTTCAGACTTAATTTTGAATTCTAGCCTTGAGGTTTTGGTTTTTCCTTTGTAATAAATTCCTGTTGTACATACAACCGATGCAAACTTTTTGTTGTGTCTCAGTTCTGTTTTATCCATGTGATAGAATATCTATAGTTTCCGAATAGTGACAAAACACGTGGAATCGTCGAACACTTCAACAATTTAAATGTATTTCCATTTAATTTCATCCACACTCTTATATAATATTAAAAAAATCAGAAAAATCTATACAACGCGCTACATTTTAACCTAAGTACTATGGTTTGTTATGCAACCCACAAATGACAGACCTAATGTTTAAAATTACACTGAATTTACTTGCTAAGCTCTTTGGAAACGAGAGAATTTGTTTCTGTGCCGTATCGCTTGACCGCTGTCATTAGCTGTTTTAAACGGTAATGCTGTATCTGATTCGGGTGCCATTCTGAGTGCAAATACGCTCCCGTAAACGATAAAAATACCAATTATATTTTAATTAATAAAATAAAAAATAAACGATTTATATTTACTTACACAAACATACTTACAATCGATAAAACATTGATGAAACTAAACCAAAAGTAAAAAGTATTTGTACTGACCATATCTTTTTATGAATCAGATTGAAAGTGCCTTACGGAATTTTAAGTGCATGAATTCGTTAACTTAATAATTAAAGAAGTTTTAGATATACATAATATAAAGATCTATTTTTTTTTGACTTTACTTGTATATAACCGATGCAATTATTTTACTGTGTATCGGTTCTATTGCACCCGTGTGATATAATGCCTGAAAATAACGAAATACATAACACGGTCATGAGTCACAAAACGTTTAAAAATGTATAGTTTCAACAATTAAAATTTAGCATTAAGTAAAGTCATAAATGATTGACATAAATGAAAAGAACGTAACAAACACTCATGCTCAGATAAGTGATTATTTATTTTGATTGACCTTGTATTAGGAGGCCACTATAGGCATAGTAAAGATAAACAATTAAATGAACAATGAATACAATTAATATTTAAACTCAACTGATAACATTAGATCATCGATGAACTGGAAATTTAGGAAAAGTACAACTACAAACGAATGACATCGAAACTGACTGAAAGAAATTGTTAAGGTCAAAACAGAATTTTAATCTGATTTTTACAATGTATTTTGTTGAATTGTTGGTTGGGAAATATAAACTGTACAAAAACGAAATCAGGTAAACTATTTGAAAGTGTAAGTATTTGCATACGGTCTTACAATATTGGTCAAAGCTTGCTACAATGTTCTAGTTCTATGAAGCGAGAGAGAAGTAAAGCGAGTTCAGTCTCACCCATCCGATTCAATTAAGACGATGCTAGCAGATCTGCTAGGGCCGATGGTGAACCAGTTATTCGAAACCTTTTTTTAAGTATTCTGTTTAACTGTCTGCATTTAAAGCGAATAATTAAATGTACAATATTTTTTAATATGATTATTTATTTTGCTGTTTTAAATAACGGATTTTCGCCATGTCGTGGCTTATAATTACTTCTATCTAGACATTTATTTTATTCAGAGTTATTAGTATTTACATAAAATAAAGCATCTTTTCAAATACACAAATTTTTATTTTTTATAATTATCACGACTGGTAATATTCGTGCATTTTTTTAAATGAAAGCTCTTTCCATCAAAATTGATAAAAAAAATGCAGCTTAACGTGAATATTTTATCACAATATTATTTTACAGAAATAGTTGATAGTTGTCAAATGTCGAAGATACCTTAATCAATCTATTGATTTAATTTGGATGAAGATATTGAATCATTGCATCAAATTTCTGAGGATAAAAAATTATTTTATCAAGAAATTTTATAAATAACCATAACTCAATTAATTCAATGTTTTATTCAACGATCAATTAAATCATCCTTATACTTCATTGCTAAACGTCTTACGTAATATTAGTTCAATAAGTCGGTAATCTGAAAAATCAAAGTCGTACACTTTGTCATCTGATATAACATATTATCCCATCGTAACTCAAATATATGTGTAACTCAAAGCATGAAATTATGCAATCGCATTTTAATGATAGTCGAATATTAATTATTAACCTTTCAATGAAAAGTTACTTGATGTAGATATTGTTTATAAACTTATCATATACAAAATTGAATTTCTTTATAGGGAAAAAACGAATTCAAAAATAATGTTCCATGTTATTTAGCTCTCAGTCTGATAGGCTATATTATTTTCTGCGAAATTCGTTTTAAACAAACCTGTTATATTACATTTGCTTGACATAATGATTATATTTCTTTCAAAGCTGTAAAGTGTATACAACTTAGAAAATAAACAAAAATATTTTTACATTATTTCCAACGTAAATAATACAGTTAGCTTTTCAATAATCATAACAGTACATCTACTACAAGAGAAAAATATCAAAATTATCTTCAAATTCAAGGTGAACTTTTAATATTGTCTAATTTACAAACACTAGACTTAAGCATATTCGAAAAATTAATGAAAAGTAAGGACACGTAAAAGAAATCAATATCCGATCAGATATAATATATTGAATTGATAGTTTTCTTAACACTCTTGACGACGTTCTTTACTTTATAAATCTGGCAATTAAATGATGCTGTACTCTCTTGTCACACTATTTTGACTTCCTAGAACCTAGCGTTGAAGACTTCTGACCTAACCCAGAGTCTCGTGGCCTGCAATACAATCTCGTTACGTCCGCATTCGCTCCTAACTCACTTAAATGCCTACTCTTTATTCCTATTATGATCATCCATTTTATTCAACTACGTTTAACGTCTTTAAATTGTAGGTAAGGTAGTTAACACGTAGTTAGGCGGAGCTTTAGCTGAGTTAAAGGTAGAAGTTCAAAACCTCTACTGTTTCTAAATACTCAGGATATGCTACATTTCCATGGTAATACTAACTAAGAGGGAAATTTAAATGACTTTTTGTTTTTTATTCAAAAATACGTTTCGTAATCGTATCGTAACGAGCGTTTAAATTGTAGTAAATCAATTAAGCTCTTTTTTTTAAACTCAAAATATCTGAAAGAGTTTTTATCACGTTTTTATTTACACTATAATGCTACGCTAGATTCTTTTTTTTTCTTATTAAAATTATTCAATGAAAAATATTATTAATAAAAATCAATCATATTTCCGCAAACAAATCACTAAAAATGATACACATTATTTGGTAAACCTCCTTACAGCGTTCTCTCCTACGGTGTGTTTTTTAACAAAACAGTAAATTTTTGAGATGAAATAAGAATTTTCATAAATAAATTATACAATTGTATAAATAAATATGTCCATTGAAATAATATTTGGCAGTACCTATTTGCCCTTGACTTCACTAGACGTATTCAAAATAAAAAAAAAATATATGATCTAAATGATAAAAGTAATAATGCTTTACTGATTGTGGGCCAATCACAAAATACTACTAAAAGAATCTAGCCTCAAATTTTGTATGAGCGTATAGTTTCTTAGAACGTATTATTACTGAAGCGCTGTTTACTCTTTCTTTACTACATTGAACCGCAAGTTAATATATAAGACTTGATTTCAATATTCGATAGTGAGCAAAATATTAGCAGTAATTATTATTATTGCAAATTTTTATTATTTTTTTTTATAATTTATTTAGCAACTATTGTTTTTAACTCGGTGAAAAAATAGCAATGTATTTGAGTTGTATAAAATTTTGTAGAATTTTATAGAACTTAAATATATTGCTATTTTTTAATCGCGCTAAGTAAATGCCAATTCAATCAATATATAGTTTTTAGATTGAAATATTTTAATCCGTTGTGTTCCAATATTATTGAATATTTAGCAAAATTTATAATAACCATCTCTGACCTAAAAAAAACATTAAAAAAAAGTTTGTTACGTGGGTATATCTAATTAATATTTCACAATTGATGCTTTGTCATGAAACGTGATCATTTTTTCGTATATTACTTAGACTTATACAATAATTATCAATTTCTTCCCAACACTTCTTTAGCGAGTGTTTTATAAGCTATTTTTTGTAAATCTGCAATGAGATTATTGAACAAATTGAAAGAAGAAAAGATTAATTAAGTCTCGAGGCAGTGCTCAACGGCTTCTCGGTAATACCTTAATAATATCGCAAACGCTTGCTTCATAATGGAAAATAAGATTTTGTAGAAAATTTTAAATTAGGTTTCCGCTTTAATTGTATTATTTCTTAGCCAAAAATAACCGTAATTGAAATCAATCTAGTATATTTATTCGATTAATATTTTGAATACTATATTGCAATCATTTTTAAAAATTATTTAACAATAACACGGTGAAAAAATAGCAATGTATTTTAGTTCTACAAAATTATTTTTAACAAATATAGTTGATACCTATTTCGGCTCACGCCATCGTCATAGTTCTGACGATGGCGTGAGCCGAAATAGCTGTCAACTATATTTGTTAAAAATAATTTTGTAGAACTAAAATACATTGCTATTTTTTCACCGTGTTATAATGGAGTTCTACCAAGTGAATGCCAATTCAATCAATATATTTAACAATAATTTAATCAACATTTTGTAAACCATAGAGACAATTGTTTATTCATAAAACCTGTAATTCATTATTTAAATTTAGTTGACGACTCAACTATAGAAGAGATAGAGCTTCATGTCGCTTTTCTCTTGATTTCATCATTAAAATTAAATTGGGTATTTTTAGATTTAAATACCAACGTATTTTAAATTGCTAGTTGAAGGAAAGAATTAAACATTAAGCGACGTAATATAGGTATTTAATTTATGAGGCACTCGACTCATTGAACTAATCTAACGTGAGTGATAAAACAAGGGAAGATTAGGAAGACCCGAGTTGTTAGTAAGAAAACATGTGGAATCAATTCAATTTTGCTAATACTATCATTCGAAGATGTGTATTTTCGATATATGATTTATTGGCAAATTGACAAGCTGATAAATGCCGTTGAATGATACGCGTTTATGTTATGTAAAGCAACGGTTCTAAATGGATCCAGCACATCCTATCCATCAATTTACAGGATAACGTTGTGTCATCCGATGCTTTGCAGTTTGCGCTTTGCTCAGATTTGTCACTATGAAATAAAGCTCAAACGGAAACAATATTGTGATAACGAAAATAATATCGTAAAACTTTCGCAATTGAAATGAAACTTTTCATTGTGAAATTTATTATGAATAAGTGAACAGCTTAATATAATATCAAATGATGTCATTTAGTAAGTACAAGTATTATATTATATTTTTTTACAAAAAAATGCAATGTTTCTTAATTAATAACGACGCCATTGATTGGTCAGTTAAAAATTCGTGGTGTACGCAAATAATTATGTGATAAAATTCTATAACATTTTCATATTACATAAATATAATATAATGCCTTCCTACCACGAATTGTCACTTAATAACTTTAAACTTATTTTTCACTAACGGTCCACTAATATCCATAATTTCGAGTGCTGTTTCAGTGGAGGACATAAATATTTCATATATTTGACGGTCATGCCTCATATATATGATATCATTTGTAATAATGGAAATTATTTATCAAAATAGAATATTCGTAATTCTTTATAATATTTTTTTTTCTTTGAATTAAAAAAACAGCGATTTATTTTCGCTTTACATAGTAAATTACTACTGCAATACAACAGAAGGATAATCTAAAATTATCGGTTTCAGAGATAATAGCAGTGCTGTTCTTTTAAAAATCTCAAATAGTTGTTTTTCTCATGAAGAACTGGAAAATTAATTAAAAATCTCAAAATCACTGAATTTATCGAAAATAAATCATAATGCTATCATTTCAACCTGCCTTTACGTTCGTTGTTGGACGTTTGAGTGGCATAAGTATACTCAACACGCATTGAAGAGGAACTAAATTTTGCTATTAATCATAACAAGCGCATCGACGAAATATAAACTAACAAATTCAGTTTGACAACATTGATATATTGACAGATCTGATGACAAATTAAATTCAATCAGCTCTTTATCGTAATTAATTTATGTGAATAAAGTGTTAGATGCATGATGAATAATAATGAGAGGTTTCTATTAAGTTTTATTAAGTGAAACATATCTTTTATAATTGAATAAGAGATAAACGAATAATTATTTGATAAATTTCCTGTTATAAACAGACAATACTTGATGGAAGTATACTATTGTAATTATATAGTAAAAAGTAAAATCTCTATGAAATCTCAATTAATTTTAGAAGAGATTTGATAATAATGACTTTCAACTATCATTTAAAAAATACATTAACCATAACAGACCATAGAGCTTTGCAATTAGGGACATTCATTGGAAACATAACCAACAAATTGTAACTTTAAACTAGAAAAAACAACTGATTTGAAAGTGAAGTGCTTTGGTAGGATAGAATATCAGATTATCGTAAGAATTATTTTTTATATATTATTGATTTATTAAACGAATTTCACGTAAAGATTTAAAGCTAAAATTTAAAGGCAAATGAGAGAAAATAACTTTGAGAATGAAAGAGTATAATTTCTTAAAAAAATAGCACCATAAAGTATTCTCAGTCAACATAAAATTGTATCAAAGTGAGTTCATATTCTTAAATTTTAGCTGTATACATTATTTTTCAAAGAATAACTAAATCCATGCTTTTTCACCGAGGCAACCAGGTTCAGATTAGTAATATTAACAAGTTTTCGTTTGTACGGCACGGTTGGCCAGTTTCGCGGTTGTTTTCCGAAATAATTAATGCGTTCAACTAGAGTGTGGAAAACTTGAAATTGGCATCCATGAATTAATTAGTGAATTGGTTAACCACAAATACACTATGTGATATTCTCATTATATCATATATATGTGTGTATGTATTTATTTTAAAGCAATAAACTCGTTAAATTCAGATGGTTATTTAATATTTGAAGATTTTACGAACTGGATTTATGTGGGGCAATAATTAAACCACATAATTCTTAACATATTTACAATTTCGACGGTTAAGGCCAGTCGCACACTAAAACTGTCTTGGATCCCGGATTCTGCTTTCTGGATTATAATTGGCATCTGGAAGTTCTCACATACCTATAAGTCTTTTTCAGTGAATTTGATAGAATAATACTTGATTTTTTTTTACTTTACTGATTTATATCGAATACAATTACCATTGTAATTTATGATATCGATTGAAAGTGCTTAATGGAATTTTAATATTTAATTTGAATTTATAAAACTTTGTACGATTCCACATGTTTTGTCACTAACGACACGGGTTTCGCCTTTCGGCATCTTCAGGCATTATATACCAAAGGTATTAATTGAATTTTATAGACGATGCTAACTGTTTATTGTGCGTCAGTTATGTTGCATCCGTGGGATAGAATGCCTGAAGATGCCGAAAGGCGAAACCCGAGTCGTTAGTGACAAAACATGTAGAATCGTACAAAGCTGTAACAATTCAAACAATTATCGTTGTTCTTATATTAGCGATTAAATTAGTAATCACGTGATTAAAAAACCGACTTAAACTGTGTCATAAAACATTCAAATTACACCAATCTTTCTTTTACATATTCAAATAAATTGTAATATCCTATAAAAACTGTACTGCTCTAAATCAACTGTCGCGAAAATTATTTTTTTTTTCAATAGACAATCGACGATTCTGCTCTCTGTTATTTCTAATATCTCTATAACTATTTCTATTTTGTTTCATTGTTTTTTAAACACGTATGAAAAAACATTATATACGAAGACTATCATCAAAATATACTATCATAATAAATATAGAAATGATTTATTATTTCGTATAGGAATGAAAATGATTGTTTGTTTATTATTATGTTAAATTATTTCAAATAAACGAATCATTTGTTTTTTCAATATATGATATTCCGGATAATATGAATCTAATTAACACGCAATACTTCAATATTAAGCAATGAAATCAAAACGATCGCTCGATGAATAATAAATAGTATAAGAATTCAACCAATTATTTATAGTTCTAAATCATTGCAACAAAGCTTCATTATAGAACAAAGCAAAATTAAATGGAAATTCTCGATAGCGTTGCCAGGAAACAACGTTTCGCACATACTGCCCACAACGCAAACAATGTGCCTTTCGACATAGATCCTCAAACTCTCAACAGAGTTCAATCGCCGACTGATGAAAGTGTTAATTACAAACATTTGTTAACCGTTTATACGGCGGTTATCCACCGCATACGGTCACTTATTACCTAAATACCAATCCTGGTATTTTTAAAATGCAAAAATAACTTTAATGCTAATTTGTAAGTAATAATCAAAAGGACGCTGCATGTCGGTTATTTTATTCGTTAGGTTTCAAAAAAACTTCTTTATTCGTGAGATAACATGTTGTATATGTTGGACATATGTTATATTGTACAAGCGGACTTTTTAGCCGATCAAAATTGTCAAGTTCCAGTAATAGTGATGCAATTTTTTGATCAATTATATGATATAATCATATTAATATACTCCACAATCTACAATATAAAGCATTTGTTATTCAAATAAACTGATGGCCCTCCGTATGAGGGGACCCATATGAATATCTTGCGGCGATTAAAGGGTTAAATAAATCATTTTATTCAATCAAACATTAAATCTGAATTTTTATAGTGTTGCATATTTACATAGCAAATATAAAAATTATATTTTAAAAGTATATTGCATTTGTGATATAATTTACGATAAAAACACAGTTCTCTTCTTCACCAACTCAAGTCCTCATAGAATGTGTCAATATCCAAAGCAAAACTGCTGAATGTTTTTTGAGTTATTCTCATTGACATCACCATTGTCAGAACAGGTTGACAAATCAATTAGATATCTTAGTGAAAGAAATCTGTGGTCAGCTATTTGTGATAATTTTTATTTTTAGCCATAGTTTATAGCTTATAAACGAAAACTTAGATTCTGAAAAAGCAAAAAATCTTACGGTTAGTTAGAGTTTTAAAAAAACAAATATCTTGCAATATTATATATCTTAATTTCTATTAGCTAGTATTATTCTAGTAGCCATTATATGAATTCCATTTTTTATTAGTAAAATATTTCTTAAATGTTGAGAAGTTTTGGCATTATTTCAATTTATCCGGCTTTGAGTAAAGAATAATATATGGAGAGGTACAGGTCAAAACGTAAAGTGGAAGTGATGTGGCAGGGATCAAACAAATATTGGTCAGTAGGAGGTGAGGTGCAATCATTGGAATGTTAAATTAAAATATCGCTTAGGGTGAGCGAACATCCCCCGTTAACATTACTAACCCGAAAATATGAAATTGAATATGAATATGAAAAAATTTTCATATTCCTACTATAGTACCAAATGACTGAGTGTTCAAAATTTTAAAAATAATTTTATCATATTAGGATAATCGTTTAAGCTAAATAATGTATTAGTATTAGAATAGTACAATTACAGTTCTATAATCACATTCTACTTTGTACTCTTTTTTGAAGATGTGAACTGTCACTTTTTGATGGAAAGACATGATATTTTGAATAATTATAACATAGTTTTTATTACAATTTGTACAATATATTTTATGACCTGGACCGGTTTAGCTCTTCAAGAGCATTGTGTACTGATATAATGCAGCATTTATCACTTTAAGATTCATTTGATAATGCTCTCGATGAGCTAACTTGGTCCTGATCATAAAATGTGTTGTGAAAATAGTACTAAAAATATATTTTATTTAATTGAAAAATTATTTTTATTTTCATTATAAGTATTTTTTAAATTAATTAGAAACTGTTATATATACATACCATTCTTTCAACGTGTTAAAAATAACTACATCGTCAATAAACACACAAAAAATCATTGAAATCCAAAAATTGTTATAAAACAAGAACGCCATAAAGTTAAAACTAGGAACTTTAAATCATTCAAAAACATTATTCAGATGAAATTATTCTCTCTAACTAGCTCTAATTCTAACTTCTCTAACTCTAACAGCTAGTTGGGTATATTTTTTTAAGAACGATAAACTAATAACTATTTTAGTAAATATTTATGATATAAATTATAATATTACTGTATTGAAAAAATACTCCAATGTAATTTTGTAGAATATGTTGTTTGCGCGATTGGGATTTCAATTTAGGTAAATTTCAGGACTCATATGTTTTATATTACATTCGTAGAGGGCCCTTAAATAAATCGGCGCTAAATCAAAAAAGGATGCACAAGTGTCCTCCGAATCTCAAAGGGAAAATTCTAGAGAGTAGGATAAATGTAAAAGAAAACACATTTTACATAAAGAAATGTCACGAAATATACGGAAAGGACTAAAAGAGAATGGATTAATAATGTTGGTATAAAGCTTTTCAGAGGAATAGATGAGGATTTTCAAATCTAAATATTTACGAAACAAACTCTTATAAAGGATATTATATTTGTTTAAAGTATGTTGTTTTATCGTTCTTACGTCAGGTCAGGAATGATCAACCAACCAATTGCGGTGACAACATTGTTGAAAGGCGTACGTAGTCTTATAAAGCGACAGTAATACAACATTTTTTTTTATCGGGGTTGTGACGTCGGAGTAGGCGTTAGAGTCGAAGTCTTTGGGTTTTGGCCGGAATCAAATTCGTGAAAAACTTTTTCGATAAGTCTATTTTAAATAATATATCGATGAATAATTTGCCGCATTGTTTGATTGATCGTTAATCTAATACACATTAGGAAAGTAAGGAAAAAAACTAATACACAATAGGAACTTAATGAAAAAACATTTTTAAAAATCAGTCGGAGTCGTGTTTTAAAAAAAATCCAAAGCCCGGTTTATAAATGATTAAAACCATTCTTCAATAGTAGTGAAAGTAATAATTATTCTTTTTTTTCTATAAATTGTCTGTTTATTCTTTTTATTCGACAAGAAGCATTAGAAAGAATAAATATTAATTATATATTTAGTTTCTAAAAGATGAATGTAACAATAAATTTAATTTGAATTGTTTCGATCTAAAACTAAAAATATTCTTGACATTTTACACATGTGAATTAATTTAACTCGGAAAATATAAGAAGAAATTTCACATTTTATTAAAATCGAACAATAACTTTGCAAAATAAATCGTTTCCGTAATTATTTAGTCTTTAAATTTATTTTATATTGATCGATAGGCTAGTGTTGACCTCTCGATCAAATCATAAAAGTTATAATTCATATCGAAGAAGTTCGTGTGTACTTTCTTGTTCAAATTCAATAAATCGTCAAAAGTTCCAAGCGAACAAGGCAATATCTCAGAGACTGTCATTTTGGAAAGTTTACTTGAAATATAGAGTACATTTATTAAAAGAAAATTATTTCTGAATACAAAACATATACATGTGTTGCCTTTCAGTTTCATGATATAGGTAAATCTGGTGAGTAACGTATTTAGGTTTTAAAAAAGGTAAAGGAAAAAAGGTGTCCGAGTGGACTAGAGTTTTCGTCCTTATTATTTTGACCCTGAATAAAAAATGTATATTGAATTATATAATCATAAAATTGAACGAACGGATTGTCGATTAAAAAACTACTCGTATATTTTTTCCATCTAGCAACTTTTTCTCTTTTAATTCTTTGAAAAAAGATGTTTAAAAAGCGTAATAAATGACACAATACTAACTATATATCATAATTGATGTTTAGATATTGTCAAAATTTAAAAGCATATATGATTAAAAACAAAACAATTAAATATTTTGATATGCTGAGTACGTATTTTATACATATATCACCTTTTTAATGTTAATTATGTTTTATGCTTTCCAAGAAAACTGTTTTAAGGTTTCAAGAAATAAAAAATATTTGAGATTTATGAAACATTTTTTGTAATTTTTTAATAACCTGGATTAATTAGATCACTATGATAAATTTACAGTAGTATTATTACCTCTAGTTTTAATTTTTTTTTGCCAGACGTATACCAAATGGGTTCTTCGTTCTGAGCTCCACTTTTTGATTTACAATAGTAGTTCATATAAAATAAATTAAATTAATTGGAATAAATTAGAAGATATTTTTTCAATGTGTAATAAACGAAAATATGTATTTTATATTTCATTGGCTTTTAAAAAACTTCATGGACAATTTTTCACCATTTAAATATTTTAAACTTTGCATGATAGATTTTTTCGGTTTATTTGATTACTCGAATAACATTTAATAAAATTTACATCCTTGACATGACTTCATTATAATAATATGATCACTGGCGACTTGGTCATAACTTAAGAGCATTTGCAGTAAAATACAGCTAAGTTAAATATAAATGATGCTTAGATTTCTTTATATGAATTACTCCTGTTCCACATATGTCCTATTCTAACTGTGATTAGCAAAAATACATGAATTGAAATACAAAATAGCTTTTCGCGATCTCGTAGAAAACGGATATGTGCTGCTGTCGAGTATTACATATTAATTTGTTTGTTGATTTTAATACTACAAGATTTGTTTAATATTATATAAAGATTGTGATATTCATAAGGTATTAAAATTCCATTTTATTCCAAGAAATCATAAGCTTCCGTTTTACCATCAAAGGCAAGTTACGACCCATCTTAGGGTTTCTCGTTCATAACTTCACCATTTTTAATATCAAAACTGCTATATTCATGGGTGTTTCTTAGAAACTCGTTATGCCAACAAGTAAATTACCTATGCAAGGTAAGTATCATATTTTATAGTGTCATTTCATGGATATACCCGTGTAAACTCCGCGTCTTCAATCTCTGTGCGAGTTTTATATATTAGAAATGAAAATACCAACTACCGATAAATTAATAATTCTGTATGAAAGTTTTATATTAATGTTTAATATTATTAGAAGAGAAATCCGATTAAAATTGACAGATTAAATTCACATTTTTGACAAATTTACTAGTACTAAAAAAATGGGCTTTATGTTGTATGAAATTATAATTTCTTACAAGTTTGTCTATCTAAATAAAGTGACATTTTCACCGTAAAATTGATATATTATTCAAAAAAAGTTTCGATGTATTTTAAGTATATTCAAATTTGCTTTTGGGGCAAAACGTCGCCATCAAGTAATTGAGTGCCTTAATTGTCACTTTTATATACATGGTTATCAATCAATTATAAAATTTATATGTAATGATTTTATTTTTCGATTACAATGAGTGCCATCTACATAACCTGCCACATATCCTACTTTTGGGGGAAAATTTAATCTTAATACAGCACGACGTCACTGGGTAGACGTGGTTGTCACCGTGAAATAATTAAAACAAATAAAGTGAACCTTTTTTTCTTTTCTGTCATAAAATCATCTTTGAAACTAGGAACTCAATGAAGTGACAATCCAACAATTATTGTTTTGATGAAATCATAAAACCGTGCTTAAATATTTCACTCGCTCATACAAATCATGTCAAATAAATTCATTCCAATGATTGCTCAATAAGATAATTTTTGATCCAGTTACAAAGAGTGTAAAATCGATTACTCATTTATGACTGGAATTCTGAGAGGTTGATAATGAAATTATGACTACAGTTTCACAGCTTCGTTCTTAAAAGCAGTCAGCGTTTACAGGTAAAGGGACGATATTTTCGTATATATTTTAATTGGCATTAAATTTTTAATTCAAGTCTATATCACATAATGTATGTGTAAAAAAATTTGCACTGTATTTTTTGGATGTTACAAATGATTTTATTGTAAATATGTAATATTGATAGATGGAAGTCGAAATCAAATCATAGTTTGACTTTTAATAAAGCACATCTCAACGAAAGTTGTTCTGTGAGAAGTGCTTGTTACTCTTTCACTCTTCTTCTATTTTTCTGTCAGAGTAAAGAAAGAAAGATTACACGAATCCCTCTTTTAAGGCGTCCAAGGCGCCAGTCGTGCAATCATTTATCCATAATCAACTCAATATATTTGTACATTTTAAATAATTGATTTTCTTTAGTAAAAGCCCATTTAAAACGGCGCGTCTTAAGACGTAATTTTTGTATGAGCGGCGTTCCATTCACAGAAAATTATGCGTCTTAAGACGCTTTTGGCAGTTAACCGGCTAAGAAACGTTGGGTACAGGTGTGTACATATTAATTGTAAATCCATAATCTGTTCGCATACGTAATACTATGTAACACGAGAAGTAATGGTGAACCACAGAACGTATGAGACGGTATCGGGTCACAGTGCCCTCTGAAGAGCCCCCTTTTTAAGTCAGCAGCTGCCCCCACCCAAACAGCACCCACAGTACTTCACTGCTCCTCCCACAACGGGGCATTAAGATTTCACGGCAAGGCCAGGGGTCCAAAGCATAATTGTATAGGCCCATTGAACACAGAATTAAAGGACATGACTCTTCAAACAAAATTATTTCCAAAATATTTTTTGATTATATTAACTTTTTGGGTGGTGATTTTTCAAGATGTATTAGATTCTGCTAAACAATAAATTGATTCAGATTTAAAGATTTATTTTATCAAAATACAAGTGATTCTAAACCCTTCTCTATGACTCACCTGTTTGGCAGTTTTGACAATTAATATTCAAAGGAAAGACAAATAATAGGTAAAGTGCAACCACAAGCGATCGCTGTCGTCGTAATCATTGCTTTTAGAGAAAGTTAAAGTCAAGATTCTACTGTATAGTATGAAGCATACACATTAAATAACCAAAAATTATTTCAATTAATTACATTCAAACCATATCTCGTTAAACTAGTTTTCAAAAATATTCATGAATTAATCTTGAATTAAATATACTATTTTTCAGTCACTTTAGACTTCTACGTCTCAACAGTTGAGCCATAGAATTTACTATGTTAATAGATGATACTCAACAATATGAGAGTATTTAAAGTCTCAAAATTTTGTGCACAAGCTATTTTTGGTGTTGGAAAACTGCGTGATTTTGATTTTTCCTGAGGATGCCCGAAAGTTGTTCTTAACAGCGATAGTATTGTATTATATATTAAAATATTTGGCGTAGAAATATCATATACGCAACTGCGTATGGAACAGATTAACACTTCAGCAAATATTTAGTGTAACTATAATTTGAGATTATCACCATTATCTATTCAATAGAACTTTTTCAATAATACTTATTTCTACAGTTGTGCTTGATCGTCAAATTGTAGTTACATCCGCTGCACTTTTGTTTTAAGACTTTTAAATAACTATTCAAAGAGTTAAATTCTAAATGAAAAAACTGTAAACAGCACTTAATTTATATAAAGGGGAATCAATTACTGTTTTTCTTTGCATTAATTAAGATCCTCCAAATAATGTAAATAGTGATAATTTCCAAAGCTCAAATTGTGCATAAAGCTTTCTGTATTCATTCAAAATATTAATTGACCTCAAAATAAAAGCTATGATGCCCCGTCCGTATTTGGCGTAGCCATTCTCTTAAACCCTATTTCACGTCATAAACATGTATTTTTCCCTTTCACCGAGAGTTTTGTGTTTTGAAGTAACATAACGAAATTATTCATCACAATTATTATTAAATTCCAAATTATGTTTATTCAAGTGACGGAAGGGTAGTCTCATTTTTTGTGTGTTTGCCCGATAATAAATTCTGTAACGACCAATTCAAACGCTTTAATAATTCGGTCTCTCTCTCCGTTTTCTGTGGATTATACCAAAACAGAAATGATATGAGAATATTTCAGTTGACGGCGGCCAATTGAAATTAATTTATTTTGTTCCAAAAGAGTCAACCGCTTTTAGAAGATTACATTGTATTGATATAGCAATTTCTCTCGTTTCCATATAAATACTTAATCATGATTTCTGAAGTATTTAAGCATGCAATTTTACAGCTATTTTATAGCCCAAATATTGCACTATAGTTTTTTAAATAGTTGATTTCCAACCTTCTAAAATAGTACTATTTCAATTTTAGTTTTGCTGTTAATTACGATTTTAGCAAATTGATTAATTTATCTTCAAGATTTAATTTTTTAGTGATGCCCATTTGCTATAATTTTCGTTTCCAATTTTACTCATCGTGATCTATTATCATTAAAAAAATTATAATAAACAAAAACAAATGCATTTTATTTACAAAAAAAGTTTTTCTCCGTGTGTAATAATCAATATCGTTGGCTTTCGTCATGGATTCCACAGGATCGAAATCCAATACGACCAGCATTCCTCAATCTTTTTTGGTGGTTAAACGAGGTGTAGCAAAAACAATCAGAAATCCACATGTTTTATTCTAGTCCTATCTTTAACATCTACAATTTCTTAAAACTTCGAACAGTTGAATAAATGAAAAATAATGAAAACAATCTTGATACGACTTCATTCGTAGGCGATATAACACATAATTGAAATAGGCAATATTAAAAACTAGCATTACGAATGTCAATCCTAAAAAGACAATTAGATTAATTTCAAATCACGTAATTTTATTGATTGAATTTTCATTTACTAGGTAGAACTCCATTATAACACGGTGGAAAAATAGCATTGTATTTTAGTTCTACAATTTTTTTATAAGATATAGTTGATAGCTATTTCGGCTCACGCCATTGTCAGAGCTATCTAGTTATCTATCTATAGTTATGACGATGTCGTGAGCCGAAATAGCTATCAACTATATCTTATAAAAATTTTGAAGAACTAAAATACATTGCTATTTTTTCACCGTGTAATTTAATATTATAATTGTAAATGAAACATAGTTTCAATTACAATTATAAAATTACAACAATTTCATAAAAAATCTTAATATGATGGGTAATTTTACCGTTAAAATAATGATACGGTTTTTCGTTTTTTTTTATAACGTAATATCCAAATGCTCTACCTTGAATTATAGTTTAAAATATCTCTCATATTTCCTGGAAGGGCCTTAAATAGTCAGGTGTAACTTCATTATTAACCTTTTGCACTCGAGCACTTTTTCGTATGTGCCTACCAGCAACTCGACGCGTTTTTTTTTTTAATGAATATAATGTACATATTTTTATTTTATTTGTAATTCTTCATTTTATGGTATTTCACAAAGCAATCGCCAACATGTAATCCTGGCTTATTTACGCAGGTCTCGCAAAACAGCCGTGTTTCCGATCTCCCGCCGGAAATTTTTCTATTTGAACATACTGCACAATCCTTCTTAGGCCCTGAACGTAATATATGTAATTTATCTGCAAGGCGGTCTTCTGTAGGAACAGTTGAAGTACGCACTCGGAATCCACCATGCATTTCGATGACAACACGTATTGATATTACGAGAGCCGACTATCTTTGGCTATGATTTTTTATTAGAAAATGACTCCCCAATGATCAATTATTGTGATCTAGTTGAAATCGACCAATAAAAAATGTTAAATGAATACAAAAAATGACTTTATAAACATGCCGCCACTACGGTGGCATCCGAGTAATACGATAAACTTACAATGCCGCCTCTATGGCGGCATTCGAGTGCAAAGAGTTAAAATATGAAAAGTGACAGGTCCGCATTTTCCCAAACATAGCGTAACGGAGAGTCCACCGAGATGTGAAAAGTCTTTAAGGACACACTTAGGAAGAGAGACTTGATTATATAAATAAATTCAACACTCATTAATTGTGACACTACACAACGAGTGTATAAGGCAATAGATTTCATATTGATGACATTCAAACGTAAGTGGTATATTCTAAATATAGCCTTAGGGGGGTGAATAATTTTAGAAAGGAAAATTTATACATTAATATAAATATTGGTTTGCGTTTCTTGCTGAAATCGATAAATTAAGACTTGTTATAATTATACCCAATGAATTGGTAGCAATCAAACAGATTTCAATATAATAAAATGTTTGTTTAAAAACAAATTTTCCTTTAGTTTTTCAAGTTTTTTGTTCAAATTTTTTTGTAAATATTTATGATTATAATCATACATATTTACAAAAAAAAATAATTCGTTAAAAAAAGCTTTGTTTTTATTATTGCAGCTCAAACCCTCTCAATCAAATTGTTAGCCAATATTTCTTTTGATTTTACAATTACGTAGTCTAAAAAAATCAAACATGAAACATTTATTTACTCTAAAGTAGCATTAAGTCTGATTTTTATCAAATTGGTAGAGTCTTAGTATCTAAAACGCGTTTGCATCAGAGTTCTTCAAATCTCCTTCAGCTCTTATGTACTGATTTCGATTAATATACGCACGTCGCTGTAGAGCTGAGCAATCCACAGTGAGATTTAAATGGATACGATATGCAATATTATTAAATTTACATCCTTACATACTATACTCACACATGCATACGTTTTTATACAAACACTCAAAATACAATACAAAAAGTAAATAAGTGAACCATGAAAGCCATTTTCAAATGCTGAGATTGTGTATTTTTGACTATTGAGATTTGCAACATCAAATCTATAGTTGGTCGTCGAGCGAAACCGCTCTCGACCTAAAACGATTACTCGATACTGTTTCATCGTTATTATTTAGATAAGAAATCGTAGGGTTTTAATATTTGCCTATATTGCTGCTGACTTAAAGTTGTTTGTTCAAATGTCAGCAATATTGTATTAATCGTGGATATTGATCGATAAAGCTATAGTTATAAGAACGTTTCATCATAAAGGTGAGATGTTAATTATTCTTGCCAGACTTTATATATATATATAACACCAGACAAAGATATTCGAGTATTTTCATTTTATTTATTCATTAAATGATTCTTATACGTTTGGTTCAGCATATTTCTTTGAAGCAATACACTAGCACATATCATGAGTACATAGTACTTTAAACATACCTATCAATGGCGTTCGATTTGTACGGTATATTGTCGCGAAAACTTTATGGATGGTGACGGGTAACTTTTATCAATGCAATTATTACCGCTGAGGTGCAGCTGCACTTGTGAGAGAGGCGTGGCGACGCTCGCAAGGCGCCGCCGACACCGTGTTATTTGAATGCGCACTCTACCGCCGAAACGAGATCAAAACCACACACAGCAAGATCCACCCTTTTGTTTTATTATTAAATGCTAACTTTTAATTGGCTTTTTGCTCTCTAGTTGCTCGTCAGAGCACAACCGTAAATGCGAGAATGGTATATCAGTGCAGGAACTAAATATAATTTATACCGGTTTTTCTTCACCTTTTTTACTCGCGATTTTCTATACATTCTTTTGTTTTGCATAATAATATGTCCCAAGTTAAAAAAAAAGTCAGCGCATACACATTTATGATCTCATCAAACATTGATGTCACCAATTATTCAAAAAATAAAATGTGCGGATGAAATTATTACGTTGAATTTTCTAGCACTTATAGTAGTACGCTAATATATATATTCAAGTCCGTTGTGTTGGGTAGAACGATTTTTTTTTTAAACTTATAATTCATTTTAAATAAGTAGTGATGATTTTTTTCTTCAATTTTATCTAAAGATACATATAAATTTTCCAAAAATCATTATTAATAATCGCTACCAATGTTAATTTTTTTCAAAAATAAAAATTTGATAACCCGTGCTACAATTTTCATAACACAAACATGTTATATAAAAGTTTTAATCATTTAAGTCAATCAAAACTGTTTTATCATAAGGGAATACTTATTTGGTTTTACATTTAAATAACATAACATCTGTTTGCTTTATTGCCCAATTCTCAAAAGGTTTCGGATCTCTTCGGGTGAAAATCACTGCTTATACGACACAGGAACGGTGTATTAAAATGCATTATAAATATCTGAAATAGTTTTTTTCTATAATGTTATAAAATAGTTAATAGGTGAACATACACGAAATATGACAACGTGTTGTCAATTGATGATTCAAATTCATTCAAAAAATTCTAACAGAGCCGTATACCAAAATATTTAGCAAAATAGTAAAAATATTTATAAAAAATATGCAAATGAAATTTAAATTGGATTTGAAAAAAATATTAAACCGATACTTCCTGATGGTTATAATAAATATATATAAAAGGATTAACTATGTTTTTTTTATTCTAAAATACGTCGTTATTGTATCAATCACACAAAAAACAAAAAACTGCTTTAAATTGTTATTTGAAAAGTAATTTAATATCGAAGAAAAAAGTGTCACTTGTAAATATATTCTAAGCGTTTGTAATTGTGCTTTCTCATGCAGCTGATCGTGCACAAGTCTAATACTACATTTTACGATATACCCAAAAAGATGCATAAAAAAAACATTCGAAATAAACACTTGATAATATTTTAAATATTCATAAAAACACTTTCAATAACTGCATTGTGATTATCATAATTTAATTTTAACTGATGTTGCTTGTTGAAATTTCAATATAAGATTATTGTTGATGTTGAAATTTTGAACGATTTCATATGTTTTGTCACTAACAATTCAGGTTCTTCCTTTCGGCAGAACAGTCAATTCTGTTCGTATCCCTGTATTAGAATGCCTGAAAGTGCCGAAAGACGAGTAAATGAAAAAACGTGTGGAATTGTACAAAGTTTCAACAGTTCCAATTTGAGTCTTTTTTACGATTTTTAAATCCAAACTGTTTTTACAGTACGTTTATCAAATATATGATAGATAGAAGCTGATGCATTTTTCAATAAATTTTTTATTTGATGAAATTTATTAGACACCATTTTTCCACCTATATTTAAAATTTAATTTTAATAACAAATATATATTTGAAAATAATAAATTTCAAAAATTGTAAATAGTATTTTATATTTATATATACAAATCATCTTTTTCTATATTAATAGAAACAATAAATGTTGCAACCACGAAAAGCTTCAGCTTTAAAGAATTTGTTATCAATAAACAAAAAATATTATATTTCGAAATGAGTGCAAAGAATTTAATCCATTAGAAATATTATGTTTTAACAAATCAAGATTTATCTGCCTTAAAAAAGTGCCCTGAATAAAATATAACTTTGTGCATTGTTTGTAAATTTTATTTTGTTATTATGTTCTGACAAAAAAAAGCTCCTGCAGTAAAAGCCCTACTACCTACGGATGGACAACGTATATTGGACTAACGACTCTTGACAAACATACAGGACATATCCAGAATAGCACTTTTTCACGAACACCTACAATTATATGTTTCAGAACACATCAAGTTTGGGGTAGCTCGATTCGGTGTGCTTGTATAATGCTATGAATCTTATATACCTTACTGGCTAAGCAATTTTGACACTTTCGCATATTTGATGCTAAAATCTCTGTCCACGGTGGCAAAAACATACAAAATGTAAATTTAAGTAATCAAAAAATCATATTATATTAGATTTATCGTATAAATTCTTTGGTGGCGATTCAGCTGCGCAATATTTATTTACTTAGTCACATATTAACAAAGAATTAATTAATGTGCTAAATAAAAATCAAATCATTTTTTTTTCAGTAAAATAAAATATATTTTGTTGAAATAATGATTTTTATTTTCATTTAAAATTAAATATAACAATACAGTTTGATAAATACTGTTATTACATTATATTTAGGAAATTTACAAGAAAAACAGCAGCTTTTGAAATATACAAAAAGAAAAATTACATCGACTGTAGTTAATTCATGCAAAATATATCACATTCATGACAGGCTTAATCATACTTGTAAAATAATATATAAGCTCTAATTAACGAAGACTCATGTCTAAAACGAGAAGTTTTTCTATCCAGTAAGCTAATATTTTAAGCTGAAAAAAATAGACATAACTATTCATAATAATGTTAGTTTGTAGAATATATTTAATAAAATCATGATTCTCCTCACCAACAAATCTAGTGATTTACGAAGAAAGGAAAACGTTTTATAAAGTTCACACGAGTCATGTTTACACACAAAGAAAGATTATCCGATTTCAGAAAAGTGGTTGAATTCATCGTATATAGTATTTTATTTATAAACACGAAAGCGACGTCTTGAGGTAGAAGCAAACTTTACATGTTGCTAAAAATGGGAATAATACGTCTAGCTAAATACACTTTACTACCAAAGTATATTTCCATCGATATTGCTTTTATTTTTAGTGGGCGAGTTTTATTTTTATCTGTGATTTTTTTTAGTAAAAGAAAAGGTTTAAGAGTTTAAGTTTTCTTTGTGGTAAATGTGAAAACATCCATTAGCGATAGCTACGACTTGCTAGTGCATAAATTTCATATTTCTACTTTCTAGTTAAGTCTTATGATTATTTTCGTTGAACTAATTTCCAATATTCCACATTCATGATAATAATAACTGCGTTTCACAAATTTAATAAAACTCTTTCACAAGTTTTGTCACTGACAACCCGGGTTTTGCCTTTCGGAATCTTCAAGCATTCTGTCACTTATTCAGTTCTATCGTATCCGTGTGATAAAATACCTGAAGATGCCGAAAGCTGAAACCCGAGACGTTAGTGACAAAACATGTGGAATCGTTCAAAGTTGTAACAATTCAAATTTGATATTGATATTCTATCAACACCTTCAGTTGATATCATAAATTATAAATACAGCTTGTCTACATTTCATTCAGTGGTGAAATTAAAATCACTGTAAAAATAAAATTTATCGATGTGTTTGTGAATTGTTGTTATGCTGTTATGTGAGACAATAAATAATTTCAATTTAGAAAATATTATTATTGTAAGTACGTTTATACTGTTTAACGCTGGTAAAGGATTAATTCTGAATTATAAAAGTCACATTTTATTTTGCTCAACGACTGATAGATATCAATAAAAACTAACGTTCCTATAAAACAGTCACCTTTGATGCTGTTGAAAAGTTATTTCTGAGGCTTTGACAATTTATTCCGACAGATGCTAGGGAATATATTTTCATATTTTCTTTCCTCAAATTTAACAAAGGCATCTTGTGTCTGCTTCAAGACATAATATCCCTCCCTGTGAATCACTACAATAGTTTTATTTAAAAGTTCGCGATTTTACAAGCTCGTGTTATATTTTTCTTTTTTGACGGTTCGCTTTTAAGCGTTACCCGCTTTTAAGTGCTTATATAGTCTTGTTGTATCTTCAGACAGAGAAGCCAGAAGTCTTATAAAAACGATTGCTAGTTTTCGTAGAAGTTATATATTCAGTTTACTTGCAAATAAAATGCAGCTAAAAGCTTATCAAAATTATTCGCTTGTACTAGTTCTTATTAGTTATCACAGATTCTGCTAGCGCGTATTAATCGTAGTGCTGATTTGTGTTAATATCATTTTACTGGTTTTTCTTAGGCGTTGTCTAAATACAAACAAAAATCGATGATAACTTAATAGATCTGATTAAAAGGAACATATTGTTATTTAATATATAATAAATTCAGCCAATAACAAATACTCATTTCTTTCAGTTTTTTCAATTAAATTTTGACAGATAATCAAAAATTGATTTCTGCAAAAGTTATTATAGGCAGACAATATGATAAAGGTAAAAATCAAGTACACCTAGGCGTCATATAACACGGTTTAAAGGAAAAAATATTAATGTAAAAATTAACATGTTTAATTTGTACGACCATAGAATATACCAAGACAAAATAAGTTAGTAAAAAAACGTTATAAGGAAATACGCAAAAATTTATACACTAAAAGAAGACAAACGCGTATTAACAATTTTTTTAAGGCTAAAATTACCAAAAATTCAGTATCCTCCAATGATGAAAACTCACAATAGATCTCTAAAATAACGTTATTACGTTATCAAAGTTTCTTTTAATTTATATTTTAATGTTTATTTGTTTATTCAAAAAAATAAACTACATATTTATATAAAGTATCTTCGATTTGATTTTTGAAACGCAAACCTTAATTTTGTATGATACGAGGCCCGGGTGTATGCGATTTTTTTATACTTGCTGATAATGATTATTTATTGATAAAGTTTGCGATGAACAGAACCGACCCTGATAATTTTATTATAAAGTTGTGGAAATATTACAAAAGTTTATTTTTCGCGTATTTTAATGTATCGTACATTTGAAAAACCATTTATACTTATTTATAAAAATTGCACTGGTAATGTGTAGTATAATCAGTACATATTGTATCGCTTATTTTTATATTTTTTAAAAGCGATTTCCTGATCTGATAAAAAAAACTATTTATCTTGCAACGTATAACATAACACCTTTTCAGAAGTTAAAATCTTATAAAAAAATAATGATCAATTAATTATCAAGCTTAAAGCTACCATTGCCCTTGCGACAATCTCAGTCACAAAAAATATATTTTTAGAAGGACTGTGTTGGAATATTTTACTTAATGTTTTATAGTAAGCTTTATGGTGGGAATACGTACATAAAATAATATAATCTTGTTAAAATGGGTACAGCAAACAGCAAAAAAACCTTCTATTACGATCAATTTATTCCTTTCTCAATTAGTTCTTGATAATTCAGTTAGTTATCTAACATATGCGAATTTCAAGCGGTCGTTGCGAATTTTCTCTCGGCACATATGAATTTCAAAGTCTCCACTTAATTCTAGATGACGCCTTTCGTGTTAATGCTTCTTCTAACACTCCCATTATATTAATCTACTTAATGTCGCTTCACAAGTGTAAAATATTTCACAATTAAGTTAAAATTTCATGTTAAAAGACCTGCACGTGAAGCGGGAAATTCTTCCATGTTTTCTACTTACAGTGGTACAAAAATGGATTGTAAACGATTTCTTACAGAGATATATTTTTTTATGAGACATAGTTTTATCAAATCAATTTTTTAATGCGTAATTTTGTTTTCAATTTTTATGTTATAATTGTCCCCACTTTTTTATTATTAATAACCGATAATATAGCATATTTATATCAATTAATATAATAATTAATTTGATACATTTTGTATAATACAGCAAAACAGTTGCTTTTTAAAACAAAGGCGAAGAAAATTTCGAAGTACGTACAATAGACAATTAAATATTATTTTCAATGTTCACAATTTTTATAGAAATTTACGGTTGTCTGAATTCAGCACTCGGTTTCACAGTACAGTTATATAATAGCAAAAACAAATGGCGATCAGAAACTACTTTCACTTCCATTATGTATGGTTATATGTTTATTGCATGGACTTTGCGGAAATAGATATTATACATTTGCACTCATTGTTTTACAAAATCTTTATTTGACTATTCCGTGTCAGCACGTTTTATAGAATATTAAAATTTTTTAAATATCGCTCAATACATTTTTTATTTTCTTACGGTAAAATTCCAAGTGGCTTAAAAGTGCTGACAGCTTTTTGAAACAGTTTGGAGAAAATGAATCAAAATTCAAACGTTAATATGAACTTTTTTCTTATACTTTTACCATATCTAAAGAGTATCATACCATACTAAGAAGTATATCGTAAATTTTTTACGTTAGCTCTATTACTTTTTGAATAAACCTTGTAAAGTTTACTAACCATTTTGAATATTACGATTTTTTCCATAATTCTATAATTGGAGAATTATATTATAGAAAATTCTACATTTATTTTAATCTATATATGCAATGCGTGTTATTAATCTATGTAAGAATACAACATACAAATAACAGATTTATAATTTTTACCTGTAAAGCGCGTTGAAATTTTTTAAATTTCAACATACAAAATGTTACAGAATTGGTATTCCGAAGGACGTGCATCAATCAAATTGTCTCCACAGTCAGTGTCATCAAACGGATCAAAACTGATGTAAATATATTGACGTAACGCATCGCATATCGAAGAAGTTAAATAGTTGAATATGGATCTTTGGCAAAAACTAATAAATTTAATTAAATATTCAAAATATATACAAAATTTCAAAAGAGCATATTTCCATATATAATTTAGTCCGATGATCACATAAAAAATATGATTCATTTGTTATTTTACAAAACAAAAGGCAAACTTGACATATTGTAACAAATTTCAATTCAACATCTTCAAGGCTGATATACAAACAAATTTGGCCAAATAAAGAAATTAGCTGATTAAGACAATGTCTTTCAAAATAAAGTTTGACATATTTTCACTTCTAATTCAACTGCTAATTATATTAAACAAAAAGTACTTGTCACTTCAAGAATGCAAGAAATTGTTTCTCAATTACATTACAAACTTTGTTATAAAATGTAATTGTATTCTTTGTTTATCAACGTCAGAAGCAAAATGAAAAAGATCAGATTGAAAGGCGAATTGATGCTAAATATAGATTTCTTGTATTTCCGAAAAGATCTTTAAAGTATTCATACCATTTTAGAGCGAACACTAAACGCAAAAATACTATATGATTCGCGCAAATTACTCGAAATCACACTATATACAAAAAACAGATTCCTTATTACGAAACGATCATTATTACGAGGTTCTTATGATAAATGTCTAAATCATAGTTATAAGTATTTTTTTTTTAAATATGATACATATTTTGAATAAATTTACCATACTTATAACTGACAAAATTCTGTAAAATTACTTAATAAAACAGAAAGCTTGATGACATATATATTTTATAAAAAAATTAAAATATTGATTCTCATTTTCTAGTGATGTTATGGCGAAAAATATATCATATTAATTATTTAAATTTATCACAGTTTCAGCTAAGATTCAAGTTATAAAATAAGTGTGTTCCTCTAAAATTGTTAATCCACTATGCAATTTTGTGCAATGTGCATTGTGAAGGAAACTCTACAATAAAATGGTTAAAGCTTGACACCTAATAGAATAATACATAACCTAATCCATGCGACATAAATCCTTTAAGAATTTCTCATTCCTTGTTGCTCGTGGATTATTTCAATATAAATACGATCTCGCAAAAGGTACTGGTGTAGCTGTAGAAATATTACAATGTAATAAAATGTGAAATGTAATAATATATATCTTTATTTTTACTTAACCTGTAACTTGGGCAATATTTTTGATTTTAAATTCTTTTAGCAAGAATTTTATCGGCTTACAGAGTTTACTGTTCAGAAAGTGGTTTCTGATTTTTGTAAATTTTCTGATTGTTCTATATATTGCTCGTGTCATTATCTCATATTATGTTTTTTTTATGTCTACTTTCTAAAGATATATAGTCAACGCTTATTGATATGTTGAGTTAATAGTATATAGGTATATTTTGTAACCGCAAAGTAGGAATACTTTTATTTTAGTGATTGAATTGGCATTCGCTTGGTAGAACTCCATTATAACACATTAGAAAAATAGCATTGTATTTAAGTTCTGCAAAATTATTATTTTTTAAGATATTGTTGATAGCTATTTCGGCTCACCCATCGTCAGAACTATGCTTAAACGAACATCTGCTTATCTACATATATCTGTGTAGAAAAGGTACATCTTCTCTCCTGTTTTAACGACCTAGTTGGTTTCTTGCTCGCAATAAAACTAAAAATTGTAAATGTAGCCGCTTTTTTAATACTTTTACTTTTTTTAATACCGCCGTCGTGTAATACTTTTAATATTTATCAACGACTTTTTGGTTTCAATATGTTCTATATACATTAAAAAATTATATATGTAAAAAACACATTATTTAACCATGCGTTAATGTCAGATGTGCACATTCGCCCAATACACTTGACGTGCTGATAGTGAGATAAATTTATCAATAAAAATATAGGAATACAGCGCCTAATTGCGAATATCATTAACGCCAGAATTTTTCTTTATTTTAACAATACGAGATATATAATGAAGTGATTCTCGGTTATATAATACATTCCTCAAAAAATATGCGTTAGAAGTTCGGATAATAACTATATCTTCCATTGTTAAATCTACAAAATTACCGAAAAATTATCTCGATATCTTAACTCACACTCACAACTAATTCTCGTATAGGACGTGAAATTGAATACTGGCTAAGCGTTCGAAATAGACAAAGCTTGGAGCATTGCTTTCGGAGTTTTCCTAGAAATATGTAATAATATTCAATTATATCCGAGTTTTCTTAAAGTTAATGTTTCAAACAAGATCATTAAGGTAGCAACAAGAATTTGTAACAAAACTCCTGTCCTTAAAAAGTTGTTTTAAGGAACTCTGAAAATACTTATTTATACGTAATATCTTCTCATTTTTAAAATATCTTTGCTAATATAAAACGGTTAAAAAAAATTGAAAAATAATCAGGAATTATTAATTTTCATACTCCTAGGTGGATATCAAACAAGTATCATGAGAAATAACGCAGAGAAACTTTGTATAGTTTTTGATATCGACTGAAGGTGCTTGATGGAATTTCATTATCAAATTTGAATAGTAATAGTAATAATAATTATATACGTTAGTTATGTTGCGTCCGAGTGGTAGAATGCCTGAAGATGCCGAAAGACGACATCCGGATCATTTGTGACAAAACATGTGGAAACGTACAAAGTTTCAAAAATTTAAATTTGGGACTACATATGCTAGATGGGTTTGTGTTTTTCGAACGAACGAATATAATATATCGTCAATATTTAAATAACAAAAAATCTTATCTAAAAAATTTCCAGTTTCTCATTTAATTATAATATTATTGTGTGCGATTATTTATGTATTATTTTCAGCAACGCTATTTTCTATTTTCTTTTGTCACAAATGATTTTTGTTTATGTAGGTTTTATCTTCTTATCTAATTACTATAGTATTCATTCATAAACATAATATCATTTGTTATGCAAACCTGATCAATAAAGTAACATTAAGTAAATATTTATCTGCAAATGTAGCATTTTTTTCTACTGAGAAATAAAAAATATATCATGAAAAAAAAACTTTTTTTACTTTTATATCCGGTGGGGTATTTTTTACGTAAATATTTTTCGATATTCTGTACAAAATAGTTTAACCTATAAACTAGTTTGATATTTATATCGCTCTATACGTCATTAACTATTTCAGCATTGTTTATTAGCTACAACCCTAAATGATAATTGATCACAATATTCCCTTGTATTAATAATACCGACGAAGTTTTTAAATGGTTTCGAATGGAGAGGTTAAATACTTGGCAAGGAAATTAGATCGTTATTCTTGAACGAATTTCCTGATTACAAATAGATTCATTGATCTTTATTATATGGTGTGCCTAGTGTAAAGACCTAAGGCCTGAGGCATTGTGTGACTAAGAGTTCAACAGAGAACTATGCTTTAACTTTACCACATAATATTCATAATGTTACATACCTACTAGTTGTACGTCAGCTAAATGGTTGGAACAAACTTTCGGATTCCACATTTCTCTATCGTGTAGAGATTGGAACTTTAAATTGCTTTCAGCGAATAAAAATATCTCTATTTGCATGATTTCATTCATGCTTTTAAATGCATTATGAATAATTTAAAAACGGCTCACATATACCTACGCTAGAAAGAAAATTACGTACGTATTAATATTGGAATAAAACAAAAAAAGCAATTCACGATTACTATGAAAACTGACTAAACTTTTTCCCACCTGGATACTGTGTTATTCGTTTTAATTTACGATTTTCTGAGAACTTTGTCAAGCATTGTTTTTAAATGCATTTTTATCCAAGTGAATAAATTGATTTGATTCGATTATGTGAAAGTTTTCAATAATTTTACTAAAAAGAATCGAATTAATGTTTATTTTAAATAAGTCAACTATGCTTTATTAAAACATTTATCAAAAGTGATTGATTAGAATAACACTCAAAAATCTTTGATTCTGAGATAAATAAATAAATTGCTTTTTTTTAATGTTAGTTACATACTAAAATGTTCTTCTGATTGATTTAACAGTCAAAGATATTGCTTTTGTTTATGTTGCTTATATTATTGTTATACATATTTATGTAAAAATGTATGTTTTTTTTTAATGTTTTGTTTACATTCTTGTGCTATTTATCCGATTGAGATCAAAGTCATGTGGTTTGTTGTATCACGAGCACTTACGTTTTTCCGATTGCGATAAAAAATGAGTTATTTTTCAAATACTCCCGAAGGTTTATGAATTAGTGCAACTATGAGATCAAGACCGCTTTCGCTTGTCGGGATCAGTATCAACTAAAACACTGAACTATGTGGATATGCTTCTTACAAAGACAACTTTATGTGGCCTGCTCACACGTCGTAAAAACGTCTGATTTATTCGTGTACGCGACAGATTTGTGAACAGAATTAAAATACAAAAAGTGGCATTGTATTCGCTATTTATATTTTGAAAAAATCATTTTGAATATCTAATTAACAACAGTAATATGTCGAAATCTGTCAACTTTTATTATAAAACTTAACTTCATTTAAAAAATAAAGGTTGAAAGTTAATAAACGGCATCCATATTATTTAAAGTCTATACCAACACTTTATAAAAACAATCCTCATTGCGTGATAGACGGAAAATAAGTACCGATGTCTCTATTCTTCAGCTAATGCATTTCACGAATCATTGGGTTTAACTTTAACTTTTGGGTGAGAGGAAGAAAGAAAGTAGAAATAAATAAATCGGAAAAGTTTCGCCAATTTTAACTGCAGATAAACTTCCTACTAACTTTTCTCGAAAAGTTGTGTATCTTTGAAAAAAAAAAGAACATTACTCCGGTCAAAATGAGTAGAGAGTGTAATCGTTTTTGAAATTGTTTTATGTTGGTAGAAGCGTACTATAATAAGATCCTTTAAGGAAAACTCAAATGTATCAGTTCATTTCCGGCATCTAACATACTCCAAGATGAAGAAAAGCAAATGTCAAGATGAAATTAATATGATTGGAAAATGTTCTATATTTTGGTACCAATAGCAGACAGATATTATTTTATGAACGTACGTGATTCGCAAACTTTGACAGTAAATTTCTGCGCGATACCGTATCACGTACGCGCTTTAGAAAAATAATTTACTTTAAAACTCCAAACCGTACGAAATATTCAAGTGTGCGGTCAGTTATTAAGCATTTTGTAATTTTCATACTTAGTCTTCAAAAGTCAGGGGCGCGTATATCGTAGTTTAAAAAAATGTGATGTTTTTTGCATATTTCTCGGAATATTACCTAGAGGTAGGGTGATTAACTAGTCAGTGAAGACATCCACCAAAAAAATGTTATAAAAATAGATACATATATTTTTTTAATGATAGAAACACATTTTTTAGTACTGAATTATATTTTTATTTTTATTAAGATGGTTTTTAAAACTCAAGATAATAAAATAAACAAATTAAATGGTGATGTATGATTATTTTTATTCACACAATATGTTCAAAAAATACGACAGAATTTATGATTAACATTTGTTAAAATAACAATTGAAAATAACTTGAGATTATTATACCAACGCAAAATTCCAAGATAAATGATTTACTCTTACAGATGTGTACATATGGTAAAATTAAAGTATTAGTCAGAACCCCGCAAGACTTGATTCCTTTTACTAGAACATGACAAATTATTAAGAGCTTTAGACATTAAAACACTCCTGTAAGCCTAATACCTTAGACTTTACAGTGAAATATTAGCTTAATGTAAACATGCGAAGCTACATTATTTAACTTAACATCGTTGTTATGTAATACATTACAATAATCTCATCAACGAACGTATTTTATTAAACATTTTTTTTATTAAAACAATTCCATATAACAGAAAACATTAAACGAATTTTATATCATTTATCAATGTCAATTTGTACATGTCAAATTAAATCAATTTTGGTCTTAAAAAAGAGAAAAACGTTTGAAAATATACTATACGGCCTATGTTATGTATTTATTTCATACAACTATAAATATATATATATATTCGTTTTTATTTATCTTGCATTTTAAAAGCGATTAAAATATAATGGGATTCTCATTTTAGCATCAAATACTAAGTCAAAATGTTTTTTTTTTCAATTAAACATCTCTTGAGAATAGGTTAGAGAAAGTCAGTTTGATTAAGTTAGAGGAAAAATCTTAAGACAACGTTTAAAAGAGACTACAAGAATATTTTACACTCACGACCCTCTGAAAATGAATGTTATCAGTTTTCTTATGTAAACATATTATGTTGGAAGTTCTTTAAGAAGTTTTTAGAGGGAGTCTTAGAAACTTGCTGTTATCACAATTATAACAACATACAGATTCATCTAAATTGATGAAAATTATTTGTCACATCTTATATTAAAATTCTTTATTTTTTAGTTATAGACGTATTGTGAATTAATTGTTATTTTCCATTTAAATCAGAAAACGATAAAATTAATCATTGGATTTTTACCTATTTTTATGATAGCTTAAAAGAAATGACGAACCATACTCGTCGCCTATAAAGATACATATTACACAAAGATATCAACTGATTTACTTTTCCTTATACTAATTTATAATGCTTATTATTAACCGGAAGAAAATTTTATAGCGAACAGAATATTTTTAAAATATATTATTTTTAAATCAATCTTCCTGGTTAAAACCCCTCCTTAATGAGAAGATTGATAGAGCAGCAAATTTGTCTCTGTCAAAATGGATAAGTTTACTTTATGTCTTTTTCGTACCTTCCGGGTAGGTAATTATTATAACAAACCAATTAGTAAGATTATCTTATGGACACTGTATTATAAAACGCTGACTACATTTTTGATGATTATATATTGAAAATTTTCAAAATAATTGCTAAAAAACATCGCATGGAGCATTAAAAATTTATTATTTACCACATTAAAATAATACTTCCTTTTACATTATATTTTTTAATGAGAGATATTATTAATTTTACCTTTCCTCAATTCTATTCATACATTTTTTTTTAAATTATATTATAAATCACACTCCGATTGTAATTTTTGATCTGAACCTTTTAAATTCTGTACGTTTCTATTTTTTCACACTGTTTTCATCTTACAACATCTCCATGGTCTTGTCATGTAAATTTTTGTGAAAGTTTTTGTGACTTATTATTTAAGTACAGAATTTTAAGCTCAGAATGTATTCATTGCATTAATTACACTTTTTGGCTGAAAAAAAATGATTTTAATAATTTATACAATAAATACTTTTTATCAAACATTTATTTAGAAAAGTTCAATGAAACAAAAGTCATTGTTAACAAATTTCAAGTGATTCTAAGCATATTTAGAAATGTTTCGTGTTAAAGAGAATTGTATCATTGATCTTTCATTACATCGTCGTATTCTTTTGGTTATACATTTTCAATAACTCATTAAAAACAATATAGACGTTGAAATCTACTTTATAAATTAATGGTAAAATATCTCGTAATCAAACATTTTTTTTGTGAAGACTATGACAGTCATACGGTCTATCAATGATGTATTCAAATTAGATCGTAACTGAGTTAATGACTGTTTTTCCGACGTATGAACTTCATAAATATACATTAATTCAATCAGTCATGCCATGTTGGCTTTCCGGCTCTAATTATATAAAGGAGTGGCACTGGCCCAATAAATTGAAACAAAACACGATACCGGTTCTGTAGAAGGGTATTCCCATATTATATTTAAGCGCGTTACCTAAAACTGAGTTCCCCGAGAGTGTAGGTGTAATATGTACCGGTGTGGTAAAGGCATCAAAAGTCCAACTGTTTTTCAACTACATAGTCACTTCAAAAATGTTAAAAATATACTACCAATTTCCCCACATTGGAATTAAATTTGGTAAACATTTCCAACGCCACATATTTTATAACAAATATTCTTGTTAGATTACACGGAATATAAAAATCGCAACAATTTTATCACAGATCAAGACTAGTGTTATCAGAATGAAGTGTAACAGTTTTTATTTTTGAAAACAAATCTACATATTTTTTGATAACCCAATACTTCTAGCAAAATGTTCAATTTGTAATTTTTTAAAGATTCTTCTTCTCACTTTTAAGGTGTTAACTGTCACTTCTTGATGGAAAGGCATGGTATTTTAAACAATAAAAACACATTTTTTTAGTATTTATTTCCACAATATATTTTTTGATCAGGACCGGTTTCAGTTGATAATGCTCGCGATGAGCGAAACCGGTCCTGACCAAAAAATATATTGTGGAAATAAGTACTAAAAAAATGTGTTTTTATTATTGAAAGATTCTTCTTCTATTCTTATCAATACATCCATATGTAACCATTTATGATTAACATAGAATCTCGCTAAATTGTACACACAGTTTTGTTAAATGGTTTGATTTATAAGTAATTATTGTATAGTTTAATGTTTCATTATTAAAAAATTCAAATATGTTTAGATTATTTTTATTTATTATTTTTAATGAGGAACTATGTGTGTATGTCATTCGCAAATTTTATTGTATGCTTATGTGCTAGAAATCGTTGGGCAAATGTATACGCGCCATCCTTTTAACCCCCTTTATGAGCATCGTCTACAAATTCAGCTCTCGGCATTGTGTTATGTAGCGATACGGTAATGCCAGGCAAATATTAGACATTAGAGGGTTCAAAGTCATACACTAACTGTGTTCTGGATTAGACCTGTCTTATACAAACATACAATAGACATTTAACATTCAATTAATGGTATCAGTCTTATCAACGCTCTGTGATATAATGCTTTGTAAACAAAAGCATGTGAGCAGTGAGCAACACCTCAGAATGAAAGGTTATTCCTCTGAGAATTCTTGACAGCTACATCGTGACAGTTGTAAAAATTCAAGCACAAAACGATAATGAAAACAAAGTTTCAGTTTATTACAATCAAATTGAAAATATCTACAGAATATTGGACATACGGTTAATTAACTGTCAATGTAATATATATAAATGGTGTTAGCACTAGAGTATGCACATTGATGCTAAGAATCTTAACTCTAAAATATACGACAATATTTATTTGTATTATAATATATTGTACAACATATATTTCACATTACATCATTGAAATAATTTACAAATACATGATACCAATATACACATCTATTATTATTTATTATATCAAGAAAATTCCTCTTCAATAGATATAGTTAGAAGTATTTAGAGCAAACGATACACCCCATTATCAGATATATATTAATAATTTATAAAATACACCACAAAAAATAGAGTAAATATTTGAAAAAAAATCTTTACTGTGATACTAAAATTAATATAATATAAATAAAAACTTTCTTTCAATGTGTAGTTTCCGTTTGATAAAATCAAAAGCATTTAATATGCAATCTTCAAAATATACAGATATTGTTTTATTCTCATATTGCAAAACTTATTTTAGTTTGTAATTATTCTTTTCTTTTTTTCTTTCTTGTGTTAAACAGTAAATTTGTAGCCTGTTTTATAATCCATAATAATTTGATCAGCTTACGTTTCGCATAAATCTTGCTAACTTTATTATACAGTACCAGTTTTTAACTTTGATTAACTTTGAATTGAAATTGATATCAATATTTATCACTACCCCTTTCAGAAGTATCCCTTAGCATTAGACTATTTCTTATCGAAAATGTACTTTTAAATTATGAGTAGGATTTTTCTTTCTTCTAACAAAAGTTAGGGATATGGCTTTGATAATAACAGTAATTGAAACTTGTGCTTGGAGTGACATATCAGTAATCTATTCATTGTAAATGATTTTATAGAATACAAACACAAATTAAAAAATTTTAACTAACTTACAATAATTTGTATATTTAATCCACATTGAAAATGGTCGAGGTTGCAAAAAATAAAAGATTTCATTACCGACTTTAAATCGTCTTTCGTGAAACAATTATTTTCCTATTTGAGTGTCAGACTGTTTTCACTGAATGTGAAAATTATATTTAATATACCTACGTATTTACATCAAAGCTATACTTGACATGGCTGTCATTTGTACAATATCTGACAGATTTAAAAATACTTGTACCAGACGCAAAAGAATTTTGTAGTTCATAAAAATAATACAGAGGCCTTTTCACAACCACGTGACAGAAATACAATGGTCCTGCGATCAATTTCTGTGAAAAAAAATGTGAAAATCCTCTCAAATCCTGACCTGTCATCATTCCTATATCCTTCTCACTAATAATACCCCTAGGGCTAGGCCCAGTAACGTAACAAAAAATATTCTCTACATAGATAAAATACCAATTTGATTAATGGCATAATTTGGTATAATTAATAAAAATCTGCAATAGAAAGAAATAGACAGATCTGAAAAAATGTTACTCATATTCACTTATCATATATACTTATAATTACTGAATCATAGTTTTGTTAAATGTGATTTTTAGCCGTATCATCAAAGGATATCGTGAAAATCTTGACAGAGCAGCTTTTGGTTAATTTAATATACACGGTATAGTAATTAAGCTGTTATTTACTCAAATAAACTATTTTCAATAATAAAGACACATTTTTCAGTAATTATTTCCACAAAATATTTTTGATTAGGACCGGTTTCGCTCATCGCGAGTATTTAAACTGATCTGTTGATACTAGTACTACAGTACAGTACTAAGTACTAAAAAATGTGTTCTTATTATTTAAAATATCATGCCTTTCCATCAATGTTTAATGATCATTCATTTTATGAAAAAAACCATGCTTCGAATAATTTTTAGAAACAAATTATTTGCAATTATTGCTTCAAATAAAAGCTCTGTAAAAAAAACAATTTATGTTCTTTTTATTGAAACGTAATTATTTTCCCAATAGCAACTATGTTATCCCAAAATAACATCGCAATGTGTTTATTGAAATCAATAATCTATTCAAAGCAGACGAAATTTATACATTATATTTTATTATTATTATCTTTATACATAACTAGGTATTATAGCTTTCAAAAAATAAGCTTTCATGTAAAAATTTGACCTTATTATTGTAAATTACTTTGTTTGAATGTATGGTATCGAGTTCATGGTGCACTATCTTTTTCACATGAAACTCTTTTGTTTCCTCGCAACAGTGTAGTGATATTGAGCTCCGCTACTGTGCTGGCGGTGCTTTCTGGTAAAATAATGCCGGTAAAATTTTGAAAGCTACATGACATTGCCATTGTGAGGACAATTTATGTATTTCAAATTGTAACCTTTCACATTCCGTACAAAAGATATACGTACGGACTTTATTTCACTCATTCATATTCATTATTGTATAATATTTCTTTATCTAATACACATTTTAATATCGCGTAACATAATAAAGCACCTTACCGAAAAGCTATTGCCTTTGAATAGCATTAGTTTTTTTCCGTTTTATATTACATAATTCGTAATTTTTTGCACATCATAGAATTGCATTAAATTAATTGACTTCTACTCAATACTATGTTAAGGTCTTCGGGTTAAAATGATTTACTTGAGATCATGAATTTGAAAACTATATTGCAAAGAAAAATATATGCAATGACTATACATTTTAACAGTCAAACATTTTTTTAAATATCCTTACTTTCGATGTAGATCATATGGAATCTTAAACTTTTTTTTTGCTGAATATTTCAATCAAAATAATTAAATTTGTTGAAACTTTCCCTGCCCTGGTTCCGCCTTTCGGCATCTTCAGGCATTATATCACACGGATGCAATAGAATTCACAGTTCCGTGTGATAGAATGTCTGAAGATGCCGAAAGGCACAACACTGGTCGTTAGTGACAAAACATGTGGAATCGTTCAATGTTCCAATAATTCAAATTTGATTTTGAAATTCGATCAAGCACCTTGACTTGATATCATAAATCAAATTAATTAAGCCGTATTAGTGTTAAATTCACTTATGAAGAATTATAAGAATTAACCAGGCAATATTTTAGCATAAAAAATAGATTTAACATCAATGCTTCGACACTTTTCAGACTCTTATATTTAAGTATACATACTAAAATTGGCCGCCTGAACGGTTAAAATGTAATCAGTTAATTGATAAACAGAAATGATTAGTTTAGGCCAAAATCGCTAAGTAGCTTATGACTTTCTCTACGCTCCGTTGATTTGATCGGATTGATAGAAGGAAAATGTAAACACCAGAAAGATACACAAATATAATCAAAATATTAATATTACAAAATAATTTTATGAAAATTTCTATACTTACTCTCGATTTCTTCTGTTCCATAATCGAACCCAACGACATTGATGACACATCATGGGTCGGACATTTATTCTGAATTTAAATCAATAATTTATTTTTAGTTACTACCAAACGAAATATATTACAATTTCGTTGACAACATACATTTGAGAATAAGTCATTAAAAACGAGTCGCACGGTTTATTTTTTCATTAGTGTAAGTACGATTTGTTTTACACTTCAACCACTGTTATCAATTTATTATAAAATTATAAAATGGCGCAAGGGGCCGTTCAGGTCCATGGCCGACTGCACAACCTCTCTCCAGGCATCTCTGTCGAGCGCTCTTTCTCTCCAGTTGACTATCCCCAGCCTCTCAACATCCTTTTGAATGTTATCCGCCCATCTCCGTCGAGGGCGACCATGAGGTCGGGTGCCAGCTGGTGTTCCTTCATAAGTCTTATGGAGAGCTCTAGACTTCTCAGATCGTACAACGTGACCCGCCCATCTGAGCCTTCTCGATCTCAAGACATTAATGATTCTTGGTTTGTATCGGTCGAAGAGCTCAGCGTTCGTACGAATGCGCCACTGGTGGTTCTCATTAACGGGTCCAAGTATTCTCCGGAGGATTCTGTTTTCAACTGTTTCAACTGTTATCAATGATAATTTGAATTTGATTAATTTTATTTATGACTCCACGCACAGTTTTAAGACAATTTCGACGTTGTCTATTTGGCCATGCGACTAGCTGTAGGAAAAAAAAACATTATTTTTTTAAAATAGATAACTTCAGAATCGCAGTTGCTATGACTGAAAATAAAAACACTTCCTATAAATTATGTGATTGAATGAATCTATTGGGTAACACAAAATGGTTTAAGTGCGAACTTTATCCATTGAGGTAACGGTGAAGAATGAAATTCTCAAAAAGCTCCGCACCTATCGCGTCGCCTTAAGTATGATATAGAAGCTACTGTATTTTGTAAACAATTTCATACATCTTAACGATTGATATTAAATAATTGTATAAACTTTCAATTAAATTTTTTTTCGTAATGTCTTCACTTAGTGGACCATCACTAAGAAATGTGAAAAATAAATATGATATATCATATGTATTCAAAATCCTCAAATTGAAACTGTAAAAAAGTAAGAGAAGTGTGTAATTGACTTGCTATTTATCATTTTTAGGATATAAGAAAACATAAAAAAAAATTATGCGTCGAAAATAAGTTATTAATTATTTTGGAAAGCAATGTCGAAATATCGAAAAAATATCTCTACATTTCAATTAGGTCACTGATTTTATCAAAATGACGCTTTCCAATGAAATAATATTACTATGCATACCAACTAATCATGTTATCAATTAGTATAGGTATAAATCAGTAATACTTAAACTGTTAATCATGAGACATGAAATTTAATGGACAATATTTCAGTAAATGCCATGTCAAACCACAAAAAGAACTATTCAAAATAAAAAAATTCAAAATCTCGTTATCACTCACAATTCAGGTGTTAATTGTTCAAAAAATATTATATGTTTAAAAAAGAAATAGATTTACTAGTTAAGAAAATTTGTGTTTCCTGATCATTTTAACGAGAGCATAATTTAAGATTCTAAATCATTATAACTTTTCCGAAAGCACTACGAACACTTCTTACTTAACCTTGCCTTAGTCAATCTTTACCACCCCACTTGGTCCTTTGTCTGTCTATTTGATAGTTGACTATACGTATACAGAGGGTGGGTTTTTATTCTTCTAGGCACAGATAGTGATAGTATAACACTTAAATATTCTAATTTATCTTAATAGTTCCTTTGCAAAATGTATCTAATAATAATTGTTGTTTTTATTATACAGTAAAACCGATTTCGGCTAAAAATAAGTTCAATCAACATTTCATATCTAGTTTATCTAGCTATCTTTACATCCAGACTAAGGTCAGTTGCGTAGCATCAGTTTATACAACATTTACATCGGTGTAAACCCGTTAAAGATATAATAAAACATGTATGAAACATCTTCAAAACATTTTGTCAGCTAATTTTACATTTTGTTATTTCCTAGGAATTTCCTGAAAAGCAATTACTTTTTATTAGTTAATTCCACAATTCTTCAATTTGAAAACCACTGGCGTGTTTGATCATGTATTGTGTATAATTATGTATGTTCATAAATGTACTTGAACATTTCCCCTAGCCACTCAACGTTTGACATTAGCACCCTTGATAATGGACTTTGGGAGTATATTCATTAGGTCGATCGATAAAACGTATGTTCCAAAGTGCGGGAAGCAAATTCAATTATATCTGATAGATTTTAGAAGCCCTCAACATCCCCGTACCCGCTCGCTTTTAATGACTTTAAATTTAAATGTTAGTGCCCAGAAATTTCTCCAATGGCACACAATTTGGTCTGTTTTGACAACATTCACCACAAATCGATGTTGAAAATTCTCATAAAATGTAAATTAATAATAGTTACTATCAATATTTTTAATTCTTTATTTTACGTCACTTAAAACTAATCATACACATTTTAAAAATGATTCCAAAACCGCAAATAATATATTTGTCTCTACTTTAATCGATTTAAAGTTTACTCTCTTGACTGTATGGAAACCGATTGCACGAATCCACTGAAAGTAATTTGTAAATATTGCTTTAGTGTTATCTACCGAGTGATGGTATTGCAATGCCATTTAAGGAATATGTAATCAGCAAACAAAATAAGCTTTGGCCAATCAAATTCATACCATAGGGTGGACATTACTTTGATACCCAATTTTTACACCTTCGCCTGATTACATGTAGTATTCATATATTGTATTTTGTATGGTATATATATATTGTTGGGTTCGTTTTTTCATTAGTTAAAAATGAATTAATAGTTCATCAATGTCACCCAGTGAATATCACAATAAAATACAATTATGAAAACATATTTATATCAAAAGTGAAATAATACACGAAAATCTAAACATATCTCATCCAAAAACCATAATTTTTATTTCCACTTATTTTCTATCGATATGTTAACCAATGCTATGAAATACTGTATTTTTAACAGGATTAGTTAATATAGGGCGTGGTAAAATTTTAATACAATATTTGTACTATTACTACAAACATAATTTTCCTTATCAATAAGCGTATTTTTATATAATGATTGTTTTTTTTTATTCTGAAAATATAATACACGCAACATTCTACATAAGTTTTATAATCAATTTTTCAGGGTGGAAACCAAAAAAATATTTATTTTTAAAAACCCAATAGTTTAATTATTGTATTATATTTATTCAATCGACGCTTTCATTTATTGCGTTATTCTTAAATGTCTTGTAACTCACTTACTATTTGTACTGTAAATATTGTATATTTAGTCAGTTATCGTATCATCGCAAAAAACGTTGAGACAATATTAATTTATAATTTACACATACACCATTTGGCATATAGCACCAATTAATTTTTTAAAAATACATCGTTATCGGTACTGAATTATATCCTAATACGTATTCCATACTTACGTACATCAACTGAATCAAATAATAAATTTCATCTGCTTACATACACATGATCAATATATAAATTTTTATAACCAGAGCTGAAAGGGTCAGTGAATGTATAGCAGCATTTATACACCTGTCAGTGAATGAAGCTTTTTTATTATCATACTTCACCATTCCGCGTCACCGGTGCTTTGAAACTGCACAGCTTTACCGCGTAGTTCACTAGCCATACCTGATCAGAAAATACGTGTTCTTAGCATTTTATAATATTAACATAGTTACATTCAAAGCAAAGTTATACGACGCCATTAAAATTATATAAAAAAAATACCAAATACAGCAAAGTTACATATCACAAATACAAATACCATTATCATATTGAATCAAATATATTTACCTTTTCTTTCAAAAATTCAAATACGGCAATGCACTTTGGAATGAATTATTTAATATTATAAATGTCGAAGAAGAACACGTTATTAAAAAATTTTATAAATCTGCAATTGCAATTGCTTTTATAAACCTGCAATTGAAAATTGGTACTGCAATTTTTTTATCTGAAGGAAGACAAACAAGTGAGTAGTTCTACCTCATACTTGAAAAATATAACCTGTTTAAACACAAGATTAGATTAGATTTTTTTCAAGGATGCCTTAATTGAACCATGTCATGTTATACATCAATCTGTGCAAAAGGACGAGCAGAAGCCAATGAAGGTTGTTTCAGGACGATAGAACGTCCTGTTCGAGAGTTATGGTCTAAAATCTAAAAAACTTTTTTGTAGAACTAAAATACATTGCTATTTTTTCACCGTGTTATAATGGAGTTCTACCAAGTGTATGCCAATTCAATCAATAAATCTAAAAAACTATTTTCTAGTTTTTTAGATTTTTTTCAAGGAGGTTTGGTTAGGTTAGGTTAGGAGAGTTATGGGCAAAAATCAATGGTCGTCTTCGTATAACATATATTTCTAGTCCAATGCTATATGAACTACCCTTCATTTAGCATAAAATATTTTAAAATACGATTAATATAATTAGTGCATTCACTATAATCTTTTTTTTCATATAGTTTTAAAATGATGCCTAGCAATTCGTAGAAAAATGAATGATTGTGATTATCAAATTCAACCGTACCGTACGAGACCATGCTTGTTAGATTTTAAATATTTCGATGGATTAGATTGTAATTTGGTGCAAGTACATTTTTAGTATAAAATTAAAGTAATAATCTTTTTCATTCTGCTTGATATGCCATTGCATGTGACGCGTGTTTCGTCTTTTGGGTAACATCTATAGACTAACTGTACAATACTATTTATCACTTATTTTTAACACAGCTGGTTAAAGAGTGAGGTATGAAGACTATGTCTTTTTACTGGACGCGGGGAAAGATTAACACTACCAGTTATGAATCAACTTGCGATTAAGCTAGCCTTAAGATGCTTTTGGCATGGCGTGACACGTGTCACGTTTATTTATATAGCGAGCGATACAACAAAATTATTAATTTTGTGTTTTTACTGGAATGTAATTACTTATAAGCACATTATGTCGTTAATCCTACACTGATATAGCATTTATTTTTAATAAACATAAAGGTGATAATTTTAAATATGGTAAAATCAAAACGCATCTCTTCTAGACTTCTGTTAAAATTATCAAATGCTCCACGGTTGCTATGGTGATCCTTCAACAATTTCAATTGTTCACGGTATCGTACATTTTCACTATGCAGATAATCAAATATTTTCTCTTAAGCGAAAAAAAAACATACGAGGGTTTGTTCATTGGGTCTACCGAACGATACATTGCATGTAACGTTATCCTATATATGACCATGTTCCTTAATTGGACGTGACAAAATAAAAATGAGCGATGTCTTTTATTTCAAACATTCCATGTCGAGTTTGGTCTATAGAAATATCATTGGGTATCACTTTGAATGCTCTGTTGCCACGAGACAATATTTGATGAAAAAAATATATATTTCGGGTAACATAAAATTTATTTTGTTAAAGGTTATTTCAATGAGTTATGCCAAAACAATCTTTACATTTTCATTACACTGCAAACATTATCTTTCGGAGTGGCTAAAGTGATGTTGTTATTCACAAAGTTTTTGAGTAAATATTTGAGTTATTATAATAAAGCCCTTAGTATGCTAAGAGTATTATTGAATAGGAATTATTAATAGCTTTTATAAGTGTACGATATTTTCATTGTAATCAATATTTTACCATACTTCATTCAAATTTGAATTATTTTTTTCCGAAAATTCAGTCAGGAATAAAAATAAATAAATGGTAGTCTACATTAATTACATTTACAATGAATGAATCATCTATGAGATTAAAATCGTAGAAAACCTCAAAATTAATAATTATTTAAATTATTAAGTTTGCCAAACTTTAGATTATTAATTGAGGAATGAATATTATAATAATAATTCAAGAAGCAGTTATACGGTTTCTAACTTCCCAATTAATTTTATTCGCTATGTTTATTAAAATATTTTAGGATTCAGTGATGTTCAAACAACTTTTTTTTGCATCAACCTTTAAAGTCTTGTAAAATCAATAAGTAATATGGAACAATTCAAATTTGATGTTAAAATTTCATCAAGCAATCTCAGTCGATATCACAAATCACAAAGACAATACATATTTTAATCTAAAACAATTTCATATTATTATTTTCGATGGTTTCGGCGGTAACTTTGTGGAAGTTCATTTTAATACAAAATTTAAAACAACTTTAATTATTCCACGTATTGTGTAAATAACTGTGACACGTGTTTCGCCTGTTTCAGAGGCATCGTAAGTCTGAAGATGCCTCTGAAAGAGGCGAAACACGTGTCACAGTTATTTACAGAATACGTGGAATAATCAAAGTTATTTTAAATTTTATATCAATTCCATTTTGTTTTGTAATGTATATTAACATCAAATATTATTTCAAATGGGGAACGTTAAATAAACTTTCATTTGCTCCTGCCAAGAGGGAATCCCTTTTTTTGAAAAGAGGTACAAAGCTTGACATTTCAAAAAGGTCTCCGAATATCCGCATGGGCGACTTCTCTGTACGTGTCTCTGAGCAAGTCAAATACCTTGGCGTTATCCTCGATGACAAATTGTCATTTCAACACCACGCTCAAAGAATTGTAGAGAACGCTAGTATGGCATATCTCCGTATATCCAAACTGGCTGGCAAAAACTGGGGGTTCAAAGCTCATGCGCTTAAAATAGCGTATGGTGCTATTTTTATGGGGATAGCCGGTTATGCATCTAGTGTTTGGCATTCTAGAGCAAAGATCGGATTTGTAAAGAGAACTTTGTTGAGTGGACAACGAACTGCTCTGATTTCACTCACTAAAGCATACAGGACTACTTCGACGGATGCCTTACCGGTCCTAGCTGGCGTACTACCGCTGGACCTGCACATACAAGTACGCGGTGCAATAACTCTTCTTCTAAAGGGTATTCATACAAATATCGAGGGCGTCGTTCATTTGTAAAAAAGCTGGCGTATAGAACAGCTTTGGCAGCCTGGCAGACTAGGTGGTCTGCTTCCACAAAAGGTCGCCAAACATATCTTTTCTTCCCAAACGTAACCTGGAGGCTCGAAGTGAAATGCCTTTCACCTGGACACTGGGCTTGCCAATTCATAACCGGCCATGGCAAGTTCACCGGCAAACTATTTGGGCTGGGCAAGTTGGTTGAAAGGCCGGATTGCACTTGTGGACACAACCATCAGGACGATAATCACGTACTGTGGGACTGCCCCGAGATGAATGCCGAACGAACAGAGCTGTTTGCTGTGGTCCGTCCTCATACGGGCCCAATAGGCCACGCTGACTTAGTATCAACCAAGGCCAACTTTGAGGCATTCGATAAATTTGCAAGATCATACGGGGAACGAGACATTCTCGATTCGTCTTTAGATTCAAGGCGTAGCACATTAAACTCTTCCGCCACGGCGGATTTTCAGTACGCAGATACACAGGATACCTAATATCACGTAGACTAAGTGGCTGAGCAAGTCACATTTTCTTTTTCTTTCTTTTTTTTCTCTTCTTTTAAGCACAATAGTGCATGGTTTAACGATCGGTCCGTGCAGCTCTGTATCGGGCCAAGAATATGAGGAGTAAAATCGATTCTTTTTATTAGTATTGCGTTATGGAAGGTGGTAACAGCGTGTAACAACGGCTGCATACACATAACGGGTGAAGGTGGGACAACCAACTTATATATATGAACATTCGGTTTCACAGCGCTATAAATATTGTTGTGTTACAATAACTACTAGAAACTTGTCGGAATCTCATTAAAGCTTATTTCTATAAAAACAGTTCATTCAATGTTATAAAAACCATAGTTTTTTTGCTATGTAAGTGTCACGCTATAATTTTTGATATCGACTGAAGGTGCTTCATAGAATTTCAATATCAAATTTGAATTTTTAAAACTTTGTACGATTCCATATGTTTTGTCACTAACGACCCTAGTTTCGCTTTTCGACAACTTCGGGTTTTCTATCTAGATCTGTCAGTTCTGTTGAATCCGTGTGATAGAATGCCCGAAGATGCTGAAATGCGAAGCCCGGGTCGTTCGTGGCAAAATATGTAGAATCGTACAAAGTTTTCACAAGTAAAATTTTTCACGCTATATTTGAATTGAAAATATTTTTTTTCTTCTTATTTCCATTGCTTGTGATCCTAGAAAAAAAATGTCAACTATAAATATTTGTTAGTTCTTCTTAGTTGGTAGAATAAGTGTTAATGTTTCTTGTTGAGAAATATTTTTGCCTTGTTATTCCCTAGGCAAAGAGATTCTCGAACGCTCACACAATGCGTTTTGCTAGTGGTAGTCGCGATTGTGTCTGTCGCATCCGTCGCGAATAGCAACTGCAGCTACGACGCCACCCAGCTATCTCGGACGTAGCCTGAATAGGACTACTCTACGTCGTAGCACCACTGCATTGTTATTGCAATAATATGTACGTCTAAACATTTCACGTAACTGTCATACAACACGTGCTTGTGTTTCCAACTCCGAAGTTCGAGTATCTACTGAATGTTGATGATTCACTTTGCCAGCTTCTGCGATCTAATCAGTGCAAGCCTTCCATGGTAATTTTATTAAGGCCTGAAACCAAACAACAATCAACATTCATTGTTCAAAAACTACCTAGTGTAATATTTATTTTGATCAACTGTTTACCTAAAATGCTTTTATACTTTTACAATTAACTTTTGCTAACAATTCATATTGGATTTCTTTAAAGATGTTAACGGTCATTTCTGGGTGTAAAAGCATTATATTTTCTTATTGATTGAATTGGCATTTACTTGGTAGAACTCCATTATAACACGGTGAAAATTAAGCAATATATTTAATTTAACATTTTTTTATATAAGATATAGTTGATAGTTATTTCGGCACACGCCATCGTCATAGTTCCAACGATGGCGTGAGCTGAAATAGCTATAAACTATATCTTTTATAAAAAAAATGTAGAACTTAAATACATTGATATTTTTTCATGGTGTCATTACATTTTTACTGATAAAATCATTTCTGTACTATTTATACAACATATTTTATTATCAGGACCGGTTTCGGTCCTTACGAGCAATATCAATTTTGATAAATTAACAATGCTCACGAGGGGTGAAATTAGTAACGAACCGTTCTCATAATAAAATGTAAAATATTGTGGAAATAGTAACAAAAATGTGTTTTTATTATTAAAATTTTAGCACGGTGAGACAATAGCAATGTATTTTAGTTCCACAAAATTTATAAGAAATATGGTTGATAGCTATTTCGGCTTATGCCTTCATCAAAACTATGTATAAACGTTCATTTAACTGTCTCTAAATGTACGTCAAACAAAGTTCTGATGAAGGCGTAAGCCGAAATAGCTATCAATTTTATAATATATCTTACGAATTTTGTGAACTAAATTTCATTACAATAGCTTATCTTTAATCTCTCAACTTTTAAATATGCAAGTTGTTGGTAATTGATGGGATTAAGAATGATTAGTTAGACAATCACTCTGTCTACGCCTTTTTCAAATATTAAGCTTATGGGAGTGTGATGACATATATTTATAATATACATCACAGACATTGTTACACAGGGATAGGAAAATATAATTTATCCAAAGAAAATCAATTTATTATTGTTGGTTCGACTTCCCTTCGTTAATACTGCAAGCAAGTAGACCGAAAGAAAGTTTGAGATGTATGACAAGAATACCTGTACAGAAATACACTTTCTGTGAACTTTTGTTTTCGAATTTAAAATTTCTAAACAGCCTTATTCTTTCAAATTTTATATAGATAGCGCTGATATTATATTTGTGTTAACATTTGTAAGTGATCAACGATCATTTTAAATGGTGATTGTAATAAACAAAAATCGATTATCACTTATACATAAAAATTTAGACTTTCGTTTTCGTTAGTGAGAAAAAATATGCAAACAGATAAAAAAACGATTGCAACTTTTACCACAGAGTAGTAATTGTTTTGTATTTTGATTTTGTATTACATTTTTTAATATTCAACGTACATATGTTGGTTAGCGTGAAAGTTTTCAATGTTCGAGTTGCCATCGGCTAAAAATCGCACGTACAAATCTCAATAAATGTTCTTAATGTAATAAATATGAAATTGGTTTTTCAATACAGACGATGATATGTTATTTTTCTTTTATTCAATTAAATCGAAATGATTTACACATATTTTTGCTCATTTAATCTGACAATACGATTCATTCTAGTAAACCATAATCATTTTTCGCAGGATCCACATATATAGACAGAATTTTTTTTTGTTGACTAGATAATCGATAAACAAACTGGGATGCGTGTGACTTCCAATCCAGTGAATTTTCAACAAACTCATCAATTCATTAGCCTTTATTGAAGAGCTTTCGCTCTAAAAACTCAAATTAATTTTCCTAAAGCTTTTGTCGACGAAAACAATTTTAAATTGCGCATTTGGATGCAATGGGGAACAAGCCGTGTATGCGAAAGTATTTTATTACGTGTCGTCGTTGAATAGGCAAATTATATGATCAATATTTAAATTGAATTATTAAAATAAGGAATTCTTTTATATTATTGAAAAGATTTTCAATTTACTTTTAGCCAACGTGTAATATGATGAGTAATAAATACAGCTATTTATGATTTCGACTGAAGGTGATTGATAGAATTTCATTATCAAATTTGGATTATTACAACTTTGTACGATCCCAAATGGTTTGTCACTTACGACCCGGGATTCGCCTTTTGGCATCTTCGGGCATTCTATCACACGAACGTAACAGAACTGACGTACAGTAAACAGTTAGCATCGTCTATATACAATACTAAGGGTATTAATAACAAGAAAACACAGACCCTAAGGCGAGCAGTAAATGACAGCTTAATCAAATTTGATAAGAATTAACACAATTACTTGTTTTAATTTTCATTAATGATATTTTTAATGAGACATTCGTGAAAGAGTATTGCAACAAATAATGATCAACTATCATTAAAATATAATTGGGTTTTTTTAAGAAATACCTGCTTCTATCAATCTGTCAAGTAACGATCAAGCATCTAGTGATGAAATATAAGAATTTTCTTCATGCGACTGTCGATTCAGCGAAACCCGGGTTGTTAGTGAAAAAACATTTGGAATCGTTCAATGTTGTAACAATTCAAATTTGAATACAGTTTTATGTTATCCAACTATTAAATTAGTAAGATTGTTTAATTAATAAAATATTTTTTTTGAAGATTGGATTATAATATGATATCGACTATAGTTCTTGGTTGAATTTAAAAATCAAATTTGATCGGAATATTGATCGTTTCCTCAACTTAACAAGGATTTCTACGTTTAGTAAAACCTTTAAAACAGTTTATTTCACATGTTTTGAATAATAGCGAAAGGCTAACATTTTACTTCCGCTTGATATTTCTCGTTATATGGCGTAACATTTTTTTCCCAAAAAGATGATAGTTTAGTTAGCCAGTTTATAGATCAAACAGTCTCGTTAAGAAATTTTAATGATTCCGGGTTGAATGTAGTTGTTTTTCAAAATATTAATATGATCTATTCCTGAAAGATATTGACAATTTTTTCACCGACTTTCAAAACCTTTAATTGAAATATCTTGACAGTACTAAACAAAAATACACACCTGAAAAAGATATCGAAACTTATTTTGTACCGGAAACTAAAAGCTCGACTTGGAATCTCTAAAAAATTTTAGTAAGAAAATCAGTTAGACCACTTTTCGTGGATTATTAATCGCCCACTTACATTCAATGAATAGCGAATATTCATTTTTAAACACTTGTTAATATTAATATCGGTCAGTAGGTATGTTGGTTTTAATAGAAATTTAAAATTTTATATTATTTAAAACCTTGTTGAAAATATTTTTTTTACCATCGCTTTAATTTATTTTCATTTACATGTAAAGCTATTTTGACATAAAATTTAATTGGATTTCATGCGAAATGTTTTATTATCCGAAAATTTAAAAACGGAAGAACTGAATTTGACAGTCAACATAATTAGTTTTTATTCATTAGCTAGTTGATAAGTAAAATATTTAGCCGCTACAAATTTGAGATATGTTTTTTTCAGATTTAAAAACTAATCTCTATTTACTGTTTGTAAATTTGAGCCAAAGGCCTTGATTTTTTCAAATTAAATATTTTTAAGTCCTTTGACCTTTTAAAATAATTTTCAATTTTTATTCTCAATATATTGTCTGACATACTTATGTTTTTGAAAGTCAAAAAAATATTAGTCTGTCATCATTTGACCAATGCGATCTAATTGACATATTTCCAGTGTATTTCCATTGTTTTGTACTTACTTTACAATTAACAGGAAAATTATGAATACATAAAATAACATTCTTATTGCATAAATTGAAAAGTATACGTTTATAATTACGTCATGGTAAACTTTTTTATGGTAAAGTATTCTGGAATAAGGACTACGTTTGATTATATTAAACGAAACGGACATAAAGGAACAGGATAGCTGTTTGTATTCGAACGTTTATATTATTCAGTAGGGCTTAAATCATTTTGAATTTGCCTGAATACCGAATAAATATTACAATCTGATATCCTAACACTGCACTGTGGTACAATTTTAAGTTATACTAAACAACATGAACTTTTTATAAAAACATATGTTTTTCAATTCCACACACAGTACCTTTCTTTTATAAAATTACCATAGATAAATGAGCTAAAAGCAGGAGAAAAGTATTGTGTTCACTTAAAAATAAAATACTTAATTAAGTTTATTATAGTACTAACTTGACGTGCATTCATTCATCGACTATTATCAAAACTCTTTACGATATTTCATAAATATTAAAGGAGGCAAAGTGTAGTCAAACCCTTTTAAATAAATTTGATTTACTCAACAACAACATTTTTTTAGAACTTCGAGCTACGTATTTTAACCAGATCGTTGACGATATTATAAAACATAATGGATTTTTATTATCTAAATATTTTTTATATATATATTTATCTTCAGAAAACACTCTTGTTCTGAAAAGTATTGTAAAAGTAAAAAACACTGTGACGTTGATACGCTGCATAATAAGCCGTGTGAGAAGTGAAACGTAATTGTGAAAACGAATTTTCATTTCCGTTTCCAAATTTAGACCATTTATATGGATTCTTAACAAAATTTATCTTAGCAGAATATATTTTTGCGAAAATTAAATAGTAAAATATTATAATTCTTTAATCTTACCAGAGGAGAGATAGAATAATCGGTTACGGGTTAAATGAGTGGGAGGGTATGTAGACATCATACACATCCATCAATCGTTAATTTATATATCAAATATGTGATAGTTTTCATAATTATTAAGATTTGAAGCTGTAAACACTGCAACTGAATCCGAAGACGTCAACTACTAGGCCACAGGCTTATTAAATTATACTTTTTTCGTTCATAAGGTGACATTTTTATTAGCAATGTGCGATGAAACGTGCCTTGTGGCATCATACACCTGCGGCCGATCCCTTTAAAAGAGATCCTCTCGTAAAAATGATACTAAATCCATGAATCTAACTTACTCTTTTATGCTGCTATGAAAATTCTATGAACGTTTTGTTGGGATATTTTCTTCTATTGAATATAAAATTCAAATTATTATTATACCATCATAAGGTGTATTGTATTCGCTGGAAATATTTTGCTGCCTCTGAGAGCCTCGTAAATAATGCCATTTAATAATATGGCAACAAAAGAAAGCATAGAATCCGTTACGTTATTTTATAGAGTGTCATTAATTGTTACAGATTCCATAATAAAATATAATTAAGTATATTTTGTTAAAGCAATCATTTTCTACATTAAAAAAAACTTCGGTTTCTTTAAGATCAGTTTCAGACTTTGAAACAGTGATTTTAATTATTATAATAAGGAAACTTGATACAAGTTTTTTTTTTAAAGAAAACTTTTAAACATATAAAAGTGAATCAAGAAGCATTTAAAAAACACCTCACATATTTTTTCAAGATGAAAATGATATCACCGAACAATTTTTCCTCAATTTAGTACACAAAGAAATATGATATGATCACCATAAAGCTGAGTAATCCACGGAGAAGCCAGTTCACGAATCAACCAAGACATTTTATAGTATCAAGAAAAAGAACATGTTTAACTGTTGTGAGATTATCTTTTTTTAATATTTTTACTACCATAAGAAAACATCTATATTTAATAATAGTATTTATCAATTTGGAATTGTTACAACTTTGTACGATTCCACATGTTTTGTCACTAACGGCCCGGGTTTCGCCTTTCGGCATCTTCAGGCATTTTGGTAAGGTCTGTTTCATCCGTGTGATGGAATGCCCGAAGATGTTGAAAGGTGAAACCCGGGTTTTTAGTGACAAAATATGTGGAATCGTTCAAAGTTGTAACAGTTCAAATTTCATATTGAAATTCCATCAAGCACCTTCAGTCGATATCATAAATTAAATTCATGAATTGTAGATTTATTTAGAAATAAACTTTATAAAAATTAGCATGATTGTAATATTTTTTCAACTGACTCCTTAAATAAAATCATAGCTTTTACGTTATCAGCTAATTTTTTCTCACTTTATTTTATTGGAATTTTGAATAATAAAATACTCAATACTTCTTCCATATTAAAATATTAGTTAGCTCGGTTAACAATATTCGTGATGAGAGAAACAACTAAAAGTTTTATAGAGTCATGTTGACTGTAATTTTTAATTTCATTGACATATATTTGAACCTTTCACTCCACGAAGTTGCATAATACACATAAGAGTTACACAATGTATATTTCTATCAAAGTTAATAATATAAAAGTCCTACGCAAAGTGAATTTTGGACCCGCGTTATTCTCACAATTTTGGAACTTTATTGTTTGAATTTCCCCATAGTAAGCCAAGCATATGAATTCCTGCACGCAATATATGTAGTTCATAAATTAAATGCTGACCCAATTAGAGTTGAGTTTTCCAACTAAATGGTCAATTTTACACACCTGTTCGACCTAGCATTTGAACCAATTACCAGGTAAAAGAATGACATACGTTATTAATGATAAATTATATCATTATTGGGTAAATTTTGTTCATACTGTAACTGTACTATAATTACGGGTTATTATTTGTATTTTGACAAATTTTATACATTTGCTTATTGAAAAATGATCTACGAATTGATTTTACAATTTGATGAATGAAAAATTGTAAAAATAAACTATACTCATTAATAGTGATATACTAATTTTCGCCACAACTGTACATCAACAATATTTTTTCATTTCTTTCTAAGAAAAAAATTATCCTTTCAATATATTAAGCTCTAAGACTAATTGAATAATTTAATAGTTGACATTATGAGTTTAATTGAAAGGTTAGATATATGTTCATATTAAACAGACAAATATATTGAAATGACGAAAATAATATTATTTTTTTCCCATATTACAAAAAAAATATTGATTGAAGTATTCATGAAAGTATAATGGTATTTTTTATATCTCTATACGCAAATATTCATATATGATTCTTTGTGTGTTGAGTGCGCATATTATGTTACTTTGATAACATAGCATAACGCAGCGTTACAGCAAAAAGTAATTGCGACCCTGCCAGGATTCGAACCTGGAATCTTCTGATCCGTAGTCAGACGCGTTATCCGTTGCGCCACAGGGCCTTGAGATCTCCCGGGTAAAAGCTATATAATATTCGTCTAAACTCACTCACGTCTTCATAGAATAAGTTGATATTTAAAGAAATAATGCTTAAATAAATAAAAGCCCCTCGAAGCGATATTGTGATGAACAGACAGAATTTACACTTATAGAAAAGAAATTATAAATATAATAATAAATTCTTTGCAAATTGTTCGTTTATATAGTTTTAACGTTACAAAAGCAAAAGAAATAATATTAGCAATGCATATATATAAAATAAAACTAAAAACGATCATAAATAATACAAAATGCTCGACATAGTAAACAGTAATTCGGTTCTAATTTTACCTCCAACGATCATGAATTATTGCTAACTCAATTTAACAATCAATGATTTGAATATCTCTGCAGAAACTATAAACCTGGCCAAATGTGAAATTTGACTCCTTCCGCGCCCTCAAGTGAGATTTCGATTGAATCCACTATTTTCATTCCGTCTATAATAAATATAATATAAAATATATAATCCCTGAAGATGTCGAAGGGCGAAACCCGCGTCGTCAGTGACAAAACATGTGGAATCGTACAAAGTTGCAACAATTCAAATTAGATATTGAAATTCCATCAAGCACCTTCAGTCGATATCATAAATTATGATATAATAATATTGAAAGTTGCTTATTAAATGATTTTTGTCGGGTTTGAAATAATCTAAATTGGTAGGCCAGCCATTTTCAACTATTTCAATATATCTGTGAATTTATCAGCCCGATGTCATCGCTAAAAAATAATTAAATCAGCCAGAAATGCCTAAATTAATAAACGTTTCAATAAAAAGGCGACCGCTATAAATCTTATGCGGCATAAAAGGACAGCGGAAAGAAAAGCCATCAAACATTTTAAGCGGGTATGAGTAGAAGGGTGCCATTAGAAAATTTCTCGTCGCTTTGTAGACGTCTCTGCCTTAGCCGTATATTCTGACGACCGTCGACTATCGAAGGTCTGCTGCAGACATCTCAATTACCGGCCCATGATCACAGGGCTTCATATACCATCCCGCCTGTGCGAGATCACCTTCGGTTACCTGTCCAACCGCAAACTGCGCGCTAATACACCCGATGACAAATCAAAGAATATTTTTGCCCGTAAACAATCGGACAGGCTTGCCAACCCCACTCTCTGCTACCTCGCTTCTCAGAGCGTATTGTTATGTACAGTGAAACCTCGATTCTACATTTTTCATGGGACCCTAAAAAATAAACGAAAAATGCGGAAAACGAGGAATGCAGGAAAGATTACAATATTTCACGGTGAAAAAATAGCAATGTATTTTAGTTCTACTAAATTATTCTTAACAAATATAGTTGATGGCTATTTCGGCTCACGCCATCGTCAGAACTATAGTTGAGTATGGATAGTTCTGACGATGGCGTGAGCCGAAATAGCTATCAACTATATTTGTTAAAAATAACTTTGTAGAACTAAAATACATTGCTATTTTTTCACCGTGTTATAATGGAGTCCTACCAAGTGAATGCCAATTCAATCAATAAATTAAAATATTTATTCAAAAAAGTAAAATTTTAAAAATGTCCCGCCCTCCTTTAATTTTCAATGATGGGTTATACAAAAATTGGTAAATATGAGAGGGTTTTGTAAAAGTTATATTAATTAAATCTTATTTATTGAAATAATCGAATAGTGTTTTAAACTTCTTCTTGTGAAATTCTTCATTAGAGAAAATCTCAAGACATTTGGGCGAACATTAATTTCTTTGGATAATATATAAGATTTAATGTGCTCAAACACACAAATTGTATTGAAAAGAAAGATTTATCTACCAAAACCCATCAATCGGAATAATATTTGAGACGAGACCATTATGTTAAGACGATAGATCGAGGAAATCGATAAATTGAGAACGGTTAATGCGGGATTATTTAACATTGTTCTTATGGCTGTTAAAATTAAAATTGTTGAATCTTTGTACAATTCTACATGTTTTATTTTCACACGGAAATAAATGGGTTAGTTCTATTGCATCCGTCTGATAGAATGCTTAATGATGCCTAAAGGCGAAACCCGGGTCGTTTGTGACAAAACATATGGAATCGTACAAAGTTTCAACAATTCATATTCGATATTAAAATTCCATCAAGCACCTTCAGTCGGTATCATAAAAAGAATATGACTTAATTTTTATAATGAAGTACGAAAAACATTCCAAATATAAAATCTCTTGATTAGGCGTATCATTACAGTGCTCTACATTTTTTTCCAAATGTATTGTGTCTATTAGGCTAACTTGTATCTTAAATAAATTTTATGTGTCAGAAAGTACTAGTATTGTAATGAAATGTTAAAACTAATGCATTATGGTGACTACAATTATTATTGCTTAAAAAATACTTCAGAATTAGACTTAATCCTTTTTCGCATTTCTAATTAATTGTATATTTTCCTTAATATTATATAATTAGATAGTATTCATAAGTAGGGTGGACTTAACCCAGCTAGTCAGTAATCACTTATCTGTACACATAGACAATTTTATGCGCGATCGGAAGTTTTGTGTGCTTTAAAACTAGAGGGTGTGGTTAACGTTTTTGTTTTTAAACGAATTGTCATTTTATGGCATGCAAAATACCTGATCGCGCGCTAATATTTCCAATAGCTTCTTGTAAGTTTCCTTAAATAATCTTACTTAATCGATAACAAACTTAATATCGTTCAGTGTATTGGTGTTATAGAAAACTTCCAAGATTTTTATTTACGCCACTGGAAATAAAGCCGAGTGTCTCTTTCTTAAAAGCTATTTATTCTCTTTCTCAGATTATACACCATTAAAACCATATTAATTCCAAGCCAAATAACTCGATCATTAATTTATTTCAAGTAAATGATTAAATGATTTGCTTTGGAAATATAACTTGTATTTTAAATTAAATCGTAAGATGAGAACAAATACTCCAGAGATGGAATTTATTTTATCAGCAATAAAATAAAGCTTCACAATTAAGTTGCGATTATCGATTGATTGAAAGTACAAAACTTAATGAATCTCCGTCTTCAAACACTTAAACAAATTTGCTAGTATCGGGAAAATAAGCATGAAGGTCGCGATCCTAAAGTGGATTTTATTATAGGAAACCTTGATCGATCTTAATCATTAATTGAAAGCATAGAACATAATACTGAATAAAAAGAGAGCTAAATTTTTCTCACAATAATAATAAAATAGAATATATTTGATTAAAATGATGCAATATTATAATGATATTAATATGTTTAGGAAAATTACAAAGAAAACGACTAAAAAGCTATTGAAATATACTAAGAGAATAATCATAATTTTTACTATGGTTAACTTATGCTAAGTGTATCACATTATTCCAGACGAAGTCATACGTATAAAGTAATGCATTAGTTATAATAAATGGATATTCATTACTTAAATAAGAAGGTTTTCTTCTTCGGTAAGCTGAAGTTTTTTACTGAAAATACTATACATAATATGTACAGGGTGTTCGCTGAGAAGGTTTATTACATATTTTGGTAAAAAATAGTCATGAATTAAGAAATGGCAAATTTATCAGGGGAAAATATTCAAAGAAAAATTCGTATAGAAATAATATCAGCTGAAAACATTACACCACAAGATTTTATTTCACATTCATATACTATATATTTACTGAACCTACTCCTACAGCATATCGTGCACTCAACAATTTAAAAGATGTGATTAAACCTGTGAGAGTGCAACTATAGCGAAATAAGATGCTTTGAAGGAAAAATTATTTTTTTAAATCTGTCTTAAAAAAGTTTTTTAAAAAAATTTATCTTAATCTAACTGTCTATAAATTTTCTAGGTATTTTTATCATAATTTAAAATAACTAGAATGCAAGACCAACTGTCAAAATTCTTATATATATTTTAGGTTTGCGGCAAAAACTATTTTTTATATGTATGGTCAGTTGCAAATGCTTCGTGTTAAAGCGACACCGATGTAATATAAAAATAAAAATTCTTAAAAAGTACAACGCATGTCATTAATTAATATCGGTAAAGAATATAAAATATCTATAATCAATGAAAATACAGTTAAAAATATCGAGTTATTGTGCATGTAATTGCTTAAAATCCAATATATCTAGATTAGAAAATAAGAGAATTTAGTTTCACGTTAATAATAAAAAATAATAGTTGTTTGTAATTATTATCGGTGACGTGATTTTCCCTTTGTAAATCAACGTAATATTTCACACTCCGTAGTCCCCCTCTGATGCCTTGGACGAGAAATAAAATATGCAGAGCGAAATCAAAAAATCTTTTCAAAGAAGTTTTCATTTTTGCAGCAAGAAAATCTCGGCTACGTTTACGGTATTTTAGCGGCCATAGCAACAGTAAGGTGAAAGCTCATAAGCTCCTTTTTGCGGCGAAATATTTTCACCGAATAGAGCTTTTACGAGTCTGCGTATTCGCCCCAGAGAGTGTATAACTCATATCTTTGTGTACTAAGCAGAACTCGCGAAACTGTTTCATATTTCTACTTCCAATATCGGGAATAGATTTCTAATCAAACTTTGACAAAGAACGAATGTAAATCAATCAGTCAGCCATTACAATGGAAGTGGTCAAGAAAGCCAAAATAATAATTACAGGATAAATTTTTACAGATATTAATAAATAGCATAATGTATCATTTATATTTATTTGAAACACAGGATTTCACCTGTGTACACAACCATCAGAACGAGAATCACGTAATGTGGGTCAGCACTTAGATGGATGCTGAACGAGCTGTTTGGTCCGTCCTCATATGGACCCAATAGGCCACGCTGTCTTAGTGTCAACAAATCAAATTTTAAAGATCATTCAAGCAACGAGATATTTTCAATCTGTCTTTAGATTCAACGTGAAGCAGAATAAACTCTTCCACCACTGCAGATTTTCAGTACACAGATACACAGGCTATTAAAAAATATCACGTAAGCTAAGTAACTGAGCAAGAAACATTTTTATTTTTTTCTTCTTCTTTTTTTAGTACAAAATTGCACTGTTTAGTAATAAGTTCGTGCAGCTCTGTATCGGGTCAAGAAAATGAGGGGTAGAATCGATTCTTTTTTATCAGTATTTTCGTTATGGAAGGCGGCCGTGTAACAGCAGCTTCATACACATAACAGGTGGAAGTGGGACAACCAACTTATTTACTTTTTATATAAAGTGGACGTAATTTTATAAGCCGTGTGTAGTCACGGTGTGTAATATATAGCGTCGGGGTGCTCAATCACATTTTTTCAAATATTGAGCAAATATTATATTGTATATACAGATGAAAATGGGTTAATTAATAGCTTCCACTAGACCCTATTTTTATGTTCAAATGGTAAAAAATTTCAAAAATTATTAATAACTATGCCTTCGAACAGAAATCCATAATTCGACTGAAAAAATTGAATTATAAAACTGTTGTGATAAGTATTAATTTGAAAGTATTTAGTTTTAATATAATTTTAACTTTTACATGGTTGCATTTTTTTATTATTATTTCACGATCAACATTGGTCGTATAATTTTCGAAGATCTAAATGCTTGGCTGTTTCAGTTTACTGTTTGTTTTTATTCTTTTATTATTTACTTGAGAAAGACAGGTTTTTTTATATATACATGGATAGATAGTAGAGCTTTTTTCTATCCCTACAATGAAGTAAGACTATCTCACGGTTTTCTCATAAAACATTCACAAATGCATGAAGCGGCAGCTCAGTGCAGTAAAACTCTATCGGCGTCCAACTTCTGTATTTTTCTTCAATAATCAAAAATAGACATACGAGTATAAGATATTCGTTTTTTGTACAACTTACAATAAATCCAAAACAGATGCCGAAATTCACAATATATAGATGTTATCGAATACGAATATCAAATTTCAATTACAATTTTGTACGATTCCACATGTTTTGTGACCAACGACCCGGGTTTCGGCTTTCGGCATCTTCAGGCCTAAGATGCCGAAAAATTTAGCCTGTAAACAGTTGATTATGTTCACAATGAACGAAATCGGTTCTGGTCATAAAATATATTAAGGATAATTAACACCTTAAAAAATTCTACAGAATACTCTTTTTTCGATCTTTCATTTGATGAAAACCATTTCAATTTCAACAGCTTTCTAATTTCAGTTACAGACCCATTAAATGTTAGTATAATTACTTATAAATTGCATGAAAACTAGTGAAAAACAAATTAATTTCAATTGACTATATTACCAAATTATATTCATTCGTTCAGTTACTTAAATTTTGATAATAATCACAATCTATTCTAACCTGGTCAATGATAAAAATACCACAAATGGACAATCTTACCACAGGCTACAATTTCTGAATAAATATTATTAAATATTTACAAAGTATATTTACAAACGTAATATTTAAATTCTTATTTAACACTTACGCTTTTACTGATTGAATTGGCATACACTAGGTGGAACTCCGTTATAACACGGTGAAAAAAATAGCTATGTATTTTAATTCTGCAAAATTATTTTTTTAGTTGATGGCTATTTCGGCTCACGCCATAGTTCTGACGATGAGCCGAAACAGCTATCAACTATAATTTAAAAAATAATTTTGTAGAACTAAAATACATTGCTATTTTTTTCACCGTGTTACTTAGGTTTTTTATGATAAATCACAGCATTACCCATGTCATGTTGTGAACACATTTAAAAAATAAATACTTCAGTATTTAATTTTTATTTAAAATCATAAATTTTTTGTTGTTGTCTTTTCGTCGAATTAAGATAAAAATAAAATCAAATGAGATTTTATCTTGTCCGCGAAATGAATTTAAATTTTCTCTCTGGGTTCATATCCTCGGTAGTATAGTGGTAAGTATCCCCGCCTGTCACGCGGGAGACCGGGGTTCGATTCCCCGCCGGGGAGAACTTTTTATACCAATTTCTGTTGCTTTTTATAATTCTGTATACTTCCTTATCTACGAATGCATAAACGACTTATATTAAATCTTCGCGGTGACATTTATTGTGAATAAAAACATTCATTCTTCAAACTTCTTTTCATGAAAATTATAGTGTAATATTTTTTTTTCTTTAGAATCAAATTAATTTTTGTGTAAATAATAAAAATTTTCATCCTACTAATACTAAAATATTGGCAATATTTCAGATGCTTTCAGAAATACTTCTACCCAACCGTTAGCCTTGAATATTATATTGTACATGTCTAGTATTTAAGTTTCTTTTTTTAGAATCGTAATTACAGCGTCATCTTTTCACTGAAAATTCACCACTGCACATTTATATTTCACCATTAATACTTATTCTCGATTTAACACAATATTTATTTTTTTGTAACAAAAAATTTGTTTGTATGATGCACTGCAGTTTTCTTATCTTGACTGTGTTCCAAAAATGTAGAATTGAATGTAAATTATGTTACGGAATTATATTTTAAAGTCGATTTTTTAAAATATTTTGTATATTTTCAGAGGTTTCCCTGCCGCACGATGCGCAGTATTTGGTAGTTTGCTGCCTCTCACTCGAGTCATTTCCTCTCTGAATCTTTCGCGTTAAAGCTTCCCTTACTTTAAATGTTGAATTTCGAGAATTTTTGCGTATATTTTATAGTTTCGTCTATTTTTGCGATTATTCTTGTAAAAAGTATGGGCAGTGAATAGGTTAACTATCATTTTTTTTTCATTCATTGACTGATAATGTCTCAACCGTAAAGACAGCTGATTGCAATGTGTGATTTTTAAATTTAAGCTGTGTTAAAATTTTAGTGTACTATTGAATTGTCACATTTAAATATATATAACCATTTTTTTCTTATTAACATTCACAAGTTTTGTTGAGACCAATACTACTGAACTAATTTTCGAAATATTTGTAGTTTGTGACAGCTTTTATGTGGCTCAGCAGAAAACCGGTTAAAAACTTCTTGATAATTATAACAAATTTATAATAAAATTTACCGGTACACGTTATATATAATTCTTTACAAATAATTCACTTCCACATCGGTGCATTTTTGTTAAATGTCAACAAATTACCTTTAAAAAATTAATATTTTCAACATTTAGGTGAAAATAGAATAGCATATTCATTTTAGGCCCATCCGGTTTGTAAATGAAAATATATTTAAATTTCCTGTTTGGACAAAAATAGCTGTGTTGGCTTTTTGAAAATATAATCGAGTTATTCGAAAAAAATCTAAATTTTTTACTTTTCGCAATAAAGAGAATAGCATTTTAATTGGATTGTTATATTTTTATTTATTTATTGGCTTACTTATTTCTTAACATTTATTGAAAGTTAAGGACTCAACATAACGAATCTGATATTTTTTATAATGTTTCTTAAAATACTATTCAAGATTTGCATCTTTCAAATTATTCCTTTTTTTTCGACTAAAAAAATTAATTTAAACTTATTCATTATACATAATATAATAATGAATTTCCATTACTTTTTCGACGTAAAACCCGGGTTTCGCGTTTACATTGATGTGCATAGATGATAGTGAACTGACATTTAGTTAAACGATTCAAATTTGCTCTAGCACTCATACCCGATATTTCAAATTGTAAAGTGAATATTTTTGGAAATTAAAATTAACATTAATCAAATTTAAACATGATAAATCTTCTATATACGACAATATACAAATACTTTTTGTTTGATATACTAGTACTGACTAGTATACTTGTAGTTTGTCAGTTCTGTTCTGTTCTGTATCCGTGTGATAGAATACCTGAAGATGCCTAAAGGCGAAACCCGGGTCTTTAGTGACAAAACATGTGGAATCCTACAAAATCGTAACAATTCAAATTTGATATTGAAATTCTATCAAGCATCTTCAGTCGATATCATAAATTATTTATTATACGTTAAAACTATAACCGGATTCGGTATCTGGAACTTTCACGCAAGCTTGTGTAGTTTGTATTCTTTAAAACTCCAAAATATTTGACAATGAGGGACTGTGGAATAAATGAAAAAAATATCATTAAAATCACTTATATTAAATATTTATTAATCATTGATATATCGTAGTGTCTCACATAATTATCGCTTCATACACATTTAAGTTACGCTGTGCTCAAATATCAAATAACCTAAGGTTTGTACAGGCTCTCGATAACCGCGGTAGTAAGTCGGTTTTCATTATACGAGGTAAACAATAGCCAACGGTTTGATTACCGGAATGCACATTTCTATATATAAATTTTACAGTACTATTATTTTGTAGACTTTTCGTTTTTTTGTCCCTTTCCATCCAGCTTATAAATCTTGAAAGCGTTCGGTAGAATCAGCGATCAGCTAATTATTAATCCATTACTTATCTGTTTCAAATAATCAAATATTCTCAAATCAGTAAACAACAAATTTATAGCAAGTGGACCATGAATAAATACTTGAAATCCATCCATCTGTAATATCACAGCTACATTAGGGATTTTATAACAATCTTCTTTGTTTCCAACAAGCACTTATTCTGATGAAAACAAACTATGATATATCGATTTCGTTTTATCACATTTTTGGTTCAATAATTAGACACTAAATCAGACAAAGCCCTTTTTGAATAATGTCTTAGTTACCAATTTCCATATATCTGATATTTATTATTTGAATTACAGTTGGAAGTCACTTTTTATGTACATAAACACACATGCATAGGAATTGATCCAAACTTGATATCGTTATTATAATCCAAAAAATATTGGACTGAAATTTCGTAGATTAAATATTATATTTGATGTATACAATAAAATATGTCAAATAAATGTCAGTGCTACAAATAAATTCAGAAAAATGAAAGAAAATCGTGACAAATTGAGTTTATCGCTTTAAAATTGATTAAACGTCAAAACCATTACAAAGAATTCGATGGAGTCAAACATTATTCGTCGTATTTTATTGGATTGTGGTTTGAGAAAATTTGTAAAATTTCAGTTTTCCATCGATCGGTACAGAGGCTGGTTTTGTATTTTTTGTAAATAATAAATCTTTAGTGGTTTATCAAAGGGTTTGAATGAAAGATGATAAAGAAAGATTTCAACGTTCAAGATTCACGCGGTGAATTCAAAGTATTGTTTATATTATCTCAATTTTTATTGATTTTGTTATATGGCTTAGAGGAGTATCAATTCTCTTAAATAATATCAAAGCCATTTGCAAATGGCATCTATTAGTAATCTTGTTCTGATCTTTTGAAAAAAATACTGTTTTTACATAATATTACCGTTAAACAAACCCCATTTTCGAATTTAGAAAAAGCTTTCACAAAAAAATCAGGCCGATCTACAAATCTATCCGTCCATAATTGCAAGTTGTCCGTTCTACCAATGCAAATTCAACAATTTTCAATTTTTAATTCACTTATTTTAAGCACGGCTTCAACAGTAGTGTATCGTCATAACCTATTAGCAGCAGAATTAAAAAAAGTGAGATATTACAGATTTAAAAATATGAGAGTTGAGCTATGTATGTCAAAGACATCCGTACCTTTCAAGACAATCGCATTTTATTTGAATAATTAAAAAAATCTTTTTAGTGTTTCCACAATTTTATAGAATTAAAGTTATCATCGGTTTCGCTTATCGGTCTCGCTCTTTACAATATAAAATTTAGGAAATAGTTTTAATGATTGTGCTTAATTGTTATAAATAAATAACACCTTTCCACCGAGAATACAATTCACACATTAAAAGTGAATAATTGCATTTATCAATTAAAAAAACCCATGAACGTTTGCGACTATTTTTTTTCTTCCTTCTCGTCGGACTTACGGTCAAATAGGTGAAGAGAGAACGATAAGCTACAAAATAAACTTGTCCTTATCATATTCTTATACATATAGCATTGATTTTTAACATATGAAAAGGTAAGACGACCAAATTTTTTTACACCATTTCCGTTGAGAAAAAAAATCTATGAGCTATGAAACAATCACTATTAGTGTATTTTTTTTGATTTTGTGTTTCCTGTTGAGGGCCCACCACACTTTTAGGCCCGGTCCAAATTTTTCTTTTAAACGTGAAGACAAAATGTAGTCTAATTAGAATCATGTTAGATCATTTATTTTCATGTACATTATATTGCAAACAAATATACTGTATATCATAATTTATAATGAAAAATGTATTTTGAAATGTTACATGAATTCATATTATATCTACTTCTGATAAAAGAACGGATTGTAAGACTAAAGTTAATCAAATTGGTACGTTTATGTAGTGTGCTTTTATCTATTTATTTTTTTGTCTGAGTATAACAAATAATATAAAAATAAATAATATATATATTTATTATAGTAAGTGTGTATATGAATCATTATGGAGAGCAAGCTTATTCGGATGAACTGGTGTGTTTTATATTTGATTTAAAGGCCAGAGTCTCAACTTGAATAAATATTTCAAACTGATATTTTTTTATATACAATATCAATAAATAAAAACCATGTCCCGGATAAAAAAAACAACTAGAGAGCTGGGTCTAAGCCAAGGGCTGTTGTTTGGTTACATTTGGTGACGCTGGAAAATTGATTTAAAAATAAATCTAATAATAGCGGGAGCAATATTATCTCAGCGAGAAGTTTTATCACAATTTTCTTTCCGTCCTTAATCCCTTGCATACTTTCATAGTAAAATAATAAAAGTATATTGATTCTTTGATCGAATAAAAACCAATTTGAATTGTTGAAACTTTGTACGATTTTCCCAAGTTTCGCCTTTCGGCATCTTTAGGCATTCTATCACACAGATGCAACAGAACTTACTATCCATTAAGCACCTTTACTCGATATCACAAATTAGAATAAAAATGACTTTAATTTAATTTGATAGTGTAAATTCTAAAATCTGAACTACGGCTGAACCATTTGTGATTGCTTTACAAGAAACATTATGGTCTTAACATAACTAATGTCAAAGGATTTTTCGAAAAAATGTCTTATGAAACTAGGAAACTACAATATATCCCTGCCCTAGACTGTTCGAACGTATTAAATATATCATATCTACGATACTCTTTTCAAACATTGCGTCAATGAATTCATTCGAAAATATATTGACGCAATCGCAAATTTGCTTGCGTTTTTTAATGCCTAATTTAGCTGGCTCCGAATAACTACACAACCATTCACCACTCTCTTGATTTTGGGATTTTTCATTCCAACACATAAACCCTTTTGAAATTGTTTTCTGCGTCCGCCCATATGTTGTAAGAGCGGCCCAAGGGTCGGATGCCGGATTCCTTTGGTAGACCCTATGTAGGGATTTTGTCCAATTTAAATAAAAAATACATAAATTCGATTTTGTAACAATTAAAAAATATTTGCGGGTGAATACAGTGCTTTATTTTGAAACCATTTAAAAGACACCTACACTAGAAAATAAGAAATACTTAATTATTCATAATTCAGGTGGTACAGTTTATTTCCACAGACCGTTATCATGTTTTTAATATTCAACATAAATTTACACCATAAATAAAAAAATACATTCTTTTGTATGTCTGCCTGTATATTTCAGTTAACATTTTGCAGTTTGTTGGGGTAGGTTTTACGATATAGTTTATCGATTGAATTGGCATTCACTTGGTAGAACTCCATTATAAGGCGGTGAAAAAGTAGCGATGTATTTTAGTTCTACATTTTTTTTTATAAGATATAGTTGATAGCTATTTCGGCTCACGCCATCGTCAGAACTATGCTTAAACGAACATTTGCTATGCCATATATAGATAAGCAAATATTAATTTAAGCATAGTTCTGACGATGGCGTGAGCCGAAATAGCTATCAACTATATTTGTTAAAAATAATTTTGTAGAACTAAAATACATTGCTATTTTTTCACGGTGTTTACGATATAGTATTCAAAAAGAGAATATGCCATCTAATTCGACTTTAAATACTACTTCAAATAATAAAGGGGATATCATGAAACAGTGCATATATCTCTTGCTTCACATGGATACAGTTGATATGACAGGCAAACCGTAGAATAGATTGACCCGTTGCGGTCCTTCAGTATTATCTGCAATTCCATCAGCTTATTGTTATGACACGTAATATGAGTATAGGGCGTGCAATGGCCAGGCCTTAGAACGTTCAAATTAATATGTCCACGATAAAACCGTCCCAAAGGATTAAGAGACATTCACACAAACATCGATCACTGTGTCAAAAAGCAAATTAATTAAAATGTTAAATAAAAATTCAGAACTAAAAAATGCAAGCCAGACGAACCGCAAATCTTTGATTGGTGTCTTATATAATTTATTTATTGAATTGGCATTTACTTGGTAGAACTCCATTATAACACGGTGAAAAAATAGCAATGTGTTTTAGTTCCACAATTTTTTTTTTTTATATAGTTGATAGCTATTTCGGCCCACCCATCGTCTGAAATATGCTTAAACGAACATTTGCTTATCTATATACAGCTGTGTAGAAAAGGTACACAATACATCTTCTCTCCTATTTTAACGACCTAGCTTATTTCTTGCTAAAGTATTTTTCATTATATATATATATATATCTTGAACCATTATTTTTAAGACTATTAGTAAGGTTTATTGAATTAAGTAGTACGGGTAAATTGATCTGAATCAATTATATAAGACGGTGAAAAAAGTAGTAATATATTTTAGTTCTACAAAACTATTTTTTAAATTATTTTATTTTTTAGTTTGTATTTTTTACTATTGTCTTCTTTTCAATCACAATTCATTATTTTAATTTGTTACCTCTATTTCCTTTTAAGAATATTTTCAGATCAAATAATATGTACATTAAATTCTTCAACATACAAAGGGGTGGTCTGATTTACTTCCAGAAGGATCACTTCCGTCCCACATATAATCTTATTGTAATAGACACCTATTGTTTCATTTAGAATTTTTGAAAACTTTGTATCATTGTGTTAAAGTAACAAGCTAGGCCGTTGGAACAGGAGAGAGGATGTGTTGTATGCCTTTTCTGCACAGCTATATATAGATAAGCAAATGTTAATTTAAGCATAGTTCTGACGATGGCGTGAGCCGAAATAGCTATCAACTATATTTGTTAAAAATAATTTTGTAGAACTAAAATACATTGCTATATTTTCACCGTGTTATCAATATTTTAGTATATGTTATAATGTGTATGTAAAGGTATTTTCCTTGTGGTATTGTTTTATCCAGATAATTACAGCAAGAAATAACATTAAATAATTTTCTCTCGTTTAATTTATATCCCAAAATAATGTTGTGAAGATTTTCATTACCTCCTTCAATGAGTGTTTAGTTTATCTTCAAATTTTCTTTTGTACACAAAGAAATCCATGGTATTGGTGGTAATATAATATTTAACAGTAATTTTACATTAGAATATGGAATATTTCATGCACCTTATATAATACTTAAAAAGCATTATAATATTATATTTTAATGTTGAATTCAACAAAAGCAAATTATAAATGGAAAATGTTTGTATAATATGCAACATAGTATGAAAACACATGTGAGCAGTTTCTAATGTGAGAACCGCAACAAGATTGTATATTCTTTTAAGGTTCTGTGTTGAATTTTTACTTTTCGACATAACTTTAAAAAAATGATTTACGTTATAAGAAAATAAACGAAGAGTGATATGTTTTTTCTTTTGACAAAGCCATAAGAAAATATACAAATATATTGTCTATTTAAACATATGTGACTAAAGTTGCAAGTATAATAATCTTTTGTCTAGTGCTGCAATAAAAACATTGGTTCGAATATACTAAAAAGGGTTACGTGGAAGTTGAGCACGAAACACTCTTAATATTCAAACAAAATGAAAGTGGTTTAAAAAAGCGTCTCTTTACAGATTCAGCTCATTGCATTTTTATATATTTGCATTTGTATACGGCTGACGATATTTAGAAATAATTAAGAAATGGTTATAGTTCGCGGATCCGTGAATTAAAAAATAGAGTGCGTTTGCATACGTATTTCACACGGCATTAATCAGAGATTATCCGATGAAACTGCTTGAGGTAGAAGTTGTCGGGTAGAAATTTTACACAGCCCTTCAATATTTAGTTGGCGCTGTGTTGAAATTACTTAAGAAAGTGTTTGAATTGAATTAAAAAATATATTTACATAAATATACAGATCTTCTTGAAAAGCACTGAGAATAGCCTTCAAAAAATAATTTAAACATTTTATTCTTCAGATGATTTGAAATATTTTTGAATTGAAATCGAGTCTTTGTTTAAATGATATTGCATACAAATTGAAAGCGTGTAGCCTAACATTTTAAATGCCACGATTGTTTTTGTTTTGAGAATCAAATTGATGGAGCGTTAAGATCTATGGACACGCTAGTATCCGAATTATTCAAATCTACTTTATCTCATATGCATTGATTTATCTGTTTTTTATTCTGTATTTTTCTTCATTCGTTGCCGGCATAATTAATTCACTGCGTGAATCCGGTTCGCGTATACTATTATATAATTACACAGTCATCCACATGCATACAAACGCACACACAAATACACATATTATGCACGTAAAATACATAATGAAGTGAACAAAGAAGGAAAATACTGCTGTAGAATATGTTACGAGGATAGTGGTAACCTAAGCATTTAGAAATACATTTTTATTTAAAACATTAAAAAACACCTAAAACAAAAACAGATAATATGGTAATTGTTTCGAATGTCTACTTTAAACTGAAACTAACATAAGAAGTTTGAGAGCCATTGGCTAGGTGCTAAGTATACTTAACCATGAGACGATATTGACCTGAATCTGTGGTTGTATTCTTTTTATTTTAAATGAAGGCAGTGATTTAATTACCTGCCTGGAATCTACCATCACGGACTCAATTTTATAGCGGTCATTTTTAATAACCCTTTACTCCATCACCGATAAAATATTTTTTTTTATTAACAGGTTAAAAAGTTTTAAAATTCGAATTCAGATATAAAAGCGTTTTGATGATGAAAGATTATAAAGCTATTTAATCAGAAGGGTCTAGGTATGAAACGCAATTTCAACTTTCAACCCCATAAACAATTATGATTCTTAGTTGAGATTTGAAATTTAATTTGTTTACGTGTTTTGGCATTTTTATCAGAATTATGTGTTATGTGTCAAATTAGACTATTTTTCACTTTTAGATTTTAGTTAGTCACGTTTTAATGAAAAGGAATGATATTTTAAATAATAATAAAAATACATAATAGCACTATTTCTGTAATATATGCTATGATCAGAACTAGTTCACTGATACGCGACGAAAATATATTTTTAATATTTTAATAAATGATTTTTGACAACTCTTGATAAACCGTGTGCCTCGAAATATGTATAAGCAAACTGTATTTTTTTTAATATACAAACATTATATAATATATTAAGCACCCAATTCGATAATGTATTCAATATAACACCATTTAATCTATATGATCAACTAATCTCATTAAAATATTGTAAATGTAAAAATTGTGTTGCCATAAAAAACCAAAAAGCTTGGTTTATTTCCCTTTGTTAAAATTACTCACATTTTTTTCATTTTTCTTTGTAAAAACTTTACATAGATTCATAACTCTGTCGCAAAATATTAAACTGCCGGAAAAGTTAGTATATTTTTTTGTTATGAAACGTCACATTTATTGTATAAACTTTCGCGGTTTTATTTATAAAAATACCGTTTCGAGTGGACGCCGTATTACTAGAACGAATTATGCATTGGTTTAAAATGTTTTTTAAAAGATTCACACTTGTTCAATTCTTCATATCCCGGTAATTGTTCCATGTAAAATGAAAAGGCCCATATCTGATATTATAGCTGATACCAATGCTCAATACACTTGACAAATGTAATAAAGACAGTACATTTTTAATAATATCATATATAATTTTGTTCAAAATATGAGTAATTTTTAATGTTTTAATATGTGTGATATAAAGGGTCAAGCCCTCTTACAAACAGCTTTGAGTGTATTTGAATAGCCAACAACAACTCGGGTAGACGGCTACTCGTAGATGTATCTGCAGGTATCGATTTCATCTAATGAACTTATAGGTTTTCATAATCTTATTTTTACCTCATAGATATGTAAACAGAAACCTTACAAATAATACAAATTCCGTATACGATTATATTATATTTGAACAGAAAAAATTCTCTGATTTTTTTTTTGGTTATACATGTCTTCAAATAAACGAGCTTTCCAACATGACGTATTTGTTTCAAGCATTCAAGTTTATATTAATGAACTTTCGTTAGTTTTTGTACGTATTACCCGGGTTTCGCGTTTCGGTATTTTCAGCCATTAATGTGCACAGATGATCGTGAACTGACATTCAGTTAAACGATTCAAATTTGATCAATCATCCAGAGAGTAAAGTGAATATTTTTGGAAATTAAAATTAATTAAAATTAAATTTAAACATGATAAATCTTCTATGTACGACAATATACAAATACCTTTTGTTTAATATACTAATACTTAACTATTAACTGTAAATTTCTTATAGATAGCTTTGTAAAAACATACATTTTATCAGTGTTCGTCACAACGAGCAAAGCAGGTTTTGATCACTTTAATACAATGAAAGTCATATATTTGTAATACTGTTTTACTTTTAAACTACATATGTAAATATATCACCAAGAATTGACAGTAAATACTTTAAAAGCTTGATCGTAGTATACAAAAACGATCTAGGTTAATATATTTATGATGAAACGCCTTGCAAGTATTCTGCAAGATAAAACAAAAAATATATTTTCGATTTTGTTCAGAAAGCGTAATCCCGTATTACTTACCTTCTTACCTGCCTAAGTTTTTTTATTTATTTTGTTGACACCCGACCTTTTACCGTTGATTTATCCAGCACTGAATAATGTATCTTCTTTCTTCTCAGCTCTGCTGATAAAAGCTTCTAAAAGCCCTCTGTAAAAGCAATTAATTGTATTTTGCTAACTTCATTTCACGACACTTTGCTGTTCGCAAAAAAGTATAGTACGCATGCTTTCGTCGCTGAAAAATGGAACAGTGTAATCATTTCCGCTAACAATAAATGTGGTTGAACGAGTCCTACAATAATATTGTACACATTGAAAGAATTAGCATTGGCACACTATTTTGCCAATGATTAACAAATAATCGTGAATAGATTAAGTTAAAATTTTTGTATTTCATCCAATGACCGAAATAAGTACTATCCTTGTTGATTTTGTTTCATATTGAACCTAATTATATACGACAGATGTGTTTTTACAAAATCGAATATTCAAAATTAATTTCAATCAATCAATATGAAAATCGGTTTATATAAAAGTTTACTATCGTAATATAGCATTTTAGATATTTTAACTGTCAAACGTAATAAGAAAAGTAGTTCTATATCTAGGATACGATTAATTAAATCAACAAAACTTTACCCAAACTACTTATTGGATGCTAAGATAATATGAAAAAATATATTAATTATTTTGCATCTGTGTTAATTAGCGCAAAGAACACACACACGTGCTATCTACGTCTGTGGATTAACTATATAATGTTAAGCGAATACTGATAAGTGCCACTGTTACCTAGAAATATTTTTAGTGATTATATTGTACCACTCATCACTGGTAATATATTAATTGTCACTTATTTGTGGAAAAAGATTTTATTTAAATAATAATGTTTAATATCATTTCAGACTTATATTCTCCAGATCAGGGACGGTTTCGCTGATTGCAAGTATTATTGACTGATGCAATATTAATTTTAAAAAAAGGCTATTTACACAAAAAAAACAAGAACTAAGAAATAATTTAAAGGTATACAATATATGTGAGCATATTTTTTATAAGTAAAGTAAAATAATTTACAAACAAATGAAAAGGACATCTTAAATTAAGCATCTTCTAATTTTAACCAAAAGTTAAAACAAATTAAACGTCCATTTTGAGTTAAGAAATATTTTTGAAAACCTTTTTAAGAAGAATATTACTTTTGTTAGTTGTATACTTTTGAACAAAACAAATATTTTCTTTGAAAAAATTTATTTAATATAGATACATTTTACCGTTAAAACGATAGGAGGCTTATGGTGTACTAAGTCTGGGTAGACAAGAATACCAACATCTTTGCGAGGCTTTTAAAAATCTACTTAAAAGAATTAACGACGTAAACATGTACTAAAATTTCATACTATCGTTTATATTTCCAAGCTTTTTCGCCTTGTCTTAGCATAGGTGCCTTATGAAATAGTAAAAATTATATGATCGCAACTGGAAAATGTCATAGATAATTTATAAGATCGTATAAAACTTTGTAAAACATGTTCTTTCATTTATTTTATAAATGGCAATATTCATGTGTAGTTGCGAGTACAACGTCATTTATATTATGTTATTTAAAACAAAAACAACGATAATTATTGCCATAAGTAGTATACCATATTACCATAATTGTAATTGTAATTCTTAATAAGTGATTGTGAACATTTAATTTTTATACTAATTTACTTTATTTGTATCAATATTGTATGATTTTATGTAAATTGTTTCCTAGTTCTTGTACCCATGGTTTTGTACACCTGCTACCTTAACTCAAATTAATTTTTGTTTTGTATAAATAGACTTTTTGTAAATTGTATTCTATCAGTTGATAATGCTCGCGATGAGCGAAACCGGTCCTGATCAAAAAATATATTGTGGAAATAAGTACTAAAAAATGTGTTTTTATTATTTAAAATATAATGCCTTTCCATCAAGAAGTGACAGTTAACACCTTAAAAGTGATAAGTAGTATGAATGTATCATGCAAACTAAAATTATTTTATTATATTTGGTAAAAATATGAAATTTTACATATTTAATTTTTATTTATTAAAATAAACAATAATATTTTTTACATCAACAATACTATTAATAGTTTGTTTATGTCAGGGTCACATGTTTTTACCGAGCGTCATTATTTATTGTTACAACGATTTGTAATCTTTGAAAACAAATACGTATCTACTACTGTTATTGTGTAATATTCGTTCCGCGTAATCACTCAAGCGATAAAATAGCTATGTTGTTCACTTTTAGATATATTCATTTTGTATTGCCTCTATGTCACTGCATTGCAAAGTCTGTTTTCTTGTTAACTGTCAATCGACTGTCGAAAAGTTTTTAAAATGAATAACTTTGCTAGTAACTTATCAAAGACTGAATTGAACAGAATACTAGACGAGTTTACTCGATTGAAAGGTATGTGAAAACAGATTTGTTAATTAAAGAAGGTTTTTTAAAAAAAATCATAACAATATTTTAACACATTTCAAACTTTTTACATTTTTGATACATAAATGTTTTTCCATTTCATATAACTTTTTTCATACATTTCATTATATTTTTGTTGAGCATATTTTATTTTAATGAATATTTGCGATCTGCCGAAATTATCCACATGCTTTTATTTGTATATACTCAATTCAATTTTCAATTTATAGGAAACACTTATCTTGATCATGCTGGGGCATCTTTATATGCAGAGAGCCAGTTGAAAAATATTACCAAAGAACTAACGGAAAGTTTATATCTTAACCCGCATACAAGTAAGCTGACAACAGATTGCATAGACCAAGTGCGATATCAGGTATTAAACCACTTCAATACCAGCTCAAAAGAGTATTCAGTTATATTTACATCAGGATCAACGGCTGCGATTAAGCTTGTCGCTGAGAGCTTCAATTATAGTGGGGACAATGGAAAAAAAGATGTCAATGAGCAACACATTGAATCGAAATCTGGTGCTTTTGTATATCTCCAAGAAAACCACACATCAGTTCTGGGCATGCGTGATATTGCTTCATCGAGAAAAGCTGATATTGTATGCATTCCACGCGATGACTTGTGCAATTATATGGCAGATAAAAATATTGATATTAAAAACAATACCAAAAACCTGTTAGGACGTGCACTCTTCGTTTACCCAGCCCAATGCAATTTCAACGGTTATAAGTATCCACTGAAATGGTGTGGATTGATACACAATAGCATTCTTAATAAATACACGAAAACGCGATTAAAAAAAGAATTTTCGGAATGGGCTGTGTTATTAGATGCGGCAGCTTTTGTATCGACTAATAAATTAGACCTATCCACCCATAAGCCAGATTTTGTTTGTTTATCATTCTACAAAATATTTGGTTATCCTACTGGACTGGGTGCCCTACTTTTAAAGAATACAAGTTCCACTCTATTGGATAAAAAAGAATACTATGGAGGTGGTACTGTAGAAATATCTTTGAGTGGAGTCAATTTTCACATTAAAAGAGCTCCGATTCATGAGAGGTAATTTTTATTCTATAGTTTATTTTTAGTATTCAATTATATTTTATGGCTATAATGTCACTTTATTTTTAAAAAAGCCAATACATCAAAATAGGTGTACTTATTACTATTTCCAGATTCGAAGACGGTACGATTTCATTTCTTTCAATATTGGCATTAAAACATGGATTCCATACACTCAACAGTCTTATTCCCAAAGAAATACAGCAATGTACAATGGAAAGGATTTCAAGTCACACATTTGCTCTGTCACAAAATTTGTATCATCAATTGACTTCTTTACGTCATTTCAATAACAAATCATTGGCTACAATATATGCTGATTCTTTATATGATGAAATCACATCTCAAGGTGGCATTGTCAACTTCAATTTGCGTAGATCCAATGGCAGCTTCGTGGGCTATTCAGAAGTAAGAAAACTTTAAAATAATATATTTTCACTCGCAGGCCCGATCTTACTCCATATACAAGTTGTGTGACATGGATAACTTTACGAGGTGGCTAAAGCCAACTAAATTTTTATGTTTTATGTGTATAGTTTATTTTTCCTAGTGGGTGAGACACCGTCAAATTCTAAAAATGTTTATCATTATGTTCACTTTCATCTAAACATCATAAATTTACACATTTTATTAAAAGTAATGTCTTTATTTTATAATCAAATTATCACTAACCAAGAGATAAATAGAAAAAAACTTTTTTAACTCTGATTAATATGACGCCTGAAATATTAGATTGATTCTATGTCTTTCGTTGTCAAACAAAATATCACTCAGTTGATAATACTCACAATGAGCTAAAGCTGGTCCTGCTCATAAATTATGTTATGAAAATAGTACTAAAAAATGTGTTCTTGTGGCGTTAAATAAATATTGAAGGATGCTTTATAATTTTTATGAATACAAGTTTTATTTGAAACCCCGCAATTAAAACAGATATCTACTTCACATAACCACTTTTAAGGTGTTAACTGTCACTTCTTGATGGAAAGGCATGATATTTTAAATAATAAAAACACATTTTTTAGTACTTATTTCCACAATGTATTTTTTGATCAGGACCGGTTTCGCTCATCGCGAGCTTCAGTTGATAATGCTCGCGATGAGCGAAACCGGTCCTGATCAAAAAATATATTGAGGAAATAAGTACTAAAAAATGTGTTTTTATTATTTAAAATACTTCACATAAGTTTCCTTTTCTTTTCTCATAAAGAGTCACCCACAAGTAATGTCACACATTTAAGTGTACAAATATAATATTATTGATTATGTAACTACATTTTGTAAAACTTCTCCCATTTATAAACCTTCTCTTAATGTCTTTCCATCTATGATTAATAATGCGAATTTGAATGGCTTTTGGCATCTTTAGACATTCTATCACACAAAACCCAAGTTGTGAGTGACAAAACATGTGGAATTGTACTCAGTTTCAAGAATTCATTTTGATATTGAAATTTCATCAAGCACCCCCAATCAAAATTTCATATATGTCCAGTCCATAATTATTTTTTAATTACATTGCAAGTTTTTATTTAATTGTTCTATGATAGGTCTCGCATATGGCAGAACTTTTTAATATACATATCCGAACAGGATGTTTCTGTAATCCTGGAGCTTGCCAACGACATTTAAAGTTATCTAATGAAGATTTATTGAAACATCATAGTGCCGGCCATATCTGCGGAGATAACCATGACCTTGTTGATGGAATACCGACTGGTTCTATTCGGGTATCTTTCGGATACATGTCCACCATTAATGATGTAGACTCACTTATACGAATGATCAAGAAATGTTTTCTGGATGAAAAGATAGACATGTTAGAAACATCTCAGAAATATTTAAATGTACAAGAAATTGATGAGAAAATTCTAACTCCGCCTCATAACACTGATGATACTTGGTTAGCGAGAGGAATTTTGAAAGAAATTTGTATATATCCTCTGAAATCTTGCGCAGCCTTTAGAGTTTATGATTCATGGGAAATAGGTATGAAGGGTTTGAAATATGACCGAGAATGGATGGTTGTAACAGAAGCTGGAGTGGCGCTAACACAAAAACAAGACACAAGAATGAGTCTTATTCAGCCAACCTTTGATTTGGACAACAATTGCCTGACATTATCATTCCCAGGTTAATATTATATTGAATATTTTCAAATTTTATTAAAAATCACCTTGACTGAGTGGGTATGGTCTGGATGTAATATATACACAAATTAAAATCGAAATTAAGAATATTTACATAATATCACTAGCTTGAATAATAATTAATAATTTATCAATTCATATCTTTAATCTATCATGAAAAACCAGTGATATCACTAATAACTTTTCATAATCAAATCTTTCAATCATTGCTTGTTAAAAAAAATGGAATTTTGTACTTGTTTAATACAAAATTATACATCAATATGCTATTCATTAAGAAGTATATTTGACTATCATTATATTTTAATATGGTGGCTTGTAGAAATAAATATTGTAAAATTATTTTTTTCTTTAGGAGTGAAGAGTATATCAATCTCGATGGATATTGAGAATAATAGAATGATTAATGAAAATTCATTATGCACTTCAAAAGTTTGCGGCGATAGCATAAAAGGTTATGATTGCGGAAATGATGTCGCTGATTGGCTTTTGGAAGTATTGGGATTACCTGGACTCAGACTGATTCGCCAAAATGACGATGAATCACGCTTGTATCAAAATAAAAAAAGTAAAATACCTGATGGTGGAAAACCAAAATTTGTATCTCTTTCAAATAAAGCTCAATATCTTCTGTTGAATGTAGCCAGTGTCAAATGGCTAGAAAGCAAAGTCTTGAAGCAAGAATTCAATGGACGAATAGATAACTTGATTAAGAGATTTAGAGGAAATTTGATAATAGAAACAAAAACTGAATTCGAAGAATTTTCATGGATAAAAATGAAAATTGGCAACCTATCTTTTAACGTGAGTAACATAAATAATATCAGAATTTTTTTAAGTGTAACAAATTTAGACTAAGATTTATTTTTTAAGCTAACTAGACAGATCGGGGCAATGACACATCGACCTAGTGCCAAATAAAACACACACACATATATATATATATCTGGCATATATATTATTCTATGAATTCAATAAACACACACCACAATTTCAATTATTTTGTCACAAAATCTTTTTTACTGGAAGACATTTGTATGTTATTAGAAATTTAATCAAGTAGTCGAAACCCTGGACCTTTAGTGCCGTTTGGTTTCAAAATTTTTGGACTCTAATTCCTATACATTGATTTGCAGAATTATGTCAATAGTAGATGTTTTACATCTGCTGCCGCTTATTCAATCTTTAAAACCTAGGAACTAAAAATATAACCACAACAAACGGATAACTTCTGGCTCTTCCTATCCCATTCAAATATTTGCTCCTCCAAAAAAGAAATGTTGTGGAAACAAATAATGTGTAGCACTAGTAAAAATAGCTTCTGTTTAGGTACTCTATTAGAAGTCTATATATACTCTGGATTAAAGCAGACATAGTCTTAAGAAACAAAGAATACTATTTATTCAACTTACGCTTGCAGTAGATTCAATGTAACTTCAAATCTATAAATAAATTGTAGTCTAAAAATTTTATTATATTTATTATCACTATAGGTGGACGGACCATGTCAGCGATGTCAAATGGTATGCATCGATCAAGAAAGTGGAGAGAAAACTGTGGAGCCTCTTCGCACTATTTCCAAGGAATTTCAAGGAAAGATAAATTTTGGGGCATACCTTTCTCATGAAAACCTGACTGAAAATACAAATACTTTGCAATGTGGTGACATTGTTCACATTGAAAAAAAATAGTGATAAATTTGTGATTTAATTATAGATATTTAAATATTTTAAATTATTCTTTTTTCATCATATGTGTTCTCTATACAGAACATTTGGCCACTGCGTGGCACTTCCATGATTCTGTCATCACCAGTTACTTCGCTTCTTTCAATGACAATCCAGAATCCTTCAGCTCCATTGGGTACATTCTGTTGATAGCAGACGACGGTTACCCAGAGCGCTGGAATCCCACCGTTCGAAGAGGCAAACAGGTTTGTTTTATCAACACATGACTCAGTTAGTTCCAATGTCTCTATAACCACTAAATAAATAGGACACAGCTCAGTTATACTCCTAATCTATAAATGCCTCACTGAACATACACTTATTTTTATAACTTAAATCTCAAAATCTGAATCCAACGTCAACTTAGGGTATTTCTGGGGTAAAATATCTCAACATATAAGTTCTATTATACTATTCCTCTCATTTCAAAACGAATGACATATTTCTTGCATTAAAAGAATTACTTTCTGGTATTTATTTAGTCCCATATATTCATATATATATAAATGAAACTCAATGACTTTTATTAAATATTTATTTGGCGTCATCAAAGAATATTTTAATGTACACAAAACAAAGAAAAGCAAAAATTTCAACCATTCAATTTACTTCAGAAATATAGACCATACTTTATTAAAAATGATTTTTTTAAATGCGAGACATTTGACTTCCAATTCTTCAGTAAAATTATGTAAAACTGTAAGGCAATAGTTGAAGCCCTGTGAACAAAAAATATATCGTTAAAAGATAAGATAAGTGACTCCTGAAATTAGTTTAAATTTATGTAAAATACACACAAAAATAATGAATAGTCCAAATTTTCTTACCTAGTTTTTCCAATTTCATATTAGTTTTATTGCTTGAATTGAAATGGCTAATTTTTAAAAAGCTGCCAGAGACAGTGAATATATTTGGTGAACTTCTTGCGAGATACATTAAAGATTTTCTGTCCAATCGTAAATATTTATGTATCTTATTGTAACACACAATTTATTGGTTGACTAGAAGTTATAGGAGTAATTGGACCACCCTCGGATACTTCCTGAACTGTGGATAGAACTTCGTCGAAATCCGGAAGAGCCATAGTTTGGAGTTTAGAATACACACTGACTTCATTTATAACAACTTCAAATGAACCTACAATTCGAAAAAACACATAAGATTGACTTCCTTATTTCAAATATAGAACAAACTGTTAAGTAGGGACACTATACCTTGTCTTCCTCGATTACACGTAACATCTACAATTGGCAAACTGTCTTTTAATCTTCTTGCTAACTTTAAACAGTGACCTCCATAATCGCAAATTCCACTGCAATAAAATAAAACATAATTCTTCACATTTAAGGAGTTGATAGTCACGTCTTAGAGGAAAGGCATTGTATTTAAGATAATAAAATATATTTTTTAGTAATATTTCATACTTATGATCAGTACCGGCTGCGGTCCTCGCGATTATTATTAACTGGTGATAAATATAATGTGGAAATAGTATCAATAACGTGTATTTTATGGAAGTCTATGTGAAAAAATAACACGTTATTTTGTGTAAACAGTATAAACAAAATGCAATTCTTAGGTTATGGAAATATATATTTACCAGTACTCAATTTTGACAGAGACGGGGGTTGGCTTATTTGGAGCATCTTCGGTCATATTTATTATTTAGAAAATTTAATTTAACGTAGAATTATTTCTCATTATCAAACAAGTGTAAATGTTATTGCATTATATTATTGATAGCTATTACGTCCCTGTCACCTAGACCTTTATTTTGGTAATCCGAATAATAGTTGAATAAGTTGATCGCTTAGCAGCTAGATGACATTATATGGTATTGTACGGTGCTGCCATAACTCGGTAAACCATTAACCGATGTTGTACACGAATAATTTGCTGTTTGAAAAAATAAAGAAAAGGTTTAATTATATATATATATATTGTGAAAAAACTAAAGACAATATTTCACCACTGAAAGTATTTTTTTGTGTTTTATCACCGCATTTAATTGATCAAAAGAGTTTGTCTAACTTTTCAAAAACTCGAGCAATGATTATTAAAGACCAATTCATTAGGAAACAAAATACCATATTGAAAAAATTATAAATATATTGTCTGAAGAAATAGAGGGAGGTATGTATAATATTTATTTCATACAAAAATGTTAACCTATTTCACCGCAGCAACAAGTATTGTTTGTATTTTATCATCGCATACCAAAAGAACTTTTCAAAAACTCGAGCAAGGAACGCCGAGCCCCAATCCTTTAAGAAAAAATTACATTATTGGCAATCAACATAAACAGTTGTAATGCTGAATTTATCATATGGAATATATTTATAATTAATCAATGTATACTTTTTACAGATCCCTCATGTCAAATCAAAATCATCCATGAAAGGTAGGCCGTGACATTTAATTATATTTTTGTTGTTGCATTGACTAAAAGGTAAATTATTCTTGAAATTAAGTATGTATAGCAAAGTAAATCATTGCACAAACTGATTTGAATGCAACCTGTTTGAATGTTATCAAAATTTCATATTGAAATATTGAAACAGCTTAGCCTTTGTTTACAGAGCATTATGGTGTAATATACGTTTTCGTAATATATCGTATTTGTTTTTTCCAATTAACTGACTAAAAAAAGCTAATATTATTTAAGGCATCGGCAGTAATATCATTTTATTAATGATTGTGTTTCACCTTTTCTTATGTATAGCATAACACCAGTTGGATCCTTCTTAATCGATTTTGGCATTTGTTACCAAACGCTTCACTGCATTGAAATGAACGGACTATAAAGCCGGGTGAATGCTGATGATGATATGAACTGCTGTCTACCATTATTTTCTCAATGATTATTAGTTAATTTTATTTTTATCTTTGATATTGATCTGTAATTTGTCATTTACAATTCCGATGTATTTGTAATATATGGAATTAATAAAAAAAAAATCAAATATTACTGTTGTTTTTCGAATTCCCCGCCATTCCAAACATTGTAGAGGGGAAGCTGTGCAGAGAGGTAAGGGGAATTTACTTTAGTTTTGTGGCCAGCAAAAAGGAGGCTCTTTTTCGATATCATTCATATTGTAGAAGTGGCCGATATGTATCTAGTATATAATTTGTGATAATGAAACCAAACCATCCACAAGTATACAAATAAATCCAGCTATCAAGCTAAATCAAACCATAGACCGTAAAATATGCTGATTATAGCTATAATCAAAAAATAAATCTTGGTAACGGCATCAAAAGTTGAACATTTATGTATATTTCTTCAAATAACCAATTATCGTATCGTGCATCCTTTTGCAAACAGCAAGATAATTTGGACATGAATATATTTGATAAATCATTAAAAATCCTTTTATTGAAACGAAACCATCAATAAAAAATATTATAAAAACATCGTCATGTCATAAACTAGAAAAAAATTTAAAAACTATAATGCAGCTAAAAGACACAAACAAATCACAGTGATATGTAATTAGCTTGACTGAAAGGTATTGCACAGATAATTTATATTTAACGCTTTCATTGCTAATCTTAAAATCCCACGAAACACTGTCATGCTCAATATATTTGAATTATAAAAATGTATTGCAAATTACTAATAATATGCACTATTTCAAAGACAATACATGCGAGCGTCGGCAAGTATAAATAACTCAACATCGATAATATTGCTTCTCATATTAAATCTCGATAAATCAGCTTCAAGTTCATAATGTAATGGTCGGTATACACATTATAATTACATTTTGGTTTTTCAAGTTTCATTCTATCCTTTTCAAATAATATTTTTTTAAGTTATTCGACGTGTTTTGCCACTAATGACCCGGGTTTCGCCTTTTGGCATCTTCAGACATTCTATCACACAGATGCAACAAAACTGACAAGACTGAGAAGACCTTTTACGAGTTCTTTGCTATAATTTAGAAACAAATCACGTAAACATTAGATTGATTGTACTTAAATAGATAAAGTTTTTATGTATGTGTTTTTTATATTATCATTTAATGAAATATTTTAAAATTTGTATAAAATAATTTAAATAAAGTCAGTATATTGGGACAAAATATAAATAGATCGATAAAATAAAACAAATGACTTGCAATTATTTATATATTTAAAACATTTATTTATTTGTAAATAAATGCGTTCCACTAATCGCAACACGAAAATTAAAATAAATAAGTATTAGCGCCTAAGGTATTAGGGTAACATAAATGTTGAGAGGTAGTTAGAAATGTTGCCGATTTTATTTATTAATTCCACGATAGAGATGTGCTGACTCAACGACCCAAGTCCAAGGGTGTAAGTTTTCATCGATACGAATAATTCTTTCATTCTTCATACCAGGCTACCAGGCTAACATAATGTTGAGGAGGTAAATTTTTCGATGTTAGAAATCGTTAGTGAAACAAAAAATTGTTAACTATATCCGACCTCTTCTAACATTCGTTTATTCGCGGGAAAATATTATAGTTGCAATCTAAGCCTTAGGGCGGTGTTGCAATGGGTATGATTTCGATCATTAGTATTTCTTTCATTCTTCATACCAGGCTACCAGGCTAACATAATGTAGAGGAGGTAAATTGTTCGATGTTAGAAATCGTTAGTGAAACAAAAAATTGTTAACTATATTCGACCTCTTCTAACATTCGTTTATTCGCGGGAAAATAGTTGTAAATAAATCTATTCTAAGCCTTAGGGCGGTGGTGCAATTGTTATGATTTTGATCATTAGTATTCGGCACAGAATGAAGTATCTACTCTATACTTACCGAATATACAGTCCAAGGTATATGCCAGTATATACTATTTCAAATATGTTTATTTATTATATGGATATTACCTTTTGTGACATGTATGGAAATTATTTGTGTTTAGCATTTTGATTATTTCAACACTAAAGATTGCCAGAACTCGTTATTTTTTTATTATGACTTTTTGGTGATTAGAATGAAAATTGGTGTTTTACCGGTGGTATTGCATTTTACATATCTATCGACATAAATTGTGAAAATTTTGGCATATTGAAAAGAAAATCCATGTTTTCATGGTGTTAGTATTTTTGGAGGAGAATCAAAATGAAACTTTTATGATTGTAAATATAATATATATACCTATATACACAAATTTCTACACTACATTATTCAAAAAGCACTTATTTTTGCTCACAATTCACTAAATACCTCAAACTCGAAAATTAACATAGCAAAAATATACATAAAATAAATTTTCTGCGTTAAAATTTTCACATAACAACTTTATCGAAATAGTTGAGTTATTTTTATATTCTTATTGCTAAAACAAGCAGTAAAATAAAACACTGAAAAAAATATTCACAGCGGCACGTCTAAACTCAGCTTTACTATGCAAAAAAGTGTTACTTGCGGCAAGATCCAAAGGCGGTGAAATCTGAAATGAATATTGTCTATTGACATAATCTTTTACATTCTCTTGGATATAAGTATGGATACGCTAGGCGTGTAGTTAGCATGAAATGAGTTAACTACACTTCAGTAGAGATTGTGAAAATATCGTTAGAAAAAAAATATTGATTGTTGGATAATTTGGCATAAAAATAACAATCTGTGATGACAATGTAGAAAACGTTTTCACTGTAAAATCACCACCACTAAATGTGACTAAGAGAAAATTGAATTACCGGTTGAGTATGGTGGAACAATGGGCGATGTCCATGAAATGTTACATAAAGTTGTATTTCAACTGTTGCCTTCTAAAAGCATAATAACTAGTTTTGCAAGACTTATAAGTTTTTGAAGTACAAGTGCTACAAAAAAACATTTTGACACCTCATTTAACTTGGAGCACATCACTAACAAATGGATAGATATTTTTATTTATTGTTCCATATTTTACCATATTGAGGGTCAGAAATCAATAATTGTTGTATTTTCATTCCATCAACTGATAACCTTACTCAAAAATAACATCTTACAATATTAATTAAGAGTGTATTTTCTTCAGTATGAATTGATGTTATTTTCCTCATCGTGTCAACCATTAGTGCTGAATTACTGCTTTTCTTCCCACCGAGTGCATTTAGATACAGCATATCAATTATACACAGAATATACAGAATTTTGACATTAGCTATCGAGCTACATACAAACAATCCAGACAAAAGAAAACTGCAGTTTATTACACAAATAATTTATTAAAGGGCTCCTATCACAATAGTAACATACATAACACAATCACAATTAGTATTATTATTCAATTTAAGTGATCGGGAGACTCTCATGATAAAGTCTCTTTTAAACATTAGTTTTTGTCCAGAATAAAAAGAATCATGCAGCTTAATCATCTATTTCTTTTTTTATAATGTTTTTCTTGGAGTCACATGAATTGTCTTTCTTCTCATTTTCTCTTTTTATAGATTCATCACTGCTCCACCTACAAAAGGTTAAAAATATTTACGAGTGACCCAAATGAAACATGTTAATCAGCAATGCATAATTTCAACTCTTTTAAAAAATATTATCGCAGTATTACCTAGAACTAGACTCTTGTTTGATCGTTTTTGTGACATCATCTTCGGGAGTTGAAGCTATTTGAGTCACAAGTCCTATTTTTGTTTCAATTTCTTTTAACGTTGTGTGATATAACTTAGAGCTCACCTAAAAAGTGGTTTGAATATAAATCAATATGTAGAAATAAAAATAGCATCAGATTTCTGCTGCAAGTTTTTGTGTAATTGATATCTTTATAAGTATAGATAATTAGGCAATTTTCAACTGACCTGTGGTTGATTACAAACTTTTAGCAGATATCTAATGATATTATATTTGATGATTTTTTTCTTTAAAGCTATTTACTCAGTTAAATCTTTAACTATCATTTTCTACAAAAAGTGAAGCCAAGAGAAAAGAAACCATAACAAGGTTTGAAAGTATTAAATGGTGAATATTGAAACGTTTCAGATAAATTTGAAAGTAGCCGGGATGGCAGTGTACAACTTCCTATGAAATAACATTTAAACTCACAGCTATTTTTGAGAGTAGACTCTGCGTGTCAGTCAATTTCTTCTTACTGTCTTGCAAATCAGCAGTTAAAGTATTTAAAGTACTGGCTGACTTGCTCTGTCGCTCTTGCAGTGAAATGTTTTCCGCTTTCAATTCCACAAGTCTAGCTTCTGTGTCGAGACGTGCTTGTTCACTACGCGTTAGTTGATTTAAAAGCTTTTCGATATCTAAAAGTCCACCTTTGTATGTGACAAAACCTATAATTAATGAAATAAAAGTGTTAATTTCAAATACATACATGAAAGCTTTTTTAAAAAGTATACTATTCACACTTCAGTATGTATATGGTAAGTAATAAACACAAGTACTTGTTAATCAAATCCAATGATTAGGCAATGTGAACTTACAGCTTGCATCATACCTGGTATCATAACTTAAGAAATCTTGGTATCCTGGTATCAAAACTTAAGAATTCATACAAAATGGTCCATAGTTGCATTCTTACCTTCAGCCTCTTTAGGTTCCATTTTGCATCGTTTATTTGGTAATTCAGAAGTATCAGATTGAGGCACATCTCCCTTAAAAACGGGTAGAAGTCTTTTGTTGCCGGCTGCCAATTCTGATAGATCCATCTCTTTCATTGCTGGTTTTGATTCATCTTGTGCAATGTTTCCATCGGTGGTTGCTTTTTCAGTATCCTCATCTTTAGGTTTATCAGTTAATTGTCTAGAATAATAAAACCTCAATAATACATAGAAAAAACAAAGCGATACTGATAAAAATAATATTGTTATCATAACAGTATTGTAAAAATAAATTATTAATGTTTGTCAATATGATTCATTAATTAAAATTAAATAGCTATTTTGGGAAACAGTTAATATAAAAGGCACATGTTTCTAGAAGGTTCATATAGTCATTTAAAATAATTATGCAAAATTAAAAACTAGAAAAAATTGACAATGTTTTGAAAATGAATTGTCAGTAAATTCAAAATTTCTGACTATTAACTACCTGTATAGGAAGGAATCTCTGGTAACAACTTTTGCGACTAATTTTCGAACTTGTGCTCTGGAAAGATTTAATCCGAGTGTGTAAAGCAACTCTTCAACATCCTTTTCAAAAATGTATCCACAATGGGAGGTGTCAAAGTAAACAAAAGAAAGTAACAAGTGAGGATCTTTGGTGACCAGTTTCTGTCTGTCTCGTCTATCCTTATCTTTTCTATCTCCCGATGTAGATTTTTTGTCACTGCTGTTTTCTTCATCACCAATAAGGATCGGATCATCCTGTCAATATAAATAGTAAGTTATAAAAAACCAAACAGCATCAACAACTTGATGCTTCATTAAAAAAATATTCAATTCACCAAAGATGCAATTTGAAACATACCCTTTTATCATCTCTTCTTGATCTGTCATCTTTTTTAGAATCTGATTTTCTGGATTCACTGTCTTTTCTGTCTTTTTCAGAAGAATCAGATTTTTTGTCTTTGTCATTGTTGTTGCCGTTCTTGTCTTTGTCCTCCTCAGATCGCTTGTCTTTCGAATCTGACAATTTTTTAGGATCTGACTCTTTCTTTCGGTCGTCTTTCTCTTCTTTTGGTTTATCAGGTAGCATGTAAAGCGCTTTATATATATTAAAACCGAAGTCTCGCATTAGCATTTCGTTGAATAACTCGGCAAACAGAGATACCTAAAGAAATATAAAATTTGATTGAGTTCAGTATGGGAGTTCCCAGGCACACATATTTGCGCATTTCGGTGAGCGCCTGTTCATACATAAAAAGACATACTATCCATTAAATGTTATTTTTTGTCCTTGCGAGAAGGTATAAGACCTTTTTTTAGCCTAAATCGAATCAGAACAAGTGAAGCATTTAAAAAATAATTTATGTCACATACCGATTTTATTTCAAATTGACTGGGCCATTTCTATATAAGAACCATAATTTATTTATGTAAACAAAAGCATCTCAAAATCTCCTTAAAATAATGAACAAAATGTAATTAGCAAGAAAAAGAATTGGCTTACTGAATCAAATCTTTTTATATATAAATAGTGTTACACAAAACAAAATATATATATATATATTTAGTTTACATTCCACTGTAACACAGTATTAGACAGACTACCTTTAAGGTGATAGTTTTTCTCACCTCAAACGAGTGTTCCTTGGAATCTTCCGGTCTATAATCAAGTAGGAGCGATAGTGTCATGACAGTACAGTCAAACTTTCCCGATTTTGCAGCGCGAGAGGGGTGAACGATAAGGTGAGGATTTTCAGGTAGCGCATGCCTAGTTTTCCAAAGAGACTTCTCTTTTTCCACTACCTTAAGTGACTCTTCATCCTGCAAGATTAATTATAAACGGAATCTATACGTAGAATTTAAACATCAGGTTATCATTCATCAATTATCTTGATCATAAATATTTTATGGCCAAAATGAATATGACAAAATAAAATTAACATATGGACCTCTCCACACTTTTCACTCCTAAATTTATTATTAATTATAATAATTATATAGTTTCAACTTACATCTTTTGACTGATCATCAGGTGTTGGGTCCTCAATTGTGATGACAGCATTCGGAGAAGTGTCAGCTTGTTCGGGCTCTACTTCACATTCTTCAATCTCCATTTCAGCATCACCAGGATGATCCTTTGCGGATTCTTGCTTTAACACTTTTGCCAAGCGAGCAATTAATTGGGACTTCAAACCTAAAAATTATAACAATTTATACAGGTCAATGTCAGGTAGAATGGTTTTGATTTAGCCACAAAGAGTTAGTGGGTTGAACTATCAACTGATAGCTTGAAGTAGCTTTAATATGAAATTTAAATCATTGAAATATTTTATGCATCAGTTCTTTGATGCAATCAAGCTCTATTTTTTGGCATATTCATGCATCCAAATACGCGAAAGAACTATGAATGCAATGTTTTGGTACAACATATGGTACATCAGACTTATATATCAGATTGTATGGTACAACATTAGTTGATAATGCTTATGAGCAAAGCAAGAAAAAAAAATGTGTTTCCATTATTCAAAATATCATGCCATTTAAACAAGAAGTGGCAGTGAACACTTTAAAAATTATATGCTATTATATGCAGACTGTACATTATACCACAATCAAAATTGGCAGGATAAAAAGCTCGCTAATACGAAGGATTCAACAGGGTAAAATTTCAGACAATATTGTACTGAATATACAAAATTTCACACGAATCAATTTAAAAAAAAAATGTGCTGAAATATCAGTTCACGACTTCTTTGCATATGGAATAACAAATGCACAAAATATTATCATGTGGAACAAGATTTTCTATTTATTCAATATAGAATTCAATATACCTTTATTAGTGATATTCCTGGCCCAAAGTTCTTTTCGTAAACTAGCCACAGCCATTGTTTTTGGATCCAATTCAGAAAAATGTGTAGGTTCTTTCTTTTCTGAGTCCACTGGGACTGTTTTTTCACCCTGCAAAGATATTCTGATTTAGAATTGGAATGTGAGAGTGAATACTCTTTTGGCAAAGAATATAATAAAACAGGCAAATAAAAAATACTTCATTTGTAAAAAAAATTACAGCAATCAGACAACATTGATAGGTAATGCGGGCGATGGCAGTCAACCACAACGGCCGATGACATTGCAATATATGAAACATAAGATAACATATAGATGTCACCGTGGTCCGAGATCCTTGTGCCCCTAACTAAAAATTATTAAAATAGTAAAAAAAAAAATGGACAACAGCAGTTCGTTTCCTTCGGGTGTCCGATCCGCGAGCCGGTGGCCCGCCTCCACGAGAGGGACGGCAGACAGAACAATTATATAATAGGTAAAAGAAAATAGACCGCCCCCGCTACACATTTTAAGCCGCCAAATAGACGGGTCGTCGATGTCCGGGATCACGCGAGCGAGGGCGGTCGGGATTGAACACATTCCGCCGGTCAACTAGCAGAGTGAAGAAGATGCAAGGGAAGGGCAGTGCCTGATCAGCGTCGGAAGAGAGGGCCTCCGGTCCGGCGGGTTCGCCCTCGGCCCTCCGCCTGTAGCGCGTTCCCAAGGATTCCCACTCCAAGCGAGTGGGCAGACAGCTCCACACGTCGGGCACAAAAATGACGACAGTCTCTACTCGCGCTCCAACCTGCTTGCCTCGGTGCACGCTCTCCGCCCGTCGGTAGTACAGCTCCACGAAACGGTACCTGTTGTGTTAAGAGACACACTTGTAGTCAACTCTATCCCTCCTCTACTGTCTATTGGCCCTCCGCTTCGAGTGTTTACCTATCATGACTCGCTGGACAAAACATGACCTACAGCATCGAACTGATATGTTAAAAAAAAAATACTGTTAAGAGTTGCACTTCGCTAACTTCTCAAAGAATTATAACATTAACTTATATATGAAAAATAAAGCTAACCGCATACAAAAGTATGACATTCAACTAAAATAATCATATGAAATATATTTTGTCGAACAAATATTTTAAGTTTATTTATTATTTCAGTCATGCTCTGTCTCGGCTAGTCGCTCTAATACGAGAGGTGAAGCACATTGCATGAAAACGATTTTGGAAATGTATAATATATCAGCACCCTCGAGTTTTTTTTTTTTTTGAGATAATGTCTGCGATGTCAGCTTGAAATAATGTAAAATTAGTCAAAACATTGGAACATTCGGATGATAAATGAAGCAGTGGATCTGAGGTATCCCGGTTCTAAAACATTCATCACAATATTATAATGTTTCAAAATTTTGCATTTCATGTTGATTAGGCAAAAATTTTCACAACAAATGAATATCGCCTGGTAAAAATAGTAACCTTCAAAAGCGCAAAGGTTTAGAACTGATTTGTCTCACCACTGTCTATTAAGTAATTCTGTGAACAAAAAAAACTAAATTTGTTGGATATGGATCATAATTTTGGTAGGTACAAATAGAGAAAACATTTGAACTGTCATATAATTTAGTTGGAGTTATATATAAAAACACTTGAATTATGGCTTTGAAAATTGAATCATATTTTTGTTTTTTTTGTTTTTCCTGTTAACAATGAAGCTAATCTTTATTTCAATGAATCAATATTACTACCACATTGATCCAAATACAAGGTGATTCCTGCAAAAACAACTCTATGGATTTTTTATTCCTTCTAGAAAATATGTGCACAAGAATTATGCCTGATTTTAGAAGATAGATTTTTAGTTTCAATTATACTTTCACAATATAACAATAGTGTTATGAAACTTTTAGTGTATTGCTTTCTTGCATTAATCTTGCAAAATTAGTCAATTATTTACCTTGTATACAATATATACACAATAGAATACAATTCCCTTTTAATGCCCATATATCAAGAATTTTTATGAATCGTTTGGTAACCAATCTGAGTGAGAAAGTTTTTCCTTCTGTGGTATGTGTAAAAATACAGATCTGATGGATAGAAAAGGTATGCTTTGAATCTGCACTATGAGCATATTATTTAATTCTATACAATAGCAAATTTATCAAGGTGAGGAGCCAATAGGCACAATGAATTTCATTTAAATAAAGATTTTAAGTTACATAAACAATTTTAATGATTCACCTTATATTCAGATTAATATTGTAAAAATTGAAACATAAATATTACTGAAAAATTATTTTTTAAAAAAAAACCATAATTACCACTGAGTACATTGAGAGAGATCAATGCCCGTATGGGCTTTGCATGTCCTGATAGCGGTTTTAATTAGCACAGATGGATCTTTGTCAGGGTTGAGTCCATCGAGTGACGGGCTCCACGGACCGCCGATGGCCATAGTTTCATTTTTGCCTCTTAGACCGACCAGGAAATTTATTAGCCGGGTGGGGTGAATGAAATCCCGCTCTTCTGATTCTCTGTCCTTTTTGTCTTTGTCGTCAGTGGTCAATGAGCAACATTTGCGATACAGCTCATCCAATGTAGGCATACTCAGTAACATTACCTAAAATTCATATACAATATATTTAAATTACAAATATAATTGTTGGGGCTAGAGTACAGTTCTTAATACTAAACCTCAGAAACTGACTGATGATAGTGGGTGAGTAATGAGTATACTTTATCTGCTTGCGATCCAAGAAATCCACAGCCTCGTTGATTGGAATTATAAATCTTTTTTTATACTTAAGATAAGCCACCAGCACATTTCAAAGATTTTTAAAAATTCGGCTATCATATATATTTTACTAAGTTAATAGACATACTCATAATACTTGGAAGCTTCTATTCACCATCAATAAGCACATGTTTAACTTATTGAATTAGGGTTTTTGACAGTAGTCAAATCATATAATAGCACTAATGGCAAGTCGTTAGTTCATTAAGAATCGCGATCCATAAAAAAATTCATTAGCATCGTGTTATTGGGTAAATGTACAATTTTTTTTTATTTATTAAATAAAAACATGCATTATATGGTTTGCAATGATGTACATTAATATTTTAAATAATATCAAATTTGTATTTTATTTTATTTATGTGGTAGCGTATTTATGATTATTGCATATTATTGAAAACTTGATGAAGATGACATCGCAAAAAAAAGAATAAGTGTCAAGTAAAGAAATACAAGCTTAGAACTTTTCTTCCATATAATATGCTGGAATTAAAAGTGTTAACTTTACCTTAGCAGAGAATAAATAATCAACATCGGGGGGCTCAAGAACAGCATCATTAGTGATTGGGTTCTCAATATCCTTGTGCATGATATGGAAAGCGCAGGGCTTATTCATTGTGAAAGGAGCATTCGGTGGAAAAGCATCAATCCAACGAAACTGGGTATTGAAAAAGTCTGATGGTATGTACATATTAGCATAGCGACGTCGTATTTCAAGTACATCTGCTTCAGGTCTGAAATTACAAGAACCAATATTCATTCCATGTGTTAAAGATATCACCATCATATGTTACTTCCAGGATTAGTAGTTACCGATGAATTACTTTTACTATTGCAAACACCAGTGTCGAAGCTCTACCTGTTCTGGTAGTTTCTTCATGCAAAGCAGATAATAGATTTTAAAATTCGTTTCATATACTATTACTTGGTAAGTCAATTCACTGATAAAAATACTTTCAGCTTCCATTGGAGGCAAGTTGATATTTGAGTAACAATTGATGCTTATATAAAATTTTACAAAATCAGGAAACTCATTAGTCAACAAACAGTGTAATGATTAGAAGGGAAATTATCTGCCTCATAAATACATAATAGTGTATTCTTCTTATTAGGTTACTATGTAACACATAATGTATAAATTGGCTCAACAAGACACAGGATTATGGAAAAGTATTAATGGAGCATATAGTCTCATTGAATGTACAGTTTCCATTGAGGATTTTGATTCATCAACCAATCTGATTCTGTTGTCTTTAAATCAATAGAACCTCATCGGTTCCACTGTATTGTCAACATTTGTTTATCACCACAAGAATCACCAATCAGTTAGAATCAGAAATAACTGTAATAGTTAATGTGTCTTTTAAAGAAAATAGAACTATATGATTTTAACTTACATATCAAGAGCAATCTTGGGAATCTGGACTAAGTAACGGGCAACAAGACGTGGCCGCCTTCGAGACTTGCTAGACAGCCTCACAGGACTACGAGCTTTTTCTTTTTCATCATTTGGTTTCTCCTGTGCTCTTTCTTTTTCCCTCTCTTGCCGTTTACGTTTTCTATCATTCTCTTCGGACTAAAATGAAATATGATAAGCATTATAAAAACACGTTAAGATGAGTTTCAATCATTGAATATAACATTTGAATTGGACCTACCAGGTCCCTAAGTTAAATGCAAGCAGTGTTTAATAATTATTGATTAGCATTGTCGAATTTTAGATGTGTTTAACGATTTTCTGTTTTTTTTTTTAATAAGTGAAAGCATATATGCAAGTGTATTATATTTATTATAGAGAACATTTTTAAGGTAAATATTCAATGGACAACAGTATTATATTGTAGCATAGAGTAATTTTTCAGGCAGAAAAATATAGGCATGATAACTGTTTTTAAATATTTGCTTGTAAATGGAAAAATGATATTTAACGCAACGTATGTAAAATTTATTTGATAGCAAATATATAAAAATATATTATCATAGTAACCTGTCTGCTAGGTAAGCTGTCTCTTTGACGAGGTCTCTCTTCCCTTCGAATAGGAAGGGGTTTCCTATCCCTAGGTTGTCGGTTGCTTTGATTATTCCCAAAGTTTCCATTCTGAGTGTCAACGGGAGGTGGCACAGCATTATAGCCACCACCGCTGTTTCCGCTGCCACCTCCACCACCAGAACCAAAACTTTTGTTCTTTGGCATTTCCCGCCGCGTAGGTGTAGACTTGTTGGTAGGCAAAACTTGAATTCGAGTTCCATACCATTTGAAGGGCATGTTAGGATTGTATGATGCTTCCACCAATACTCTATCTCCAACGACAGGGTTAGATCCTTTGACACAAGCACTTATCTGGTAGAAAACATCTTCATCCACAAAGCCAAAGTCATTGTGCGCTTTAGTTACAGTGCCAGTGAAGACTCTTTGCTTCGCCGATGGATTTCCCTGTCCCTGTTGGCCGTGGCCCATGGGCTGGGCGTTAGTGAACGCGTTAGGGTTTAACGCGCGCGGAGCTGGGTACTGCACCACTCCTGCCTGAGGAAACATTTGACCCTGGTTCAATTGATTCGCTAGACCTTGGGCGATGCCGGCGTTGCTTTGTTGCATTTGTGAAAGAGCCATGTTAGTCTGCTGTTGCATGATGTTGCTCTGAAATACGGGCTGTGTCTGTTGGTACTGGACAATTCCCTGTTGGGCCATCCCGCCCATGCTATTTTGGCCGAGAAGTGTTTGTTGCATACCAGGTATCGCTTGGGCTGTTGCCGTCCGGGCCCACGGCGGATTTTTAGCGGCGCCGTACTGTTGCATGTTACTCATTTTGGTAACGTTTAACGAATGTTTGTTTGGCCTCCAGATGAATCTTCGCGAAACTTGTTATCGAACGGTGAACATGTGCTTAAGAGTTACTCATCAACAAAATCAAAATTATAATACACCAACTAAGCCCGAATCTTTGTTATTCCTGCGATTCCGCACAATGGCCGCCATAAATTTCTTCAAAGCTACCTGTCTATAGTTATGATCATAAACAAAACATCTCATACTGTCAAATTTCGATCCAAAGTTGAAAAAATGAAATGACATTATACAAATTTACATTTTACATCGAAGTCATCAAAATAACAAAGCTTAAGCGGGAACGCCAGTTCTCTTATATATAACCAAATAAAAATTTTACTCGTCAATCGTCGAATCCACTTTTTTAATTTCATAAATAATAAAAATTTTATATTTTACAAATATTTTAAAATAGTCATAATTGAAAAAAATATCTCATTTTAAAAGTATCACACGTCAAATCAAAAAAAGCAACCTGCCGTAAAAATATTTTTTAATACGCCATATTATTTATAGTGTGTAGAGAAAAAAAGAAAATTAATGTGATACATATTGTGTCTTAGTTAAGTTGTATAATAAAAATTGTAAAGATATATGGTTTGTGTACAAGTAATTACCTATAAAATAGGTAGTTAGAATAATAACGTTTGATGAATTGATAACCTTTTTTTGACGAATAGCTTTTAATTATAAAATATATCGGTGTATTTAAATTTCCCACTAAAAAAATATTTTTGAATCTAGTACTAAGTTTGGACACTTATTTTCAGATTAAATTTAAAATTTGGTGTATTAAATATTGACATAGACTGAGCACAAATATTGTGAAGAAGAATTAATAAAGAGTGTGAAATATACATTACAACCCGCAGTTACGTAACTCTGTAAAATATTTTTGAAGTGTAACTTGCTTGATTAGAGCAGTATCGTCACTTCCTGTGAAATGGCTCTCGCGTTCGTTTTTCGACAAGCGCGGTACGTCTCTTCCCAGAGCTCGATTGCCATTGGTGTCGGGAGCCGGTATTCGTGCGGTGTCACTTCAATTCGTGATTTTACTAGTAAAATGGCTTTACCTCGTGTATATTTTGATATGACAGCGGACGGATCGCCCGTCGGAAGAATCGTAATGGAGGTAAATTAGAAATATCTATTAAATTATACAGTGTTAGACTAATAATACACCTCGCCCGTCTTGGCCACGCTTCTCACGGAAGCCGGTTTTAATATTCTACTTGTCATTGTGTTCTATATATAATTGTGAATGCATGCAATTCACCGGTTACATCTTGTGAATTGTTATATCTGAAATCTACAGTAAAAATGCAATCTGTTGCTCGGCTACGCTTGTAAATTACCAATCGGCGTCTATCCCAAGCGGCGTTTCATTATTAACACAGAATTTTAATATTTCTTTTTCTCGATTTTCAGCTTCGGTCCGACGTCGTGCCGAAGACCGCTGAAAACTTCCGCGCTCTCTGCACTGGAGAAAAGGGATTCGGATACAAAGGATCAACTTTCCACAGAGTCATCCCCAACTTCATGTGCCAAGGTGGAGATTTCACTAACCACAACGGTACCGGAGGAAAGTCCATATACGGAAACAAATTCGAAGACGAAAACTTCCGCCTTAAGCACACCGGACCTGGAATCATGTCGATGGCCAACGCCGGTCCCAACACCAACGGATCCCAATTCTTCATCACCACCGCCAAGACTACTTGGTTGGACAAGAAGCACGTCGTTTTCGGCGAAGTCGTCGATGGGATGGACGTGGTTAAAGAAATCGAAGGTTATGGCTCCCAGCCTGGCAAGACCTCCAAGAAGATCGTGGTTGCCGACAGTGGCCAATTGTAATTTTCTGTTTTATAATAATATTATATACAAATTAACCAATACGTTGAAGACTATCCCCATCCCGATCATTTTTTCTCGATCTTTCGTGGTTGATTTTTTTTGTTATCTTGCATTGAGGATCTGAAATATATTTGCATTTATTTAGTTTGACAGTGCCCTATGATGTCATTCCATTCGTAAGTAGAGAGGTACTTGACTTTCTGTACAAGAAAATAATAGTTATAGTTTCCAAATAACTATTTTTAAACTGTACTTCCTGAATAATAAAGATTATGAATCGAGATTCCCGTGTTATTATTTTTCTACCGTAATACCTGTGTCCGCATTTCTTAAAAAATATTCGGTCTGCCAAGTGTGTAGGTGTGTTTCGAAAATTACAATCATCGCTTGGTAGTGTAGGTGTGATATCTGGAAAATTGCCCTGTTCAAGCGAATATGACCATTATGTCTAAAGTGAAGTAAAACCTATTTGGTATGTCGCTTACCTATGGAAATTTCCAGTCGAGGTGCGGCGTCTCGATATTGAGATAGGCCCTCATGAGTACATCTGGTGTTTGTTTTTGAAACTATTGTCGGTAAAACAGTTTGCGTAATATTCTTTTTCGCGTGTATTCGAATTTGCAAAAAAACGAATTATTCGCTGTTATGGCGCCTAATATGGTGTCATGTATTGATATAAAATAACGAACGCCGGTCTAGTTTTGGTTAGGTAGGCGGTAAAATATATTTGAAGGCGTCAAATGATTTATTGAATTGGTAGCTGAGTGATTCTAAAATATGTCTATATAAAAATGGTTAAGACGTTACCTGTAAAATAATTTTGAAGCGGATGAAGTCAGTTTCTTTCAGCCGGCACAAATAGTATTGGAAATATTTAATGATACTATTGGATAAAGTAATCAATAATTTAAATTAATCTGATAATCACATAAGCAGTTCAGCTTCTAGTATTAGAAAATTGGTTAGGGGTGGGGAACCTTTTCATACTGGAAAGCTGCTATCATTTATCTGTTACCTTTCAATCATTAGAGAAACTCAACTAATGTGATGGTGAAAAAAAAATTTAGATTCAGTCAAAAGATTGCACTTGAATAAGAAAGACGTGAATGGTTAATTCATTTTGATAACTGTACAAATTGAATTGAATTATATATAATATGAGATGAAATAAGATAATCGAGAATAAAATTAAACGTAAATTTTTTATTAGACTTTCCGGTTCCAAGTATATTGTAACAGTGGGAGAGCTTATTTTGTATTATATTCATTATATATCTAACTGAAAAAAAATCAGATTTAGTGGACTTAAGTGGAAATATATTTTTATAAAAATTAAAATTCACAACTTTGTTATTCCAATTGGATCACTAAATGTGACATGTGTTTCGGAATAACTGTATTTAAAGGTTATTCATTACTACCATAAGCAGCTAATTCGGTGGTTAGCTTTAAAATGAAGAGTGGGGTGGGACTTTTCCTTATTTACTTACTGGGTGAGGAAAAGGAGCTATAATCAAACTGATAGAAATGATTATCATAATGCTATCAATTACATGTTGATCCATTTCCTACTGAACCTCGTTAAGGATGTTCCATTGATAATTTTTAAGATATTCCAGTATTATTACTGTAAAGCAAACTTTTGATGATTATCAGGACAAATGAGGCGATATTTCACTATAAGATTTAGCTCGTACACAAATGTTTTAACACTGCTAACGGCTATATTTTTGAATGTCAAATATCAATATTCTGCAAACTCTCACTAGTTGAGACTTAGCAGTCAGAGGGTTAATTACTAGTGCTTAGAGGTAAAAAGCCCAAGTGAAATAAATTTAATTATTGTGAGCCAATTTTTATACATAAAATATTACTAATAATTGATTGCTGTCAGTTTTTTTTTCAGAATTTTAAGGGAGGTTTTTCTTTTCTTGGAATTTGTTTTTGTTAGCTTTTGTGCTTTTGCACTTTTCATTGGGGTTGGCAATTTATTGTGATCTATTTAGAAACTCATTTAAAAGCATAAGAGCAAAGATTTTTTGTAGCGATTTGGAAAAATCTTTGGCAGCAACTTACACTTTTAAGCTAAATTTACATTTTTGGCAAAACAACACCGATTGTTTCAAGATGAACTTTATGTCCTCACAGCTGTATAACAAGAAATATTTTAAGATTTTTGCGAATATGTGGTTGAAACATGCAAAAGAAAACTAATTTTTCAACATCAAGTAAAGTGATTTTTATTATAATTCAAAACATTACAATGACCAGCATTACTAAATCGTTATATTTCAGATCACATGAATGAAATCCATTTGATTAATCTTTATTATTGAGTTCTCTTACTCGACATTTTAAGCGTATAGGCTCCCACATATTGTTTCATATTAAATAGAGAACAATGTAACACTGATATAATATATGGGGAATACAAAATACACCATCAAATGCAAAAGAAGTTTTTACAAGTGATGATTAATACATAAATTATATCTCAACAATAATTAGCTATGATGGTTGTTATCCTTATTAAATACTGCAGAAATATAACACCAATGAGTTGGATATATCTTCTGTGGCACGCCTTTATTCAATACAGGGATTTTACGAGTTTGGCTTACAATTTATTTTATTTATCGACATATTAACGTTTTACATTTGGAATATATGGAAATGGTGTTCAAAATAATCACAAATGATATCTTCCAAAAAATAAGATAAGATAACGAATATCTATAATGTGGTATTAGCAGTAGCAAAAAATCAAATAAAAAATAAATGATATCCATGGTGCGATGGCCACCATCCTTGGCTTTTGACAAGGATCTCATAGATTTTTTTTCATTCAATTTATCGATTTTGACTGAAGACACTAATCCCCTCCTGTTACCAAAAACCACTTTGTCTTTGCCATATCTCTTCTAACATTACTCTCTTTGCGAAAAGAGATATTGAACAACTGAGAAACAAGCAATTCTTGTAGAAAAGCAGTTTTGTATATCTGCTTCAGATTGGGAGCAAATAAAAAGTTAATTATCATTGATATATGACCGTTTTTGAAACTTTTTGTGAGTCTCAACAATTTTCAACCAATCAAAGCTTTATTCTTAGGTTTGTAGAATTTCATTTTATTATGCCATCACAGATGGCTTAGTAGGGTTATATAGTTACATGGAAAACATTTTTATAAAATAATTGGTTTTATCTCAATGGATTGAATCTACGGAGTCTAAAATAATGAGGCATTTGTAATTAAAAAAAGATTACAAATAGAGAAATTTATATTTTTACTAACATTTTACACACAAACCTCAGAATTTTTCCTGCAACATACCGAGAGCATAATCCGCCACTTTGTATATGCATACTTGATATTCTTATTCAAGAAATATGCCTCTACACCCCACCCCACTTTGTTATATTGTCTGATACGATTCGAACTTGGAAATTATTTATGTAAATAAAAAGTTTTCCTGGGAAATCAAAGTTTAGATTCTGTTTAGTGGTGGATGTTGTTTAAGTTCTTTAACATTTGTAGTAGAAAACTTAGTGATCGTTCCCTTAAGCATTATATTTCTGCGCAATAAGTTACCATTTTAATACATAAATACACAAAGGTATATGTCAATTTTAAAAAATTACACACCTATCAATTGCATTTTCAGGCAAAGAGAGTAAATGGAATAAATGTAATCACATTTGATTTTTGTCAATACAGATGGCCTTCGTTATCCAAGCTCAGTTGGTAATGAAATATACCTCTTACTTGCTTAAAAATGTGTACCAAAAATGAAACAATTATATATTGTGATGATGGAAGAATCAAAATGGAGATAGGTGACAAAATAGGAATTTAAAGCACTACGAACATGAGCATGTGGAACTAAAAATTATATATTTGTATATGTATTTGGAATATTTTCACTACAATATTGATAATAATTACTTGGACAGCAAAGACCCCCTGTACTAACATAATATGAAAGATAAACCAGTTAGTATAAATTAAATATATTTGTGACTTGGGTCAACATAAAATCTGTAAGGATTCACTAGGATATATATTTTTTTCACATCTACAGTAATAAAAGTATGCTATGCAACATTTTTGGGGTTCTACAAAACAATAATGAGATGATTAATCTTATAGAAATAACTACATAAAAATATGAAAATAAAACTAGAATTTATTTACATAGGTAGTAATACTACCAGGTATTTTTTTCATTTCAACTATAAAGTAGAATATTTAATATTTTGATGACATTGAAGTTTCATTTAAAAACACCGAGTATTTCAAATAGTTATTCAAATTGTGTTTAACACTTTACATTGCATATTGAAATATCTAACTAACAATTATTTAAAACGTACACATCCACTAAGAAACATAAATATTCTTTCTAATATTGGATATTGAAGAATAATTTTCCAACATTTTATGAATATTTGCTGGATGAATTTACAAACATCAATAAGTATATATAGTATATCTTAAAATGTATTTTTTACATGAAATTAAAATCGAAGACATTACAAAATCCCTCAAATCATCAAACTTGACTAGTTGCTAAATGTATTTGAAGTTTAAATGTTATATTTAATTGTGTTATAATACATTGGAGTAAATTTTTATTATAGAATTTAACCATGCTTAAATATTTGAGATTATTATTTAACGAAAATACTGCTAGTGTGTTGTAGCTGTCATTAATATGTTATCAAATTATAATAATAAAATCCATACCACCAGAAAGGTAAAAATCAACATATTCAAATAAATGTGTTTGGCACTTATAAGGTGTTGACTGTCACTTCTTGGTGTATAGGCATTATATTTAAATACATAAAGCACCATTTGTTTAGTGCTTCTTCCACATATTATAAAATAATGTTCCTAATAGATTTTACTATTGAGAAATATCAAGTGTAATATGAATCTTAACAAAGCTATTTATATGAAATTGAGTATAAATAATTACCAGGCACACAAAATAAATAGATGAATAAATATAGCAAGAATTTACAATCATATAAAATATGCATTAATGAAGTTCATCTCAATAAGTTTTCAGTACCAGCTGAACACCTCAACGATTATTCCATTTTAATTTAAATTATATACATCACTTACACAAATACATAATATAAATTAATTTAGAAGAAGGTAATATTTAAGGGATTAGTAATGTTCATTATACTCTTTGTGGTTACAAAGATAACAATTTATGACCACTGTCAGAAACCAGTTCCGTATGACTTGATTTAAAAGATTAAATTAATAACAATGATTATTTTTACATATTTACAATATATTCAAATCTGCAATTAAAAAATATATGTGTTGATAGAAAAATTTAAAAATTGATACAATTTCACAATTAACTGAAAAAGAAAAACAATTCTGTTCATTACAAAGCTTTCTTTGAATGTATTGTTTTACCACAAATAAGTATTGGAAATTGCATTTACTTCTAGTAAAAAAATAAATATTTATCATGGATTTGGAAAATTAAGATACAAAAAAGGTAAATGTCTTTATAAAAATAAATAAATTTTGTAGGCTTTTAAATCACATCCAGAATTCATTTTATGGATTAAGATAAATGTTTAAAAAATAAATTATAATATTTATATCAAGCATTGAAAAATACATGCATTTGAAAATCATAGGTGTACTATCTATGTTATATATGACAAACAACATTTGGGGATATGAGAGAGATGATAACACATAAAATGTGTAATAATTTTAATTATTTTTATGAACCACAGGTGTTGTTTGTAAAGATTATAATACACCACCAAATGAATAAATTTATTTAGTTATACTTATAAACATATTTTTTTTCACTAAGATTTTCAACAAATCGATAAAAATTGTGTATCTGCTGCAAAACTGTTCAATTACAAAACATATTTTTTTTTGAGTTATATAATATGTACCTTTCTTTGTTTTAGTGCATTTATCCATTTGTGAAAATCGAGAAAGTGGTCTTGAGAAGAATGACTTTTGGAAATGCAAGCCATGTTTATAAAGTGAAATGACCGTTCTGTTAGGCAAAAGGAAAAAACCCACACTCCTTATGGTTAAATTATAATGCTCTTTCTGTCTATAAAGTGTTTTAAATGATGCAGTTGGTTACATTAGTTATATGCAAAAAAGTAAGGTTACTTGAAATTACAACAAATAGATTTTGTGTTGTATAAAAACAGGAACAACTCCTTAAGCGGTTGACAAACAAAAAGACTGGCCTACGGGTTGGATTAGGATACGGTGTTTTGCTTCTACTCCTAGCAAATGGCAGAACAATAGCAAGAAGTTAATAAAGCCGTGAATTTGAAATGAGTGACAAACATACAACAAATTAAAATTCAAAACACAACCTTTCTGTCTACAGCCAATATTTTATCTTGAAATATCAATATCTCAAAATTGCCTGAACTTGGACTCTCAATTTTACACAATAAATTAATTACTCAATATTCATATCTATAATTTTATCAAAAATAATTAGTCACTTACAAATTTTTTCACTGAACAATGACACAACTTGGTTATAAATAATGGTATTTTCTTATTCGGAAACATAGAACCACAGGTTGTTATCCATGAAAACCTTACTTTGAAAAAAAATATAATTATAGTTTTCATGCATTAGTGAATAGGGAATATGTTATATCAACGCCCGGTAGCTTATGCCACGTGTGCCACTACATGATATGCAAAAGGATTTTTGATGGCACACCTTGAAAACAACAATTTATTTAAACCAAATATTGAGGCGTCAACTTCCAAAGTTTAACCTCAAGAGTGTCACTTATGTTTAAGTATTGTAATTTTTTATGTAGTGTGTATTACTATAGTTTTAATATACAATAGATTTACTAGTTTTATTTCAGTGGCATGCTGAGTGTTCAATACCTTGAATGATATGTTTTGTGGCATGCATCTGGATTGCAGACCACTGTGTTATATCAGAAACATTAATTTGTAATTGAAGGAATTTCAATAAATTATCACACACATATATTTTGAAATTATTTACAGTTTGACATAACGAGACATATGCACCATTTATATTTATGGATTGATCAATAAAAAGGAAAATTGGCTACATGTCATTGTGTTACTGACATTATATTTTCATTTGTTGATAACATTTTTTGTCATTAAGTAATATTGTCATATGAATCGTAATTGATTATGGCAGCATTGAAATCGACTACAACTCAGAACAATAATGTGTGTAGTTAGACTCCTGTGATCCTATACTCCGTCGCCCTAGAGTGCAAAGAAAAAATGTTATATGAATTGGAAATAGTTTGGCCAAACAAAATGTTTATAAAATGAACGCTCTTCACACAACTTAAATTAATATCAACATTGTTTTATTGTTGTACATTCCAAATGTGTGATTCATAGTACACCATTTTAACATATGGTAATCTCTACTACTTATTTGCTCAATTTCCACTTTTTGGGTGAGTAATACACGATTGGTAGCTAGACAGTAAGAAAAACGTATGTAAATATTCACAATTTGGTAATAATGGTATAGTTTAGGCGATGAACACTGTTTTTCTCTACAGATGAAGAAAATGTAAATTTGTTCTTCATTTAAGTTGAACGAGATTATTAGTAAAATGTTGTGTTCATCTTATGTACACATATTATTTTAAAAATAAAATTATTACAGCCATATTTATAAATGACAAAAATTAAAAAAAAAAAATTAATTCAAATTACTGACACTGACAATAACTAATTATTCTTACAAGTATTATTTTCTGAGTGTTTAAAAAATATTTATAATATTAATTTCAAACAGAAATAATATTATCACTACTATGGTAAGTACTTTTGCACTTGTTATAAAATTTACATTTAATAATTATTTAAAATGACGCTATTAACAAATGATGTAATATAATGAGGGTTGAACAGCCAAAAGGATGTCTTTCATTTGTCATCATGTAAATTACTTACTGTATCTGTTTTTTTAGTGAATTAATATTCCATAGTGTATTTTGCATTCAGAATTACTATCACGTGTTTAGCTGTTTAGAATTGTATATTATTTGGCATGAAAATGAATAATCAAGTTATAATTCATTAATTAATGGCAATGAGGAAGTCACCTAATGTTACATCCACGCAAAATATAGCAACCTGTTTAATGAGAGACCCAAATTTCTGTGTATGTAATATAAAAAAAAAATGTTTCACTTTCCTACTTAAAAAAAATTAAGTATCAAAAATCGCAGGAGATATAGTTGTAAATAAAATATTATTTGTTATTGAAAGACTATACTACACTACTTCAATACTGATAGGTGACCTCTTTTGACAATGCAGATGGTAAATAGCTATTTCAATTATTGATTGAATTGGCATTTACTTGGTATGACTAGTATTACTAGTATTACTGGTAGAACTCCATTATAACACGGTGAAAAATAGCAATGTATTTTAGTTCTACAAAGTTTTGTAGAACAAAAATACATTGCTATTTTTCATCGTGGTATTCCAATTATCTTTAATGTCAATATATCTGTTTTTTTTCTCAAATTTCCTAGATAAATCACTGTATGGATAAATAATTAAACACATGTTAAAATTTTGACGGCTTGTTTCAAAAAATATAAGCCATTTTTGGTTGCTTAAAACTGCTTTTATTGTAGCCATTTAAAAAAAAAAATTGAAACTCCGATTGGCCAGGTTCATCACGTGGGTACACGCGGGAGGTAGTCGCGGAGTGTGTGTTCATTGTAGCCTATAAAATGGCAAGTTCTAACAGGTTTCTAACTCGTCGCGCACTTTTGTGAGTTTATGTCGTCCGTCTAATCCTACCTCACCGGTTAAGTTGCCAGAGATGCGCTAACGTCTTGCGTTCGCTCATTCATGCAGACATCGCTAAGGTACGTATGCGTTTGATTTTCACGCGTCGAAACCGCGACCGCGCTCGCGTAATTATCTTGACATAGCAATATTAAATAAAGCTGCCACAATCATAAAAAATATGAAAGACTACATGCTCTTTTGGCTTTCCAACCATTATGTTTATTTTGTCAGGTAAAAGGCAATAACGCGAGTGGATAAATTATTGTAAAGACGTAAATTTCATTTATATTGTTTGCGAAAATAAATGGTTATTCAACGGCTATATTCGCTTCATTTTGAAATAATATACCAAAAGAAGCGTTAATATTGTGAAGCATCGTATCGTGAAAGAAATTATTCATTTTAATATTCAGTAATCTCGTCAAGCGAAAAAAATCTAGTAATATTTCCTAAACATATAATTTTGCAATACTTTTACCTTTTACCTGACAATGCGAAAATGACTTAAATATCTACACATTTATAAATATTCAATATTACATAATTTGAAATTTAAATTATTTTATTTACACATTAGATGTCATGTATGCAATATGAATTTAATTGTTGACTGTTTGTTTGATCAAAATAAAAATCATTTTGATTTTTTATGATTTATTTCAATACCGATACGTACTTACTTAACTATCCTAAATTTAAAAATGGCATATCTTTTCAAAAATGATAGTAACAACGATTCGGTTTTATTTTCTATTTGGAATGTCATTATTATTGTACAGTTGGTTGATATTAAATTTGTTTGAATATAGGATGAGTTAAAATGTGTTTTCAATTAAGAAGCGTTATGAAGAAATGAGATACAGATATATAAATACAGATATTATAGGTCTCATCCAAAATTTATCAAAACACCTCTAAATAACATTGAAGGTTATACTTTTTTAGAGAAGTTAGGGCTAGTTACCCATAAGTTTTAGCAGACACGTATTATCATGAAATTTTGCTTCGTCTTCATTGAATGGAAGAGAAAATATTTTACAAATAAACTATTATTTATCTACCTATCTATATACAACACGTTGCAATAAATTTACTACCCCAAAGATATTTTTATTGTTCATATGATTATCGACGGGTTTTACATATTTTAGAACATGGTTGTTGAAACGTATTATTACAATCTATGGTAATATTATTTACAAATGCTGTCTTCGAATTCTTACAATATAAACCATAAAGTAAAATTTCCATAAGATCGGGAAAAATATTCTTTTTTTGTGATAAAATTCTCCATTCTATCGAAAAATAAACATAATTGACGAAATGGGTATATCTATAATATATGCGATAAAAAATTATACTTTAATACATAATGAAATGAAAACGTAAAAGTAAAGAAAAGTTAACGTTCAATATGTATGAATTATCGCATTCCACAAACTGAAATGACCGAAATGAAATAAAGTTATTTATTAATATTTATATATTCACAATATTTAATCATTCTGTGAGAATATTTGGTACACTCTAAATTTTTCAAATTAATTTATTTGACAAAGAGGTCTTTCAGTGTCGAACAGAGTGAAGTGTCACATGTTTCTGCAGAATCTTCCTCGTCAGATTTGGCGGAGTACCAAGTTCCCCCTGAAGTTTGCCCTTTGAGAGATCCACCCGGTGGAGACTTGCCTCTGCCGGAGATGGAAGGCGACCGGGCGCTGACGTCGCGGTCGGGAAGAGATGGCTTGGCTGGGGTGAGGGAAAGCGACGGCGCCGGGGGCTGATGAGTCGTGGGCGGGGAGTCCCCGCCACCCGTCTGCCTCAAGAACACTTCGATGGCGCTACCCAGAACCTGGGCATCCACAACCGAACCGGTCGGCTTATCCCAGACGACTCTGGGAATAGTGGAACCTGGTTTTTCAATCAAAACTGTCGGTGGAGTGCAGAAATCGGTCCTGACAAATGAAACGCCTGGTTTTGGAACGGAAGCCTGCCTTTTATCGGCCATCGTCTGGTGACGTTTTACGAACCACCCTGATGGGGCAACCGCCCCTCCGTCTGTACCTCCCGCATCGCTTCTGTCGATTCCGTGCAATACGGACACGTCGAAGCTGTTAGATCTGCTACTTTTCATTCTGCTTCGCCTGGTTTCGACATCGGGCCGTTTCGGAGCTTCCACTTTCGGTGGAGGAGATGGGCGATCTCCGCAGCGGTTAATCTCAGTTGCCGAAGACGCCAGACTGGATACGATGGAGATGAGATCAACATCCGAGCAGACGATGCCTTGAGGCGGACACATTCTAGCCGGAGGCTGCTCGGAAGCGCGACGCCTGCCTGATGGAATAACTGGCAGTGTGCAACCAACGAAGTCGGAGTAACGCCTGGCGCCATGCGTGTAGCGCTGAGGGGTCCTCGCCGGTTCGGCTTCGTCGAGAGGTTGTACCTCGCATACGCGCTCGCTAGAAGTGTTCCACATCTTCATTCGAACTTTTCGTGCCGTGACTATGTCATCCATAATGTCTAGCTGGAGATTGTGGGAGCTGCCTCTCCTGTCGGTAGCTGGAGGACCCCGATTCATTGCTGGTAATGCTGCTACGGATTCGCGCCTGTTACGACCGAAAAGAGCGGGCGGCACCCTTGATATTGTTACGACGGAATGTCTGCGGCCACCGGGTTGTGGGGCCGGAGCCGTACTGAGGGTAGCGAGAAAGGCAGCTTCCCTCGGTGATGGTCCTGAACCTTCTCCTCCTCTTTCGGAGAGTCTGCGAACCTGGCTGGCGGTTATGCCGGAGGTACATGACGGGGTAGGTAGGGAATGCTTGCGAGTCTCTCTCGGATCTCGCCAAGGAGACAATAAGTATGGGTTTTGAGGAGAATCTATATCAAGACTGCGACGAGGTGACGCACTATCAGTCCGGGGCTCTTCTTCTTCGAGGCATCCGGACTCCTCGACGACGATGAGTGGCTCCTGTCCACTCAGGCTCAGAGCTGGAGTCAATGATGCTCGCCGCATCTTTTCTGAAAAACATATCATCTAACATTAATTATCACTTAGAGAATATTTTAAATGTAAATTATATCGTCTTGTCCTTCCTTTTATTATAATTTTATTCATAAAATATCAAGTATTAACCTGCACATACCAAAAGGAAAAAAAAACGGCGAAAATTGTATGGTGGATTCTATTTTTAAAGCAATGCTTAAATAACTTTACAAAGGTAATTGGATTTCGAGTAACGGTTAAAATCAGAATAATTTTGGTTAGTCCTGGTTTTTGAGTGTTCACGTAGGTACTTGACCTAAACAAGCTTTTACCTTAATTACGATTGCAAGCAATTATTTCATTAAAACACGTGTCCATCCAGATTTACCTTTTTAATTCCCAACTGTTGCCTTTTATAATTGCCCTTTGTATCAAAAACTCCCCTCTATATTGAGTGGAATGGGATATTGTGATGGTAATATTCGAACAAAATATGAAAATAGTTTGAATGGGGTACGAAATTCGAAACTAAAAAGTCCATAACATTTTTTTAGCTGATGACATATTTATTCAATTTTAACAAACATATCATCGGTCCAATTGAATAAAATGTTAACCAATTATGAAATAAAACAATTGTTACGTATAATAAACAAATATTGTGAAAAGAAAGTGTAAAATTAATGAAAATGATAAAATCAAACAATAAATCGAGCCACTCTCAATTTTTGCAACAACATATTCAATTATATGAACTATCTGTAAATAATAAAAATGCGTTGCTAGTCGAAGCTGGACTTTTCCTTTTGCTGGAAAATCTTGCCCTATTCTTAAGTTTTGATTATAATTAAAAATAACAGCCAATAGCTCAAGACGTGTTTCTACATACTGTTTTTTTTACATTTGAATACTGCAAAAACGACTTTCCCGCTTTTGTCAAAACTAACGTTCGGCATTATTTTTTCTCCGATTTGAAAATTTTACGATCCTAATTTTATATATTTAGTTTGACATATTTATTCAATTCATTTGTAATGGATTATTTTAAATATTCTTTCATGACTAAATCCTAATGCATAAACTTTTTAATAAGACTCTTTGCTGCTAAGATGGCGTCGTAGCCTCGGGTTCGAGAGCCTGTCAGATCGACTTGATTAATTCTACCCCTTCGTTCGACTTATTATTCATAACAGACGTAATAATTTAAGAATTTGTGGATATTACTATAACACGAAACAAAATATTTTTTATAATTTGAATATAAAACATATATGTACAAAAAAGTTTCAGTTTTTAAAATATGAAATTTGCAAACAAGTTAATTTGTTTTAAGGTGTAAACTGTCACTTCTTAGTGGAAAAGAACTGATATATAAAATAATAGAATATATAATAAATAGTGTTTAAAATAAATACATGATAATAATATATGCCAATTTTAAGGTGTTAAATGTCACTTCTTTCGCCCATCGCGACCATTATCAATTGAAGTCGAAACCGATCCTGATCAAAAAATACCTTGTGGAAATAAGTACTACAAATGTGTTTTTATTATTTAACATAATATATATAATAGTAACCTGATATTATTATATTTACATCTGGACCACTTTTGCAACTCGTAAGCATTATCAACTGATGATGAAATTGTGGAATTAGTGCTTAACATTGTGCGTTGTTATTTAAAATGAAGTTAACTTATATATAAAGATTTACTATCACTGCTCTAAATAAAGATCGAAAACTTTATCCCTCTTTAAAAGATATTATTATTGCAAGAAGGATGAAAGGAGATATTTTTTCCTTCGGGAATTATTATTTGTTGGTAGGCTACAGCCGAAATCTGTTTGATCTTGAGGGCATAATTGCTTTTAAAGTAAAAGGCGAGCCGGTCGATTTTCGGTTTCCACACGATCAAACTAAGACTCTTACTCTTCATTTCTCGCATCCTTACACCAGATGAAAGACTTTTTGCTCACGTCCCATTGATTGAATCAGCGTTCAAGGACTTACTGAATATCGCATAGTAAGCCTGCATACAGTAGCGTTTTACTATCTACACCAGGAATGGTCAGAATATCGACTTCGGTCTACCGGTCGTCGTAGTCATTTATTTTCATTAAAAAACAATGAATGTGGTTAAAAAGTAAAGGCTTTAAATAAATAAAAAAAAATACAGATGATTTTTCCTTGTGATAAAATGTAGCTTACCACTAGTAGTGCCAAACAAATATTGATAATATTTGACAATTTATTTATTGTGAATGCTTTAGAATGATTGAATATTTTGCATAATGATGAAACGATAAATATTTGATTATAATAAAAGATATTATTTGAATTGATGGAACTTTGTACGATCCACATGTTTTGTCACTAATGATACGTGTTTCGCTTTTCGGCATCTTTAGGCATTATATCACACGTATGCAACAAATTTGACAGTTAATTCCAGTTGTCGTTTCGATTCAAATTAAAAAATGTTTACTGATTCTATTTATTCATGATGATTTGTTAAACCTTTATAAAAATCTATGTTTAATTGATTATTTGACAACCAATTGAAATCTTTCTCTGGACAATTATTTTCTTCGAAAAAAGTAAGTATTAAGTTTTGAAATATTTTTGAAAATTCTTCTCAATAATAATATCGTTATAATTTTTAAGGTATTCGAAAATATGTGACGATAGGAAAAGACATAAAAGTTCGAGGATTTTGTAATTAACTTCCTTCAAAAAGTCTGAGAAGGGGTGATATTTCAAGCATTTTATTTAATTAAAAAATCCCCGCCAAAGATTGCGGTTCCCAGTGTTTTACTGTCTCGTTCTTTATAACTCTGAATAAATATTTGTAAATGAAAAAGCAGTTTGCATTCAAATTTTTCATCTCCCCGGGGTGTTTTTCCTATAAAATTCCCAAGGGGACGATGTTGAGTAATTAAAGCGCTTCGACATTTTATAGGATGTACGAATCTGCAGGTTTGCAAATAAGAGAAATTAAATCAAAAGACTTTATTTCTCCCAACTTTATATTGAACACAAATGTCTGATTTTTCGTAATGTCGATGCAAATATATAATAACTAGCAATCTCAGTTACTACTTGACATTTATCAAAACCAGAAATGATAATATTGGCTTCATTTTTATTCTTAAAAATCCACAAATTTAATTATAGTATAACAATCATAAATACGTGACAGCATCGAATAATATATAACTTTCAATATTACAGAAAAGATTTCGGCATTATAAACAAACAAAGTTCATATCTTAACAGTAAAAACAATACTATTTTTTTTTATACGAGAGAAAAAAATAGTCCCATGCATATTCAATTATATATTTTATTTTGTTTTTATATATGGACCAGCAAAATCAAAGCGATACCATATTCACAATAGTATAAAATACAACAAATTAAAATCTTAAGACGTATTTTGGTTAATGTTGTATATGTACGTGACATCAAATATCACACTGGTTTTTCGAGCGACTTTACATATAATAGTAATTCGGTAGTATGGCAATTAAAAAAACATATCACGTTCTTTAGCCCACTTATTAAAATTAATAAATTAAATTTGTTCAAAATACAGCGGAGTAATAAAAACAAATGAATATTGATTGTGTGATTAAAATAATTTATCTTATTCGATTTCAAACTAGATAATTTAGTAAAATTGCCAACAATATGTCTTAGACTGACCAATTCTGATGTACATAAATATTATTGCATTTATAAACCTAGTTCTCACGACAATGTCTATTCTTTTCAACTTAAGGCATTACACCAAGTCCTTTTTTTACGCGAATTCGATTATACGCGATTTTTTGGACGGCAGTTTTTCATACGCTTCTGGGACTTTTTCACGCGATATTTCAATTTTTGGAACCAAATTGTCAAATTATATGAAAGTTGTGATTTTTTTACGCGCCGTTTTCTGGAACCAATGTATCGCGTAAAAAAAAGGACTGGGTGTACGTGTATTTACTATTAAATTCAAATAACTTGCAACCCGAATGCCGTCCTAGACTCAAAAGCTTACTGACTGGCCGGAAATCCATCACGTAAAACTATTTGCCCTCGCTCGCTATGCTTTTAATTCCAGACTTGCATAAAAGCTCACGTTGGTTAGAAAATACATCGCATGGATGTTATTGTAAGTTCTCTCCGAAAGCCTGAAATTTATTTACCGTGTAAATAGGCAGGGAAATTATTTACAGAAAACGCAGCATTCTGTTAACGAATTGATTGAGTTTCGGTTATCTTTTGTCAAGCGATATATGACGCTGTGCAAATAATGACGTTTTTGTTATTTTCGATTTCGGTCGCTTGAAAAACCGTTACAAAATATATAATCGAAGAACACAGCTATTGTGTTTTTATATCACATACAAAATAATTGAATGATAAAATGAGATTGATTGTTTAGAAATGAAGTCATGGTTATTTCTCGCATGCGTTAAAATTTATATAAAGAAAAAAACATAGCATATATCATACAATATGATATAGAAATTTGAGTGTTTTGTGTATGATATTTCCGAAAAAGATCCGTATCTAAAAGAGCCGGATAAATCATTCTTTCGTAGTCGTTATGACTAAATACATATCTGATAATATACATCTTTCATACTTTAATTATTATTGCATCAACGATTCATAGCGAAAAGAATTTAAATTTATTTTATGTTATACATTAAAACTCACGAGAATAATCAAAATTTCATTGCAATAGATAATTTTTGTTTCCCAGGAAATGTTTATATAAATTAGTTAAGCTATGATTTATTACAACGACATCCTTTTAAAATGTTAATTTACAGAGGAACGTTAAAACAAAATAATCGCCATTTCCAAATATTATCATTTCAAAGCAATATTTTCAGTAAATTAGAATAGTTTTATTTATGTATTTGATTATTTGAAATTTCATACAATCATACACATTTTTTATAATATAAAAATTGGCTTATTTCTACAATTTCATAAATGTAAATAAAATCGATAAGATATCGATAGAGGGTGCTGGTGGGATAGAATTTTAATATCGAATTAGAGTTTTTAAAACTTTGTAAATTTCCAAATGTTTTACCATACGCGAACCGGGTTTCACCTTTCAGCATCTTCAGGAATTCTATCACACGAATACGCAATACATATCTGGCACACAGTAAACGATATGCATCGATTATATACTATATATATAAGAGCTAGGAACTTTCTAAATATATATTTGAAATAACTTTTATAATTATTGATTCGATAATAATGATTATTAAATTAGTTCCTTGATTTATAGTCTATATAATTCCTGTGATTTTACTTTTTATATAACCATAGTGTGTCAATTATATTGCACCCATATAATAAAATGCCCGCAGATGCTCTAAGGTGAAATCCGTGTCAAAAACTGTGGAAATACTCAACTTTTACAAATCCATTTTGATATTTAAATTCCATTATACATTTGGTATCTTGCATTTTTTTTATTTACGGAATGTAAAAAAAATGTCTATTCTAGTGTTGTCATTCAAAAGTTCAGCCATTGTTTTTAAACGTAACTGGAATTCGATATTTATATATATTTCATAATTATTCGCTATTCAGATGGTAAAAAGCTCGCAGGGTTTCAAAAATAATTGGGTCTCTGTGATACTAATAAAACGCAATTAAGCCAAACAGACAATGTTTCAAATTTCAAAATTATTTTCGGCTGTGTAATTTCGTAGAATTTTTATCATCTATATTACAGCTATCTTCCAAAGCTCTGCCATTGAAGTTACATAACTTTAGAACAATAATTATACTGAAAGTTGTGACAGGTCAGGGCTAAATGGGACAAAAGAAAACCAAAACAATATACACAGGGACAATGTTTACCTCAAATGACTTTCGTTTTAATTCAACATCGTAATTTAAATTAATCATCCATGCCATGACGCAGTGATCTTATATATTCATTGTTATGATTTATTGTAGCTTATAGTATTAATTTATAATAATTAAATAGCTTATTATGTCAACATATCTTTCAACTGAATGCGTCTGAAATAAATCCAATACATAAACGTTTAATAGTACTCAATCTTGACGTATTGATCGTATTGCAGTAGAAACAAGCTGAAATATGTCAAATCATATTTTTTGTAAAACCAGTAGTTTTGTAGAAGGAATTTTAATTAAAATGTATATCGATATTATTAGGGCTTCCAAGCCCGGACCCTTTTTAATATCCTGGAATTTATGGATTAAAAATTTGGTGAGATTGGTTGTCAAGTATAATTTCATATTTTGAATAGTAAATTAAAAATTCAATAGATGTCGAGCAGTAGATAGTTTCATTGGAATGAATATATGTTTTTTAAAATTTTGGTTAATGTTTCATAATTCGTCGATTTCATAAAACTCTAAAATTGTATACGTTAAGTTTCTCTAGAGCATAGGTTCCCAACCTGGTGGTCGCGAAATTTTTTTGGAGTGTCGCCAACTTATACGGTCAACTGATTTTTTATGCTTTTGGATTGTATGGGGGATCGCGGGTCACGTGAAATTTATGAAAAGGGGTCCCCACCCGAAAAGGTTTGGGATCCTATGCTCTAGAGACTATGGCTAACATATTACAATGATTGTTGACAGTAATTATTTGATTTTGTAGTACGAAAACATAGTATTTTTAATCATAAAAATGTTTAAATAAATTGATTATTACACAATTTATAGTCAATTGTGACTATATAAATGTACAAAATATTTAATCTCATTTCGTAACGACATATCTTTCATGATCAATTATTTAAATGAATTAAAATATTTACATTGGCTTTTTCAATAATAAAACTATTGTGTGACTTATTATCATGAAGATGGCTTAAAAATGTTTTAATAGTTCTGTTCCATTATTGAACATTATCCGAGATTCTCAATTACTTATTAAGAAATAACTCCTCTGACCTTTGTTACATTATTTTGTACAGCCATTTCAATTTGTATTTTTAAATCTCTAAAGACAGCGGAATGCAAGAGTCTCAACTGTTCCATTTTTAAATCACAAATATTTGAACGTCGCCAGTACATTTAGAACATAGTAAATAAACCTAGTAAGAGACAGTATCGTGAAGTCTGGCCGGAGGAAAAATCGTTTTATATATTAATTAAAGAAATATTTGACTGTACATTATTACTCATTAAAATTTGTACTATGCATCAATGTCGGTAATAAAATTGTATTTTTTTTTTAATACGCTAGAATTAGCTTTGAATTTTGATTTATGAAATTAATATGTTAAAATATGGCTCCAATGATTTGACTTATGTCGTTGTTATAAGAAGAAATATTTAGTTGTTGATAATAAATTGTTCTGAAAGATTGCTAAAATATAATTGTATTTTTTTATAAAATGGACCTGTCTATATTAAATCTGGCAATAATTTAAATAAGCCATGTTCGATACGCAATATCAATAGATAAAAAATATTTATAATCAACAAAAGATAGAACTAACATTCATCGCTCAGCTTATGAGAAGAGCACTCTTTAAGTACATATATATGTTCGAAAATGCATGCGAAAAGCGTTAGTAGTGAGGAGAATGAAAAAATGAAACGATCATACGTGACGTTATGAATAATTCAGAAATGTCAGAATCGTGTCAAATTCAAAATAGAAGTATGCACGCAAATATTCACGAAAACTTTGCTTGCTAATATTCATAGTTTGCATTGTAGAAATAGTAGTATAGCTTTACAAATCGATTTTTGACAGTATGAGCATAATTTATTATGTAAAGCGTATTGCTCAATGCATTTCCCGATTCTGAAAAGATTTTGCGATTTATTTAATAATTTTTTTTTTTAATAAATTTAATTATTGGCAGAGAATTGAATTGTAAGGATAATGTTATTCACGAAAATGACCAAGGCACTCAAAAATTGAAAATAAACATTAAACTTTGGATATTACGTAACTAAATGATTATGGCCTTGAAATAAGAGATGTCTATCGCGTATTGATTCAGAAAGATTTTTTTCAGAAATAATTTATGATATCGACTTCGTA